>CM073491.1:79101285-79701285 GCA_037074585.1 Biancaea sappan
TATGGCCTAACATCACACATTGCTAGCCTACAACCTAAAATCACATATCTAAGCATCATCACATTATACAATAATATCAAACACACATATTGCACACAAAATTTGTAATTTCAACACTTGTAAAATCAAATTTATTATTTAAGTAGAAAATAAAATAGCGGGTATTACAAACAACTAAAAAAATAATAAAATTTATAAGCCCAAAAAATTAAAATACACATAATTGAAAATCAATTATTTTTCACCTTAAATAAGATGTAAAACAAAAATATCATACAAACATATATCTCAAATATATATATATATATATGTGTATATATATATATATATATATATAAATGAGAAAGAGTTGGATTTATATATATATATATATATATATATATATATAAAGCACATAAAGGTCAACGTTCAAAAAACTGATAGGAAACAAGAAAGCTAATAATCATGTAATAAAAGGCTATTAACTCTATGTAAAAAGTAACCTTATGTCCCATAGTTCTATATATATACCTTTTTCACACACTACTGTAATGCAAAAAGCAATATGTCATTCCATTAATTTCCAATTGATTGAGAATAAAAGCATTTAATCAACTTAATTATATCTAACATTTTCAATAATAAACAATCATTAAGATTGTTACATTAAGTGCTCCAACGGATAGATATATATATTAAGCCACCAATTTTAATCACCATAAGAGGATGCTATCGTAAAGCAATCGAAGAGATTTAATATTTTATAAAAATATTTTCTAACATTCTCTCACTTAATATATACACACATAAAGCAATCATATGGAAAGGCACATGTTGCTTCAGAGATATATATATTTTATGTGTAATATAAAGCATGTCAATCTTTATATATATTGTGGGAACCACACCATAAATTATGTTAGCAACATAAACGCCCATTAAGCAAACTAAATGGCATAGATTGAAAATCATGAAGGCCAACATATGAAACGGAAAAGTGCTATAAAGGTATTAAAGGTATTAATCACAATTGAGGCAACGTATAGATATCAATATAATGGCTTCCAATTGTGATATAATATCAAAATGTTTTGCAATGTACCCATAAATAAATATTTTCATTCATAATCAGTTTTCTGACTACGAAGGCAGTAAAAACATGAACGAAATTGCAACACGGTTCATGAAAAACAATTTTTTTTTAATAAATATTTTTCAACACAAGCTTCATGCCCAACTATAAAAATAAGAGTAAATAATATGACATTACCTCCGTGAACCGAGTTCTTACACTATGTTGAAGTTGTGACTGTGACAGCGTTGGTAGTATAAATTCTTTAAGATTGTTGTAAAATTTGGATACCAACACAAAAATAATCTGAGTCGCATCTTTATAGTAGATACTTTTAAGGAATTTATTTTGAGACTACAGCTAAACATATGCATCTACAAAATTCTCTTCAGAATTAAACAGATTCTTTTGAGAAAGATTCTCAGGCCACATAACACCAGAATTTTTGAAGAGCGTAATCCAAAGAGTTTGAGAGATGAAAGAGAGAAAAGCACAACTGTTTTTTGTGTGAGTGTGAAAAATGAGGAGGATGAGTCTTCTTTTTATAGCTGCTGAACCATAATGAGGCAGACACAAATTTTAAATAAAATTATGATATAATTATGAAAATTAAGAGCAATTGATGGGCAGTTATAGAAAAATTAATAAACAGTTTCAAAATAATTAAAATAATTTAAAACAATGTAATTAAAATTGTAAGCTCTTAATTTTCTGATATTAACCCAAGTTAATTTCGTAACAACTAAATTTGCCTCTGTTCAGGTAAGGTAAAAATAAATAAATTAAAAAGATATTTTGAAACACAAAACCTTTGAAAGGCTATTTTGACAACATAATATTGGTTCAAGTTCAATAAGATATTTAACAAGAAACCGATTAAATGATGATAGGTTGGATTTTATAAATTTTATTTCTCAAACTGAATCAATTCAATCGTATTTGATTGAGTTATGTTAGTAAGTTAGTCTCTTTTTTTTTGGCAAAACTATCTTTTTTGTTTCTAATATTTACCTCGAGTTTCAATTTCGCCCCTAACATTTATTTTGATGCTAATTTTATCCCACATATTTTTTTTTGTTTCAATTTTGTCAATAGAGCCAATGCTGTTAACATAGTTAATAGAAAATACTAAAGTGGACTCCTCCAAGCACTTCTTCTTCCTCTTCTTATCTCCTTATTTTGGTTTCTCTCTCTCTCTCTCTCTCTCTCTCTCTCTCTCTCTCTCTCTCTCTCTCTCTCTCTCTCTCTCTACAAAAAGAACCAAGATGAGGAGAAGAAGAAGATAGAAGAGAGAGAAATGAAAAAGTATCATTAGAGACTGAATTAAAACTTAGCCAAATGTTTGGGATGAAATTTAAACTAAAATCAATTCGTATGATACATTGGTAATGACAAGTCACAAAAAATTCACATTAACATTTTCTGTCAATAATGTTAATGACGTTAGCCATAAGAACAAAATTGAAGTAAAAAATAAACACAAAACAAATTGACCCCAAAAAAAAAATCAAGCATGAAATTGAAATTAGAGATAAATGTTAGGACAAAGAATGTGCTTTTGCTTTTTTTTTAATAACAAAAAAATATTACCACATTATCAACATTTTAAAGTTGTTAAAACTAATTTCAAAATGTGAGTTCACTTTATATCATCAAGTGAAATGTTTTTATACCCTAATGAAATTCTAAATCTAGCTATTCAACTCAACATAGGTCAAATATATTAAAAAAAAAATACAAAACAAAAATGCAAGGGGCGAGCTGAGTGGATTGATTAGAGTTAGTTCGGAATAAAATTTCTCAACTTGCATTTGGATTGCCAAAGCTAGTTGAAAGAAATAAACTCATCAATTCAATTTAATCCAACTCAATTATATAAATTAGATTAGTTTTCACGAGTTGACTCAACTTAATTAAAAAGAATACTTATGTCAAAATAATTTTTATTATTAATTTGGAATCAATTCTTCTAAAAATTAAATAAAAAGAGTACGCTTCAAAATTATTTTAAAAATTTCTGTTCACAAAAAATTTGGGAATATTTTTCATCTAATTTGAAAATTGTTGAAGTGAAGTTTGGACTTCGCTAAAATGATTTGAGATCAGTCCAAATAAGCAGGCCCGACCCAATGTGCCCGGTCAAATAAAGCCCAAAGGAGGAGAAATTACGAAACGGCCCTTAAAGAAGATAGGGCATTCCTCTGGTGGTCATTAACACTACTGGATAGTGGATGTAGCACTCGGCCAACGGATATAACCGTATAAGTCTTCTCTCATTCACTGAGTCACTTCTTCTTCTTCTTCTTCTTCTTCTTCTTCTTCAAAATGATGGCTCCTCTGGCAAACCTCAATGGAGTCTCAAAGGCCTTACCTCCTCTCACTACTCTCCCAAATGCTCCCAACAAGAGACTCCAAACACAACAATGCCCACTTCACATCACCAGAAGAGCATCAATACGACTCGCCTCTTTCATTCTCACTGGAGTTCTCACTGACAGAGCTTCAATGGCTGTGGATAATGGCTTCTGGTATGAAGAGCCTCTCCCATCCCCGTCTGTCTCTAACCGTAAGCTTTCTTCTTCCACATCCATCTACTACTCCTTCCACGCCTAGACTCATTTCAAATTAGAATCACAGTAAATTATTGATTCAACCGTAAGCTTTGTGATTGATTATGCTTTATTGGGAAAACCCTAATTTGTGATTTGGTCGTTAGAGATTGCGAATGAGAAAACTGGGACTCGTTCTTTTCTGAAGAAGGGAATCTACATTGCGAATATCGGAGTAAAAGGAAGCGTCTATAGGATTAAGAAATATGCGTTTGATCTTCTGGCTATGGCGGATTTGGTTGCAGAAGATACAATGAACTATGTGAGGAAATACCTGAGGCTCAAGTCCACCTTCATGTACTATGATTTTGACAAGGTCATCTCAGCAGCTCCAGTGTCTGATAAGCAGCCACTCACTGATATGGCTAACAAACTTTTTGACAATTTTGAGAAGGTAAAAGCACAATCCCACCTGTTGCAAATAAGATTGAACTACTAATTTGGTTCTTATACAAATATAGTTGTCTCAATGTTAATGGAAGATTAAAGTTACCTATGCTAGAATTGACTTAGTAATTGAAATATGAAGGAGAATGGGCAACTTTATTGTTGCAATTCTCATTTTCTTGGAAATATATATTTCCTCACTTTGAGGGAATATGAATTCTCAAACTTAAGTGATGAAATGTACTTTTTCTCATGCTTCTAATATAACAATTTGATTATTATATTTTTATAAAATTTTTAAAATTATATTCTTATTCTAATTTATAATTAACCTCATTTAATGGTCTTAGGATACTAGTATTTATGTTGACACACTTAAAAGTTATGAGACCATAACCACGGGCTACTATTAGTTTTGTAGTCAAAATTTACTCAAAATTATTTCATAAATTATGTAATATATTAAAAAGTTATAAAAAATATTAGTGATTATTAATTATAACTACGAACTAACTCTATAAATTTGACTTTCAATTTTTTTTAAATACAATATTTAATATACTTAATATATTATTATTTAATATATTTAAAATAATATATATATATATATATATTAAATATTGTGTAATATACTAAAAAAATTTTATTCAATTTTTGTTTTGTTGAATTTATTTACCAGTTCTTTTATGTAATTTATATAATTTTTTGAATTCATGGGTATTTAGTTATTTTTTCATAATTTTTTCACATTTCAACACAATTCTTACAACTAAACGTGAGAAATGAATGACTTTCTCATTCCTTGTTATGCCTAACCAAACATGGGAATGGGAATGGGAACGAAATTCCAATTCTCATGCCTCAATTTTAACAACCAAATACGATTTAAGTGTTTTAATTTAATTCATGAAGATGATTATTTTAATTTGGTCTCTTTTTTTTTCCTCAAAAGTTTTTAGATTAAATAATAGTAGATTTTGTGATTTAATAATAGAAAAAAATTAAATTAAAACAAATATAATCTTTTACAAACTAAATTAAGATACTTGACCTAACAAAGACTAAATTAAAAAAATTATAATCTTTTAAAAACTAAATCAATAATTTACTTTTATAAAGAATGATCCTACTAACTTCCATTTTAATCAAATTAGGCATTTAAACTTATCAGTATCATTTTTAGTAAGATTAGTTATATATATATATATGATTGGCTTAATTTAGTTAAGAATTTTTCTGTTTCACGGCTGCATTGATTGAATTTCCGTGCATTGACAGCTTGAAGATGCTGCAAGGAAGAAAAATTTTCCTGAAACAAAATCATACTACCAGGAAGCCTCAGTTATGCTCCAGGAGGTCATGGACAGGATGACTTCAATGTACAAAACAATATGATTACACTTTAATCAAAAGTGTTGTTCTATCTCGGTGATCAAAAACAGTTTTTTTTATTGGCCTACTATGAAAGTTCGATTTAACTCCTTCAAAGTACATCCCAGGTTTTCATACATCCATAGCTAGCTGTTCGGAAACTCTTTATGAAGATTTAAATTGTTAATTCTCAGAAAAGCATTAAAGAGACATATAATGATATAAATAAATATGAAATCTTACATATATTCTTATACTCAACAGTATAACAATGGCAATGTAATAAATAAATAGATGACATTCAGCAGAATGGGAGATTCTTCAGCTGATGCATACTCAGTGACTTCTTTACTATACAGACTATGTTGCCGATGGATGTTAGAATCAAACTCATAACTTTCATTTTCTGTTTTATTGTAGTACTCACACAGGCATCGTGGTACTTTAATCGCACCAGATAGGATTAGAAGATATGTATAATATAATTATCTATCTAAAGATTAGAAATAGCTCAAACGTGAGTCCATGGAACGGCCATTGGTTTGCCGCCGAGGTGTTCCGATCTCACAGGCATTTACTCGGGAGGCAAATCGGAGAGAGCACAGTGACTCTCCCACCGAGGAAGCATCAGGAGAGATGTTCACAAACATTAGTATCTTCGAGTCACCACCTAAGCAAGGCTGTTCAATCAATGTATTAAAGAACATTAGACAACCTTAGATGATCAAAAGCCAACAACAAAGGAGTCACTTTTGTAGTAAATTTTCTAAATCATGAACAGAAGAAGGTCAAAGATACTAATGTTGTTATATTTACAATTGAAGTTGACATAATAAAGAATGTATTAAAAGATATAGAAAAAGAATTACCTGAAGTAGATATGTAAGCTTTGAGTTCCTGAAAGGAACATGGTCCTCCTTCTTTGCCAATGCAAATATAACGTCACTTAATGATGATAAACTTTTGTTGATTGCCTGGTTAGAAATGAAAGAAAAATTTTGTTGTTTGAATCAAAGAGGTATATATATAAGCATATGATTTAGAAAATTAATGGCTTTACATACTTGAGTTTCTTTCAGCCGATCCCCGGTTGACCCACTCTTTGAAAGACGCTCACTCCCGGCAAGATCAATAAGATTCAGAATACCTTGTACTTGTTGGTCAGTACTCTAGCAGAATGAAGAAATAGGTTATGTAATGTTTTGTCCAAGAAAGATTAAGACCATGGAACATGAAATAACGTTCTGATTAACATCAGAGAAGAAACATCTGTACCTCATTAACACCGTATATTCGAAGAGTGAACACAAAATGACTTCTTGATGATTGTTCATTCATCTGGGTTTTTCCAACAGACCTAACAGGAAATAAGTAGATAAAAAGAATGTAGTTAAATTCAACAGCTAAAAGCAGAGTAATTTAAATGCTAGCAGAACTGTAAGTCAAAAGTATTTTGTTGCATAGCAAAAATGTGAGCTTATAAAAAAATCAGTTGTCCAATACTTCTGATCCCATTCAAAGCAATTAAACGACACATTTTAAATGATAAACTAAGGTGCAGTTCTTGAGGTGTTGCTATCATGTTCTTTAGATGAACTATGAACTATGAAATATGAAGAAACTATTTTAAAGGAATCAATGATATAGTGCTGACCTGTAGAATTTGTCCATAAAGTTACTCTTTATTTTTTATTGAAGAAAATGATAACAGACACAGAGAGAACTGCACCTAAATTTTTTGAATTTCCCATTTTAAATACATCAGGAACAGGAAGTGTAGCTATGAATTGTAGCCAAATCATTCATTCTGTCTCATAAATGCAATAACAAGACATTGCCAAATAGAATAAAGCAGGAAATGAACATTCTGAACTAGTCACCTGCTATTTGCAGCTTGATTTAAAAGAAACGCAACCTCTTTAGCACTTTGAACATCCACTACTGTGAGATCAGAAACAATTGTATTTCCATTAGTGTCATGTTTGATTGCATACTGCTTTCCAGGAGTACCATTTTCTGTGCGTGTTGCATCTAATGATGATCGATTTGTAGATAGCAAATCACGAATAGTTTCGTTATATATTTCCAACATTGACACCTGTGATTTTGTAGGAAAAACCTTCTCAATGTCATATTCAAATATAGACACATTGCAGTGAAGGGTTTAATTAAGAGGAAAGTACTCCTGTCACCTGCATTTCATATTTCCATCCTTGCGGTTGCAGAGACTGCTTCGTTTGAAATATTTGTTCTAGTGATCGAGGGATCAACCCCTTTTCCCCTGGATGTCCAGGTCTGCCCATCATCGTATAGGTTTTCCCTGACCCTGTCTGACCATAGGCAAAGATGCAAACCTGGAAAGAAAACTTCATTATATTTTATAGAATCTACAAAGCCAACAATGTAATGCATACAAATGGATTTGTAAACAAGCATATTTGAAAATTTTCACACCCTGAACCAAACTAATAGACTAACTGTAAATCAAAAACTAAGGAAATACCAAGAGAGAGAAGGGCAAAGATGCTAGTCGACGGTGCTTGTTGTATAATTCTAAAGAAGTTTACGATTTTTTTTTCCCATAACCAACAAGAAATTATGTAACTGTTTAATACATTTTAAAATATCTTAGCAAGGGTTCAAAAGAAGTACGTGGAAACTACCTTATAACCATCGAGAGCACTTTGTACAAGCTGTGAAATTTCTACAAATACTTCTTCTTGTAATGTGTCTGGCGCAAAAACCTTATCAAATGTAAAAGAATGTTTTTGGCCTAAAAAAAATACAAGAGCAATATGAGTTGACAACCCAAGACCAATAACTAAAGCATACATCAATAAGCAAAAGAATAACTTTAATGACAGCAACATATGAGGCATACCAGTTTGGTTTAAGTCAATGCCCCGTCCAGAAGCTTCCATTGATGTGGGGTAAGAGATAATCTTGCTGTCTGTGTTACAACCTTCATCAGGCAATGAAGGTCGCACTCTACAGAATACACGGATGTTCCCTTTCAACTCCTGTTAAAATGGAGATTACTAATGTCCAGATTTTCTTAATACCAAAAATGTCTTTTGGATCAGGGAATTACCAGAATAGTGTTATGTAATTTTTTCCGCAGCTTCTCCCCTTCTATCAGTTTATATTCTGCATCCGCCAACCGTCTTTGTAACTCATTTACAAGTTTCTGTTGCCCTTCAAACTCTGTCCTTGTCTCAAATGCAGATATATCGGACACCTGATAAGAAAAAAAAGAAAAATCATCATATAAATTTAAGCAAATGATTTTTCATTACAATAAACCAAGAGATTGATAGGTTCAAGAACAAGATAGATCAAAGTTATACATATATAGTTGTAAAATTATGCCTTATTACCTGCACTTTCTCCTCTGCAGCTGCTAGCTTCTCTTGTAATGTCTTTATCTGACTATCTTGCATAGAACATCTTGCCTGTGAAGGAAACTCATCATCTACAGGATACATTATAATACAAAGACATAATATTTGTGAAAAGAAATTGGTTAAAAACCAACCTCCAGTTCATTCGATTTTATCCTCAAAGTGTCCAGTTCAGTGCAGGATTTTTCCGTAGATTCTTTTAATTTTGCTAATTCAGAAGTTAAAATTTGCACTTGAGATAATTGGCGATCTCGATCATCTCTGACTTGTTGCAACTCTCCTCTAAGCGATGTAACTTCACTAGCCAGAACATCCTTCTGTTTTATGGCCTCTTCTTGAGAAGACTAATAATCGAACCAATGAAATGTGTAAGATACCAGCTGCAAGTTAAGTACAAATAGAACAAAGAGAACAGCTAATCCACTTCAACAGAATTGGTCATCTGAAAGTTCATTAAGGATAGTAATAGTAAATCCACAAGTCACATCTATGCTTAAACCTATAGAACTTCTCAGAATTTTTATATAGACCTGCCAGGATGTGATCACTTTCAGTTCTGTAGTATTTCTTAGTAAGGACTGTCATGAGATTACACTCTGATAAAAAGTTCTGTGGAAATTCTTCGAGATCAAGTGGTCTCCACCTATGTCCAACTTATAAATCAAAGACCAACAACAGCATCATGTGCTCTAGGATTAACATAATGTTGATATTTTAAAGTATCATTGCCATTTCTTCTATGCAAGCAAGGACTAGTCGAATGCTTGTACTGGTATTATCTGTTTGACAAAGCAGTTTCATAGTAAGATTTACTTAAATAATTTCTCAACTTTTAGAATACTGTCAAAAGATATTATGATTGTACTCAACCAAACATTCGAAAATGTAAGACAAGGTTCTAGCTCTTTAGTAATGTTCTACTGTTTTGGAAGAAAATATTCTCTGTGCCTCTTTAAATCATTGAAGGCCTAACACGCAACATAAGGGGTAAGTCATCACTACATGTTTAACAACTAAGGGCCTGTTTGGTTTGGGCATTTCCTGTTTTCATTTTTACTAAAAACAGAAAATGGATTTGAAAATGCGTTTGGTTGAGTTATCTGAAAACGTTTTCTTAAAAACATTTCTTAAAATATGCTTAAATCTGAAAACACCAAAAAGATGTTTTCAGTGTTTAAGGAAATAAAGACTGAAAATGAAAACATGAAATGTTTTCATAAACCAAACAGATCCTAATATTTTCATGAAGAAATTACTTCAATTACAAATATTGCATTCAAAACCACTGGGCTAAAAAAAGCCTTGTAATGAAGACATTGATGAGCACCATTATATTAAATAAACCCTGAAAGAGTAAGGCTATACACTATACGATCAACTCCACATGAAATGGTAGAGACAAAGGAAAAATCAGGACTAACAATGAAGACTTGGTGTAGTCAATGAAAAATAAAAAGAGGTCTACTCGAGAAAATATTTTTAATACTGAATGTATTCTAGAAGTATTGTATTTGTCTAAAGTCTAAACTACCATAAATAACCAAAACCAAGAATGAGTAGAACATCATAAGATTCATCGGAATTATCAATTTTTATCAACAAAAATTGCAATTTACATAGTTTTGTATTTAACAGGAGGGGTTTTATACATCTATTATGATTTCCAATACCACTTAAATTCTGAAGTGAAACAGTTCACATACAAAAGGAAACTTACTTTGCACAAAGTATGTTGACCCCTTAACATGGTGAGGTTCTCCACAGCAGTGGCCTTCTCTTTTTCTACACGCTTAAGTTCATCTTCAACTGTAGAAAGCTCTGTATGAAGCTTTCCATTGTATTGCTGTAAGCTTGTTATGTAGTCTTGTAAACGCTTATACATTTCATTGAGTGATGATATCTTCAGAAACAAATAGATGTAGACATTGAGTTGTAACTTATTAGAATAATTCCTTTTAGCAGTTAAAAGATCAGATAGAAAAAGGAAATAAATTCATTGGATTGGGATTGTATTATTACATTACCTTTTGATTTGCACTTTGGAGCTCTCGTTGAGCTCTTCCAAGGTCCTCTGACAGAGTAGTCTGTGACCTCTCAATGTTAAGCTTAGCCTCTCTCTCTTGGGCAAGAGATTCCACTGCGGCCTTGTATTTACAAAGATTGTAAAAAAAGAAATGCAGACGTTATGATTATCATTTCATTTGGACAGTAATTTCCAACTGATTTAGGAATCTCACTCACCAACTTTTCTGATTCCTCCTTCATTAATTTCTCTTGTAAAGAAGTGCAATTCCTTCTCATTTCCGCAATAATTGAATTCAGTTCCTCTTCCTTGAGCTTAAGTAGCAACTCTGTAATAGAATTAATCTAAGCATATAAGTGAACATATCAGCGAGGATTGATTAAAAACAGAGGGAAAAGAATATGAAATCAATCTTACCTATCTCTGTGCATTTTTGCTGGGATAATTCCAATGAATTCTTTAACTTCTCTTGCTCTAGTGAGTAGCTTAGCTCAAGGTCTTGGAACCATCTGATGCAAATCTTAAGCCTTTTTATATATTCTGCCATATTTTCGCATCTTTCCTAGAGACCCAGAGTTTGATGTTAACATAAAGGGTAATCAAATAAGATCTAAACCCATCAACCCCTCAAATAGGCAAACAAGCACTTAAGAAATATATATATATATATATATATATATATATATATATTGTAGCATCAACAACACAAGAACCTTCAAGGCTCAAGCTTTTTAATTCACCTTGTAATTGAATCTGTCCTTCCTTTTGGCTTTCTCATTCAGCAATGCTTCAACATCCTCTCTTGTGAACTCTATAATTCCGCAGTCCGACCCAGCATTGCTCGGGGGAGCACTGCTCGGGCCGAGATCATGGCCGCCATTAACGACCATAAAAGCTTGCCTCGTTCTTCCATTAATCG
The DNA here is from genome assembly GCA_037074585.1 of Biancaea sappan. Taxonomy (NCBI): domain Eukaryota; kingdom Viridiplantae; phylum Streptophyta; class Magnoliopsida; order Fabales; family Fabaceae; genus Biancaea; species Biancaea sappan. The sequence goes on from CM073491.1 coordinate 79,113,047, forward strand.
GAGTTCCCACCATCTTTTCCCCTCCGACTTGTTGGTCTTTCTCTATGAGGAACTCATCACCAAGATACCTCTGAAAGCTCAAATAATAAAATAAATAAGCATAACAAGAAACGAAAAACAAAAGGCACAGAACAGATCGCGAATTTAAATAGAATGTTTAAGTTGATTTGAGGAAATGCGAACAACCCGAGACTGAAATTTAGGGAAAGAATGAAATATTGAAACCAAATCTTGGGAAATGAGAAGAGAAGGTACCCTTGAAGAGCTCGGACGAGCTGGGGATGCGAGTGATATGGGAGGCCGGTTCTGGTTCGTGGTGACCATTTTGAAGCGCACGCACAAACTCGCAAAGGCACGAGTCAGCGAAGAGAGAGAGAGTGTGAGTGTCTAGCGTGGGGCCATGGATTGTGTTGAAAGCTAACGATTGTATCAAAGCCGTTGCTTTAGCGAGCAGGAAGATTGATGAGGAAAGAAGGAAGAGGCCCGAGAGAGAGAGAGAAAGAGGATAGCGACGTGAATTCTTAAAAATAAGAACAAAAAAGAATAGAGGAAAACGAAAAAGGAAATGTTGAACCTTTCTTTCTTTTCTGGATCTGCAGACTGTAATATTCTTGGGAGTGTGTTGGTGAATTTAAGACTTCCGAGTGAGTAATAACTAAGACAAATAATATTTTTCAAAGATTAAATTGAAATACTTTAATGATTTAGGACTAAATGGAATAACTATAATATTTTGCAATACTAAATGAGTAGCAATTTACTCTTGTTGACATTATTTGAAGTTTTAAAAATAGCAGAGATGGTCACGTGTTATGCGGTGTCATAGATTTTGGAAGGTTTCCTTCCCATCCTACCCATCCTGATCCGGATGCATAAAAAGAAGTAACAATTAATGTAAATTTATCGATTTATTTTCTACATTATTATTTTATTAGGTCCATTTAATTTTAATCGGAAAATAACAAATTTGATAGTCTTCTGAATAGATATGTAATTTTAGTCTCTGAATTAATATTTATATAATTATTTTTTCAAAATTTATAACTCAGTTATATATGTATATTAAGTTCTTTTTCAAAAATAAAATAGATATACAACTAAAAGGTAAACCAAGTCAAATATTACTCTTTAATTTATTTGAGTTATATACGGTATGTCAAAACAGTTTCATAGACAAATACTTGAATTCATTTTTAGTATATTACTAATTTAAGTTTTAAAAGATTATATTTCTGTTAATTTAGTTATATTGAATTCTTTCAGATACTTGAGTTGATCTTATAGCTTTCTTTTAGAATGACATTTCATAAATGTCTATTTTTCAAACGAAAAAATAACTACCACATTCAGCATTACGGACTTTTTGAATTTTTTTTTATGTTTTAAAAATTAGTTTATAATATTTTTTTGTATAAATAACATAATTTAAACCCTACACTCAACATCAACTCTTTAAGGAAGTAACTATTTTTGTTTTGACCACTAACTTAAGTAACACAAAATTTACAAACATTCTAAAAAATGAGATTACATTTTATTTATAATTTTTATCATAAAATATGATTATTCAAAAAAGATTGATAGCCAACTTGCTAAACTATATATGATGTCTATTTGAGCACCAAACAATAATTCCCACCAACTAGATAAACTACAATTAAAGTGTTTTTTTTTAATAAGATATTTATGCATGGCTAACAATAACGATAATAGAAAAAAGAGGAAAACATAATTTTGTACAACTATCCAGCATCTTATAGTATAAAAATTGACTTAACTACTTATTAATTAATGCTTGTGTCGTAATCATTTTGTGGGTTAGATTAATCAAACTAAGCCAATGATATACGTATTGATTAAGACTTTATGAAATTAGAAAACAATTGAAAACGATAGTTTGGTAGCATCATAAGCTACCTACAAAATAACAACTCCATTTTTTTAATTATATATATATATATATATATATATATATATATATATATGGGTTCCTTGAATTTATGGATCAAATTATGTGTGTACAAAACTTCGTTAGGTTGCACTTCGCTATTACTGCTTTAAGCCCTTAAGAATTAAGATCTTTAATTAAGATTTTGTTTTTATTTTTTATTTTATTCTTTTAAAAAAATAACATCTAAAAATTTAAGTTGTCAATTATAAATATCGACGACTCAAATAGGTCAAATATATTGTTTAACTTTCAAAGTCACGCAAATGATTTGTTCCCCTAATTTAATAATGTCTTTACAATAAATATTGTTTAAAGAAACAATAGCAAGTTATGATTAATTTGTTACTTTTTATTTCAATGAAATCGTAAATATTAAATAGCTCGAGTTTTGCTTCTTTGATTTTTTTTGAAATAAATTAATTACACTAATTAAATATAAAAATTACTCTAAATAATTAATCTTAAAATATAAAGAAAACCTACTAATATCTATACTAATGTACATAGGTTTGGAGTCTTCTAATCATTAGTCCCAGAGTCATATATGAATACACAAATAAAATAAAATAAAACTACAATATAATAATGAGTAGGAAATTATATAGCTTTTCACTAGTTGTTATTAATTTATTATTATATTAAAAAAATTAGCAAAATAAAGAGAGAGTTATCATGCCCTTATTAACGTGTACACGGTTTTAGAGTTATTTATTCGTTGATCCTAAAATTATATATTAATACATAGATAACATATAATTATAATATAATAAAAACAAGCTAAAATACATGTGAGAAACAGAAAAGTTAGATAACATTTCATTATTTTTTAAAGTAAAAAAAATTATCATAATTTAATTTTACAGTAAACAGTTATTTAAAAAATAAACTAAAGAATAATTAACATAAATTTTAATACTTGCCAAGCTAATTGGTAAGAATCAAAGTTGAAGAAATAGTAGAGGAAGAGTAAAATTGGGAATTTAATGTGGCGATACACAATCGTACTTTTTTTTTCACTTAAATTAACTTAATAAAATATTGAAAATAAATAAGATAATTACAATCTTGAAAATCAAAATTCCCAAACTTCAAGCATAAAACTGTAATCGCATGACTATTTTCATTTAGTTAAATGTCACTGTACCTTATGATTTTGATTTGGCGTGCCAATTTCTTAAGTTAATTAATTTTAATTTTTAAGTGAAACTATGAGATTCTCCAACAATTGATCACCAAATCTTTATAAACGAAAGCAAAGAGAAACACTGTTATCTTAAAATTTTGAGTAAATTACATTAACAAGTTTAACAGATTTAATTAAATCATATTTGATATTTTTTATTCCTTTATGTGTGTGTGTGTGGGGAGAGGGCATAATTATTAACTTAAAAAAATATATTTTTATACAAAGAATTTATCTCAAGGTTTCAGACATACATAAACAATAATAGTGAGGCTAAATAATCATAGAAGGCCACTTAAAGTTGTTTATCAATTAATTAAAAGCAAAAACTGAAATTAAGTAATTTTTCTTTAAAAAAATTTACCTATAATATTTTAAATTATAATTTTAATCTCTAAATTTTAAAATATGAAATTATATCCTTATAAAATATCATAAAAAGTAGTGGTGTGTATTAGATGGAGTCAGCAACTAATTCAACCCAAATCAATCACAAAAATAAAATTAAGTTGGTTGGTTAGGATTGAAAGAGTGAAAATATCTTAATTCAAATTAATCAAATCCGTCTCTTTTTTATTGGTTTAATTTCGAAAATCTCATCAATCCAACCTGCCCTAAATAAAAAGTGAGACTGTCATGTATTAATTAAAATTACATCCATAAGTTACATAGTTTATCATATAATATCTTATATCTCAGTCATTTTTTCTAATTTTTTTGTTACTTTGTGATAATTTATCAAATAATAAAATTATAATTAGTTTATATTCTTTGAGACAAAAGGAAAAAGTGTCGATCACTTTCGTGAGGTAGAGAATCCAACACATAGAACCTCCTCCGAATCCAAACGTTGCCAGCCAACCTGCTAGCAAAGAAGGTAAACAATAAATTTTTTCTTCTTGTTCTTCTTCTTTTCCCTTTTCTGAGTGTTGCGTCAGATGGGAGTTAAGAATTTTCCCTGTCATATTCTTTTATATTTTCCGGGAAAAAGATAATGTCGCCCAATCAACTTTTATGTGCCTACAGAGCAGAAGAGGAAGTGAAAGAAGTGAGCCAAATAACATGGAATAGGATTGAAAGTTTTATGATCTGCACCATTGATTTTTTTTAGATTAATCGTCATAACTTTCCCTGTTTTATGGGTTTTTTTCATTGTTATCAAAATTGGATTAGATTGGCCGATTTGACTGGTTAAATTTTAAACCGATCAGAAAATCGGTCCAGAATAATCTTTAAAATTGATGAGTAATCGAATTGGCTAAGAGTCATATAAAAAAATATGTGCTAAATGAACTGGTTGAATCGATCCACTTGATTTTTTTGTTTTTTAAAATTTTTAAAATGTTACTTATTCTATAATCAGATAATAAAAACATTAATATTACAAATAAATCAATTCTAGTGAAAATGTCAATATATTAGTATTTTATGAATTTGATATTAATTAATATTGTATTGATTAATAATATTTTCTTGTTATATAGTCAATTTTTACTATAAATTTTTTATTGTGAATGTTATTTTGTGTAGTTTGATATTAAATTTTGTTTTCGATGGAATTTGTAAATGTATATTTATAATATTTAATTATGTATATTTTTTAATATTTTAAAATAAATCGGTTTAACTACGGTTCAACTATTAACTTTTAAACTAGTGTTTTCACAAGTTCAACGACCAATCCGACTTTTAGAATTTTGGTTTTTTTTTACTAATTTAATTATTTTTGAAGCATTAATTTTAATAATCAAGGGTTTTAATTCTCCGATGGGAATGATACTCAGATTAGGGAGAAAGTGGTTCGTGTTTCGATTCACTTCTTGGTACTCACGAAGCTTCACTCACAGTTTTGTGTCACTTTCCCACAACTTTCTTTTTCTCAGGCTTCTTCTTCATCTTTGCTAACCCAATTGACTTTTTTTCTCTTCTCTCTAATAAACCAACAATTTAAAAAAAAAATTTCCCTTTTGCAACATTTAACACATTATGATCAAAGTAAATTATATTAACATCTCTTAAATTTTAACTAAATTATATGTAATCTCTTTCTAATATTAAAAATAATATACTAAAACCTCTATAAATTAATAATGTTGGGACTATGAAATTTTATTAATTTAAAGAAGTTTTAATTAATTGATAAATTAATAATTTATTAATTTAAAGAGTTTTTTCTCGATTTAACGAATATACATTTAATACATAAAAATCATTGTGTACTTTACTAATATACAATGATATGTATCATATTTTGTGAATTAATGTTTTAATAAAATTTAGTATACATATATATTTATGAAAATAAGTAAATGATATTCATTGTTTTTAGTACTTAAACAATATTCATTGTATTGATTAATTAAATAAAGTTCAACACAAATTATTTATATCTATAGTTCATTGTACTAAATTAAATACATATTCAGTGTATGATTATGAAAGAAAAGACTATATAAACAATATAGAAAAAATTCTTAGAATCATGATGAATGTTTAGAGGTCCAAATCTTGGAAGAAATTGTGGCTAGTGTCATTGAAATTCTTGTTGAAAATGAAATTGATGATGGTTTAGTACCTTTGGAACTAATCACGTAAAAGAAAACATTCATAGCGACAACAACTATTCATAATTTTTTGTTGCAATTTGAGAGCACTATGCTAGAGTTTTTGAATGCATATGAAATCCACCTAGATTTAAATTTCATGAAAAACCAACAACAATATATTCATACTTTACTAAATTGTCCTAGTTATATTGGTAATTTTAGAGAATTATTAATTTATAATATTGATAGAACTATAGATTTATATAAAGGTCTTCCTAAAAATTAATATCTTATTAATTTATTGAAATTATTAATTTTGTAAATTGGCCCAAGTTGGGACCCAAAAAAATTATTTGGATATTAATTTATCGAGTATTAATTTATGAAGGTTTAACTATACTAGATTCTCCTCTAATTTTTTTATGTTATAAAAATTAAAATTTTACACTGTATGTTCTTTTTTAATAATAAAATTATTTAATAATACTTATCCTCACATTAAAAATAAAGCCATAATCTAATGTTAGATGTTAAGATTAATTTAATTGTCGTCATTGTCATGTTAAAAAAAAAAATTGTTTCATATTCTATATTAATTTAACGGAAAAGTAAATCAGGAAAAAGTTTATATGACATATATCAAAATGTTAAAAGAGCTAAATATAATACTTATAACAAAAAAGGATGCTAAATGTCATAAAGCTAAATTTAAGAAACTTAATGTAATTTACCCCAATTATTAAATTAGTGTGATATCACTTTGGTAGTAGAATAAAGCCCAAAATTCTATTGTAGTGTCGGCAAGAGCCTGAGGGATTGATCTCGTACTATAACTTGATGCTTTCAAATGGTAGGAAAATTCTTTGGAATAAATTGCTTTTCTCTTTTCTTTTTAGAGAAATGGCTTCATTAATGATATCTTTCAGTTCTAGAATAAAAATTTATACACATCTTCCCTTGAATTTAAATATATGCTATAATTTATATTCTTTTTATTAAATCAAAATGCCTTCATATTCATTACTTATATAGTTGGGTCTTGTGCTTGTTTCTATGCTTCTTCTCATTAAAACAGTAATTAACTATACAAATAATAAATATGATATAATTTTAGTAAAATAAATTTAGTTATGAAGCATCTTGTAATTTTATTTTAGGTGAGGCTCTTATACATTTTTCATAATTGAAAAAAGAAAACATATAATTAAATCATATTTTACCCCCCATGATTATAATAAGAAGAAGCTTGTATGAATTATGGGTTGAATAGTTGAATAACTACCAACCAAAAAAATAAAAAATAAAATAACGGTTGCCCTTTTTTTTGGGCACTCAGTGACAGGTTGAATAGTTCAAATTGCCGATATTTATATTGGGATTGAGGTCTCTTATTATTCTTAGAAGAAGAACACCTTACTTTTTTATATTTAGATTGTTGAATGGATTGTTTTAACGATTTACATTTTTAAAATAATATTTATTAATAAATTTTAAAATATTAATATTTTTTAAAATTATAAAAATTATAACTTTTAAAATTTATTTAAAAAATATTTTTTTATAATTTTAAAATATATATAAATATTATTTAAAAAATTTAATTTATTAAAAAAACTCATCTGACAATTTAAATTTTTAAAAAAAAAAGAAACCTTAATCTATTAGCGATTTTGAAAACCACTAACATAATTGCTACTACTTCTTTAAAAAGTTTAACAAAAAACAAATATAGTATAATTGTCGCTATTATATTTAGTAACATATATAGCAACTGACGAATTGACTGCCGATCGATGAATTAAATAATCAAATTAATAGATTTTGACAATAATATTTGTGACTAAAACGACACATGAGATATTTGTATTGGTCGATTTCTTGGGGTTGAAATCTTAATCTGTTGTACCATGAAATTTTTGTTTATGGGGTTGCTGGATTGTGAAGCAATTGTAGTGGTTGAAGTATATATGAAGGTTTCAGCTCTCAAATATATTCAAGTTCTTCCCTAGGGAGTTCAGATGCAGAACAGACGTCAGTTAGGTGTGGTCACTAATAACCATCTACCTGTTTGTATGAATTCAATACACTAACTCACTATACAGTTATTGCTATACCAATAAGATTTCATATTGCAATTTTTCTTTTTAGAAAGGGTATTCCATACCTGATACAAAGGATAGAATCCTCGGATATGGTTTGTCTACTCTTTTTTTTAGTGGAAAAAATAAGAGTTTATTTTATAATCCAAGCCGTCTGTTTTTTTTTTTGGTTCAATTTTATAATAACGGTTAAGGTTGAAGGAAGAAAATTAAAAAAAAAACAATAAACAAATTGATATGAACAATTTGTTATACAATGAAAGAAAACAAACGACCCATAACAGAAAAGAAGACAATGTATTTTTAGAATCTTTTCCAAATTAACATTTTAAGAAGTGGAACATTCGGGATCAGGATCGGCTCCTGCGCTTGATAAGCAAAGATGCTTTTGCGTCCAACAATCTTGATTCATCATGTCTTCTTTTTTTTTTTAAATTATATGAATAATCTTCACCTATCAGATTTCAGTTACAGTTAGCACATCCAACGATTTAAAAAAATAGACACAAAAAAAAAGATGAATCAGGACCAGGGGATGCAAAAAGGAAATAACAATAGGCTTCTACATTTATCAAATCCTGATTCAAACATTCGCTATTACTGAGGTTCAAACATACGTTACCACTATAACCAACCAATGTCAAACATATTGCTATTGGAATATATTTATATGTAATTTCTTGTTTTTGTTTATCAAATTTTTCACTAAAAATAGAACATATGTAAAAAGTTTTTTAAATAATAAATCATGCAATACTTAGTTGTAAAAAAATATAGTTATTTTTAAAGACTATACGTATTTTGATTAAAAAATTATATAATTACAAAATTTAATTGAAGAACTTGATAGTAAAAATATAAATGAGGGCACATATATATATATATATATATATGTAAAAAGTTTTGCAATGTAATTAGATGATTATTATAGTGATTCCATAATTGTTGGAATAAACCAGTTTGATGTGTTGGAGAGTCTAGTTGACTTGCACATGATAAACTGAGTTATCCACTTTGGCTTATGTGATTATTATTAGTTTTACAAATCCAAGGTTTGTATAAGACAAAGTGAATTCACTAATTAATTCTGATCAACAAAACTTAGAATGTGCACAGCATTTGCAGGCCTGCAAACTTCTGCAGCTTATACTGGCTTCACCAAATGGCATATCTATGTAATTTTGTTTTTCTTAATAATATATAAAAATATTCACAAAAATATATTAATTTTTTTTAGATAGATTTAAAGATAAAACCTCTAATTAGTTTAGTCCTCTAAATATCTCTTTTCAATCAAAATAGTCATTTCATTAAGCAAAAATAACACCATATGCGGTGTTAATTGAATCAGGATAATTAATTTGGGAAAACTAAATTAAGAAATTAATAATATTTCATTTCACGATTAAACTATTAATTTATTTGAAATAAAAATAAATTAAGTTAAATTGAATAAACAATAATAAAAATAATGTAAGTATACATAAAAAATGATATAATTTGAAATAAAGTCTAGACACACCTCTAATTGCAATACCAAAAGAAAATCAAAGATTATTCATATCCCTTGTTAAAAAGAATGTGTCGAATAAGTTTACAAATGATTCCTCGTGACTATCTCATGATATTTATTTATTTTTTAAATTCAAACATATAAATACGTCAATTTTTTGTTGGCTCAATATATAAATATTTTTTTTATGAATTATATAATTTAATTTATCGTCTGAAAATGAATTACCCAAAATCAATTTCATTTATTATGCAGATCTAGATTCTAGAGGAGGCTTTAACTTTTGCTCTGCCAGTGAAAGATCGTCTTTTTTGATTATTTTGGATAGCATGGGCATGTCGAAGTTCATGTTAAAAACTTAAAAGCAATAGCAGTCAATAAAAATTATTTTTATTTTTTGTGTAAAAACAAAACATCATGAGATTTTTTAAGACCATATATGTGCCACAATAAACAAACAAACACAAGCTTTCTAATGTACCTAAGCGGCATTTGGACAAATCGTCTTAATTTTGGACTAAAATAATATACATTTATTATATTGAAAATTATATAACATTGAATTATAAAAAAAGTTATACAATTATTTTTAAAAACTATACATTTATTATATTTTGATTTAATAATTTAATAACAAAAATATAACATCTACACTTCAAATTTGTTTTTTCTTTATTATATCCATTGTCTTGCATGATCACTTGATACTTCATAGCTATTCAATCCACACGTGTTCTATTCTGCTAACTGCTATTTCCTAATTTTTAAAAGAATAATTATTTTCCTTTATTTCATTATTTTAGTTTCCTGGTACTGTTAAGACTTAAGATTAACGATTATTTTCCAATCATATGTTTGAGCTAAGGTACTGTTATTGTACACACAATTAATAATAGCGATCAAAAGTTGTTTAATCATAAGTAATAATTTTTCATATTATCAATTAATTATTCTTATTATTTTATAATTCTGTGTTTGTGTGCACCTAGTTTAATTTAATGTTGTCCCTAAATTTTGATCCATAATTCTTTATAATTCATGACGATATTTCATGTCAATTACAATTCATATTTTCAAATAGATTATATTATACTTTTGAATTTAATATCGTTTAAATATTTAACGATAAATGTTGATGTAGTATCCTATTTTATATACATAAATATCTATTAATCTATTATAGTTTTGTCACTTTGAATTGGAACATATAATGATTAAAATAATCATATATGATATGAAGTAAAATAATTAAAAATAAAGTAAAATAATAATTATTTTGATTATTATCAGTTCAAATTTCACATGATAAAGTTAGAGTGGATTAGTAGGTATTGACCTGTATAAGATAAAATGTCATGTTAACATCTATTGTTAAATATTTAGGTGACTTTAAGTTTAAAGACATAATTAAAACTAATTAAAAATATATAAATTATAATTCACACAAAATAAAATTTTGAGTTATAATTAAAAATGAGTTAAAGCTTACTGTTTCAATATTACTTTTGCTGTGATTTAATAACAAATTAAATAACTTGAATTTTTAAAGCAGAAAATATCAAAATAATATTATCTTTTGTATCATCACTCACGGTTGCACTTGCCACCTTTTATTATCAACCGAGAGAATATTTTAATTCCGAAAGTAAAACAAATAACATTTCTGAAATATGAAAAATAAAATACCTCCACGCAAGGGGATGTAGCTCAGATGGTAGAGCGCTCGCTTAGCATGCGAGAGGTACGGGGATCGATACCCCGCATCTCCACTTTCTTCATATTTTTGCCACTTAGCGTCACTTTTTTTGTCATTCGCAACGTTTAACTTGTACTCCATAGAAACTATACTTTTCTCAATCTATTTTTTGTTTTTAAAAAATAATGATATACGCACATTAGACAGATTTGAACTAGCCATATAATATGAGCGAGTGCAAACCTTTTTATCAATGTTTTTAAAACCGGACCGGTTATTGAACCGGTAGAGTCACTGGTTCAAGGTTCAATGGTCGGACCGTAGTCGAATCGTGGTTGAATCGGTGATAATTAAAAAATATTAAAAATATACATAATTTAAAATATTAAAAATATATATAATTTAAAATATTAAAATACTTAATATAATTGATAATTCATAACAATAAGTGAGGGAAATAAGAAAATTAATCCATAAATTGATAATTCATCACAACTCATAATATTCACAATTTCAAACTAAGTAAAATAGCCTTGTAAAAGAGTGAGTAAGTCCCACATTGCTTAGAACAAGAAAGGAAAAAAATTTCATATACTAATATATGTTAATGGGCTTATAAGAGGCTAAGGGAAGTGGTGGGTTCATGCGCTCACAATTTCAGGCCAATGTAGTACAAATTGATCTGCCCCCCATGTGCGTGTGATAAAGTGGACTCGGCTAGTTTTTATTTTTATTTTTTGTTTTCTCTCCTTTGATTTTCTTTTTTATTTGCTTATGTAAGTGGAGGCATATTTGACAATTGCAAAATTAACTAGGGTTATCATGTGTTTTTTTTGTTCACTTTCCCTCTACATTTTCCCCCCTCCATTTTAAAATTTTTTTTTGACTAGAAAAAAAAAAAAACTTGAACCGGTTCAACCTTCAAACCGGCCGGTTCCGGCCGGTTCAGCACCGGTTCGGCTGGTTCAACACCGGTCGAACCACCGACCGGTTCAATGACCAAACCAGACCGGTGACCCCTCCGGTTCCCAGTCGGATCAGTCCGACCGGCCGGTCCTGTCACATCCTCAACAGTGAGTCCGATTCACATTAACTCTAGGTTAAAAACATCATCAAGGTTTTAACTTCCATACAATGAAACCATACATAATATTCATAGTTACACATAGTCCAACCAAAAAAAAAAAGAAAATCCTAGGAGGCTTATGTGACCACAGAGCTACTTCTAGAGCTTACAAGATATAGAATACAAAGGAACCAACCGAAAATACAAGATGGTTGGTTTAAGATAAACTCGCTATTCCCCTGGAAAATCCTCAGCGTCAGCCACAGATTCTGAAATGTTGTAAAATAATAGGATGAGTAATGAAATACTCAGTGAATGGATAACATTATCAATCAAAAGTAATTTAGCAAATAGTATCATAAAGATATCATTGAATTAAACTCACATCAGTTACCAATGATATACACAGTATAAATTACTCAGTGCCAACACAAATCCCGTACCAACCGGGTCGTCCACAGTACCAGTGGATCGTTGCCCGCGGCCCCCTGGCCGCATCCACCCTTATCTCTCCATGAAAGATATATCTCCACCCTTATAACTCCTGTAACTTCTCCCGTGGGGTGCACCACCACGAAAATATTATAACCACGTCATACCATAACGCAAATATTCACACAACCTTAACATAATAACGATAATATCAACATTAACTTTACATATTTTATAAGAATTAACATTTAATCAAACAAGAGGTTTGAAATCTACAACACCTTTAAATACAAGGAATACAAGTCCTTGATAAATAAATACACAACATACCGTTAAAGTCCACCTTCTCAATTTTCTTTATGATACTTGATGACAAAACTTTTGAAGAAATATAGATGAGATAAGGTTATCACACTCACCTCGAATGTGGCCCTAACTACCTTTCCTTTTGCAGCTAAATTATGAGGTGTTAGGAAATAACTCTCAAAGATTTCCTAAAATGTAAATAAGATGAAAAAAATAAAGAATATATTAGAATTTTCAAGTGAAACTTGTACTATTAGAAACTAGACTCAAGGAGCTTTCTAACAGTATCTTAGTCCGGAACGCAGCTACAGTAAAGTTGACCAAAGTCAATGCTACAGTAAAGTTGACCAAAGTCAATGCTACAGTAAAGTTGACCAAAGTCAATGCTACAGTAACCGAGAAAATCTAGAAAATTTTTCTCGGTGAACAGTAATTTCCGGGGAAAATTTTCGAATGTTCTTCGTGTTCTTCATCCAAAAATCCTAAAATCATATATAAAACAACATTTCTTTTGATTTCTTCCATGGGTTTTGTTTCTCAATGTCTAATGAGTATTTTAATACCAAAACCCCTAATTTTTACCAACAATCCAAGCTCAAATCTCAAATTTTTATCAAGAACACTAACTTTTTCAAATATCCAAATTCTACGAAATTTCTTGTTCTAATAACATCATAAACCACGTAAGAATGTTTTACATTAACATCCACACTTAAATTCATCCATTAAAACTCAAAATCTTAATTTTCTTCCATAGGTTCGAAAATGGAGAAAAAGAGAAATAGAGCAGATAAAACTTACCTCTTTGCCTCTAGAACTCCAAGAATCGGAAGTATGGTTAGAAAATATCAGATTACTGGAAGAACTTAAGAAAGGATTGTAGAGGAAGATGAAAATGAAACGAAGAAATGGTGCGCGCGTTGCCTCGGGAGGAAGAAGGAGAAGAGAAACTAATAATTGTATGTGTGGGCCCCACCAATTTCTTTTTCGATAAAATTGCGCATAGCCACCTTAGCTTTTAAGATTTGTTCACTTAAGTCCTTGAAAATTTATAAAAATTTCCTAAATTAAAAATTGAAATTTCTATTCCCAAATTTTCTTTACTAATTCAAAGAAAGAAAACATATTTCACACAATTAAATTTTTCACTAAACTTCATAATAGATATTAAATATTCATACAAATTATTGGAGCATTACATTCTTTCCCCCTTAAGAAATTTGGTCCCCAAATTTCATTACCTCATGTTAAAAAGAGGTGTGGGTACGTAGATTTCATCTTTTCTTCCAATTCCCATGTCGCTTCCTCTTGGGTATGATTCCGCCATAAAACTTTCACAGATGGTATTTCTTTAGACCTCAACTTTTTTATTTGTCTATCTAAGACTGCTACTGGAATCTCTTCATAAGATAAATCTTCTTTTAATTGGACTTCCTGTGTTTGAAGAACATGGGAAGGATCATAAAGATATTTTCTTAACATAGAGACATGAAACACCGGGTGGACTCCTTCCAAATCTGGGGGCAACGCTAACTTGTAAGCCACATTGCCAATTTTCTCCAATATTTCAAAAGGTCCAATATACCTTGGACTAAGTTTTCCTTTTAGCCCAAACCTTAAACTACCCTTCATGGGAGATACTTTTAAAAAAACCATATCACCTACTGCAAACTGAAGGTCTCGTCTTCGATGGTCAGCATATGCTTTTTGTCTACTGTGAGCTGCAAGGAGTCTTTCCCGAATAAGTTTGACTTTTTCCAATGCATCTTGCACTAAATCAGGCCCAATTAATTTATTTTCTCCTGCTTCAAACCAGCCAATAGGGGATCTACATCGTCTTCCATAAAGTGCTTCAAAGGGTGCCATTTTAATACTTGCTTGATAACTATTATTATATGCAAATTCAATTAGAGGTAAATGTGCATCCCAACTACCTCTGAAATCTATCACACAAGACCTTAACATGTCTTCCAAAATTTGTATAACACGTTCAGACTGGCCATCGGTCTGAGGATGAAAGGCTGTACTTAAATTTACCTGCGTGCCTAAGGCTTCTTGAAAAGTCTTCCAAAAACGAGATGTAAACTGTGTGCCTCTATCAGAAATAATGGAGATAGGCACTCCATGCAATTTAACTATTTCATCAATATACAACTGAGCATACTTATCAGCACCAAATGTTGTCTTTACTGGTAGAAAGTGTGCCACTTTTGTTAAACGATCTACTATTACCCACACAGAATCATATCCTTTCTGAGAACGAGGTAGCCCCACTACAAAATCCATTGTAATACTTTCCCATTTCCACTCTGGAATATCTATTTGCTGAAGTAATCCAGGAGTTCTACGATGTTCTGCCTTGACTTGTTGACAAGTTAAGCAATGAGAGACATAATCAACAATGTCCCTTTTCATTCTGTCCCACCAATACAATGACTTCAAATCCTGATACATCTTATTAATACCAGGGTGTACAGTATAAGCTGTTCGATGTGCTTCTTCCATGATTCGTCTCCGTAAAGATTCTACATTTGGCACACATAATCGACCTTCAAATCTAATAATTCCATGTTGGTCAAGAGAAAACCCCTTATCTTCACCCTCATTTACTTTACTCTGTAACTTTCCAAACATTGGATCTTCCTTCTGGGCCAACTTCACATCTTCAATTAAAGATGATTGGGCTGGTATATGTGCCAAGAATGCACTTGACTCCAAAATTTCATACCATACTCCACTAGCTTCTAGCTCGTGTAACTCACGAATCAATGGCCTCCTACATAAGGTAATATGCGCCAAACTCCCCATAGACTTACGACTAAGAGCATCTGCAACAACATTAGCCTTTCCAGGATGATAAAGAATTGTACAATCATAATCCTTGAGAAGTTCCATCCATCTTCTCTGCCTCAAATTCAAATCCCTCTGTTGAAAAATATATTTCAAACTCTTATGATCTGTGTACACTTCGCAAGTTTCCCCGTATAGATAATGGCGCCAGATTTTTAAAGCAAATACTACGGCCGCCATTTCCAAATCATGAGTAGGATAATTCTGTTCATGTCTTTTAAGCTGTCGGGATGCATAAGCTATTACCTTACCATGCTGCATTAAAACACATCCTAATCCCATTCGAGACGCATCACAATATACAGCGAAACCGCCTGTACCCGAAGGTAAAGCAAGTACGGGGGCGGAAGTTAAGCATTCCTTAAGCTTGGTGAAACTCTCCTCACAAGCCTCAGTCCAATCAAATCGAGCATTTTTTTGAGTTAATCTTGTAAGAGGGGTAGCTATTTTTGAAAAATTCTTTACAAAGCGGCGATAGTATCCAGCTAACCCCAAGAAACTCCAAATTTCTGTCACCGTCGTGGGTCGAGGCCACTTTTGTACTGCTTCAATTTTGCTGGGATCGACATGTATCCCTTCCCTTGAGACTATATGTCCCAAGAAAGCTATTTGGTCCAGCCAAAATTCGCACTTTGAAAATTTCGCATAAAGCTGGTGCTTCCTTAAAGTTTGTAATACCATTCTTAAATGTTGTTCATGCTCTTCAAGATTTTTTGAATATACCAGAATATCATCAATAAAAACAATGACAAATTTATCCAGAAACGGTTTAAAAACTCGATTCATAAGATCCATAAAGGCTGCTGGTGCATTTGTTAACCCAAATGACATCACCAAGAACTCATAATGTCCATAACGGGTACGAAAGGCTGTCTTAGGTACATCTTCAGTTTTAATTTTTAATTGATGATATCCAGACCTCAAATCAATCTTAGAAAAGTATTGAGCTCCCTGCAACTGGTCGAACAAATCATCAATCCTGGGGAGGGGATATTTATTTCGTATTGTCACCTTGTTTAATTGCCGATAATCAATGCATAGTCTTAAGGATCCATCCTTCTTCCTTACAAATAATACTGGTGCACCCCAAGGTGAAGAACTGGGCCGAATAAAACCTTTATCTAAAATGTCACGACCTATTTTCTAGGCACATGACCGGCACAATGATGAATATCCCATCACTGTAAGCCTTTCGATAAATTCTTCCCATAAGTAAAATCGTTAGTCATTATCTCTATATTCTCAAAATACCATTCCTTAATAAATACAAAGAAAATACATCAGATTTTCTTAATTAAAAATAATAGATCCTCAGTACGAAATACATTATCATACTGAAATACAAGCCAAATACCAAACCCCTGACCTAGATGTCCTAGACGGTTACAGAGCAACATACTATATAACAAAAGAAGGGCCTACCCGACAGCGGGAAGGTCCAACGTGATCTACTCTTCTAGCGGATGTACTTCGGCGGCAACCTGATCTGAACAAAAAGTTTGTACAAACAGTGTGAGCTTTTAAACTCAGTGAGCAAATCGGCCTTGCGTTAATAAAATTCAAATACATCACCAGTCATGCAAGCATATCCGAAGGCTCAAGCTCAACCAATAGACATAGTTAGAAATTACATACAAGAAAAATTCATCCAATTCAACAAACGATACTAGTACTCGTCAATGGCAATATATCCCGGAGAGCGCACACAGGCCGGCTCACCAATTTTGTATTTTTCCGCCATGACGCACAACCTCATCCTCTTAGCTAGGGCGCCTCACGGATTTATCACCAATCCGGGCTATATCCCTACTGAGGGAATCGTTGTCTCCACACTCATTGGTCAAGACACCCTTTAACCCGGGTTTTCCGCCTTGCCGTGAGAGGGGGTATTGTACCGCTCAATCACAATCAATAGTACAACAGTTCATATCATAATCAGAAGCACAATATAATACTCATCCATATAACAGGTATAGTATATAACTATATGATTCAAATTTCATATCATCATGAGATACTTGCTTTGTCTTATCCATACTTCTGGATTAATTATCTCATTATATTCGTCATTCTGAATCCAATTTCCCTCTATGAATCTTGGGAGTGTCCTACGACATACTTTTTATCACCAGTAATGCTAAAACTCTATTAAAACAGGGTCGTTTCACTCACCTGGATTCCGTACGAGTATCACTTCTCTAAATCGTTACGGACAAGAGTACGCAGGTGAATTTCAGTGTTCCGCTACAGAGATTTTCATGAAAGATTACAGAAAATACGTTAAGATCGTTTTCGTACAGATACTGTTCATACGTACGGGTACTATTCATACGGTCACTATTCATACGTACGGTACTATTCATACGGTCACTATTCATACGTACAAGTACTATTCATACCGGAAATACAGAATACAATCTGTAAAAGAGTACACCAGGTAAGTTCCCAGGAAAGAGTGGAGGGTCACACTGGACACACTTAAAAACCAGGTCTTTCCTTAGCCAGAACTTTCCTAGACATGTATTCTCCACAGATTATATTCTATTTCGGTAATCAGAGAATCAAAATAACAGCTAACGACAGTTTTTCTGATGTGGAAGATCGGCCAAAGCCGCAACCACAGAGCATACTTAAGAAAATAACTTCTAAAATTTGAAAGACATAGAAATGGCATAGTATCCTTACCTAAGCAAAAACAGAAAGGCCCAAAATCTCAGAAGCCTAGCGTCGGAGCAAGAGAAACTTAAGGAGGGAAGAAGAGAAGTTGAAGGTGTGAGTTTAGAAGTGAAATGGAAGGGCCTATTTATAGCAAAAGTCAAGGGTACTATTTGACACTATGCGCTAATAAAATATTCAATTTACTATTCATGAAAATGACATTTCTAATAATGCAGTTACTGTGCACCTTACGTGTACGATGGAAAATTTTCGTTTATTTACTATTTAAAACTTTAAAGGGAAAACTATCCTTTCACCTTAAACCTTTAAGTTTCTTTTCAATTCAGTCCTTTCAATTTAGTCCCTGAGGGTATTTTTACACATAAAACGTCATTTTCTCCTACAAACTTCTTTCTAGTTTTCTCTTATAACCAAACCACATCTAGTATTTGACATTTTGATTGTATAAATGAACAGTACCATATACGTAAATAGTAACAGTAGTTTGAAAACACGCATTTATATTTTATTTTTCATGGGTATTACATTATCACCCCCTTTAAGAAATTCGGTCCTCCGAATTTAAATTACCTCAAGTCGTAAAAAGATGGGGATATCTAGAACGCATGTCGGCCTCGGCTTCCCATGTGGCTTCTTCGTGAGTTTGATTCCTCCACAAAACCTTGACGGATGGAATCTCCTTAGATCGGAGTTTCTTTACTTGACTATCGAGGATAGCTACCGGTATCTCCTCGTATGACAAGTTTTCATCTACTATGATAGAATCATTCTGAGAAGGGTGAAATATATGAGAAGGGTCATGAAGGTACTTCCTTAACATGGATACGTGAAAAACAGGGTGAATCCCTTCCAGATCCATAGGTAGGGCAAGCCGATAAGCCACTTTTCCCACTCGTTCTAGAATCTCATAAGGCCCGATGTATCTAGGACTCAACTTTCCTTTCCTTCCAAATCTCAACACACCTTTCATTGGAGAGACCTTAAGGAATACCATATCGCCGACTGAGAACTCCAAATCACGTCGTCTGTGGTCAGCGTATGCCTTTTGTCTACTTTGAGCTGCTCGCATCCTATCTTGTATTGTCTTAACCTTGGTTAGGGCATCCTGGGCCAAGTCAGGTCCTAATGCTTTCGCTTCACCTACCTCGAACCAACCGATCGGAGATCTGCAACGTCTCCCATACAAGGCCTCAAAGGGTGCCATCCCAATAGTGGCCTGGTAGCTGTTGTTATATGCGAACTCTACAAGATACAAATGCTTTTCCCAGCTACCACTGAAATCTAGAATACAAGCTCGTAACATATCCTCTAGCGTCTGAATCGTCCGCTCTGACTGTCCGTCTGTCTGTGGGTGAAAAGCGGTACTAAGGTCCACTCGAGTACCTAATGCCTCCTGAAAACTTCTCCAGAAACGAGAGGTAAATTGAGGACCTCTATCAGAAATGATAGATATAGGTACTCCATGCAACTTTACTATTTCTTTAATATACAATTGTGCCAACGTTACTACACCATAAGTGGTTTTGACTGGAATGAAGTGTGCCGATTTGGTTAGTCGGTCAACAATGACCCAAACTGAGTCATAACCTCCTGTGGAGCGAGGTAGACCAACAACAAAGTCCATCGTCACTCGTTCCCATTTCCATTCAGGAATCTCTAATTGTTGTAACGAGCCTCCTGGTTTTAGATGCTCAGCTTTAACCTGTTGACAGGTTAAACAACGAGACACAAATTCTGCTATGTCTTGTTTCATTCCTTTCCACCAGTAGATCTGTTTCAGATCCTGATACATCTTGGTGGCTCCTGGATGTACAGCATATGCAGCACGATGGCCTTCTTCCATGATGTCTCGTCTAAGAGTTCCAACATGTGGTACACACAACCGTTGTTCAAAATGTAAGACTCCTGTATCGTCGAGTGTGAAACTATTCACTTCACCAATCTTCACTTTTTCCATAATTTGGACAAGCTCAGGATCCTCCATTTGAGATATCCGTATCTGGTCAACAAGGGAAGATCTAGCCCTGATATGGGCTAAGAATGATCCTGTCCTTGTAACCTCAAGAGTAGCACCTTTTACTCTCAGCTCTTGTAGTTCTTGGATCAAGGGTCTTTTTGTTACTGCTATATGGGCCAGACTACCCATAGATTTTCGACTCAAGGCATCTGCTACCACGTTCGCTTTGCCTGGGTGGTAAAGAATATTGCAATCATAATCTTTTAGTAATTCTACCCATCTCCTCTGCCTCAAGTTTAAGTCCTTTTGGTCGAAAATATATTTTAGACTTTTATGGTCAGTGTAGATTTCGCAAGTTTCTCCGTATAGATAATGTCGCCATATCTTTAAAGCGAAAACTACTGCTGCCATTTCCAGATCGTGGGTGGGGTAGTTTTGTTCATGTTTCTTAAGTTGTCTCGATGCATATGCCACTACCTGGCCATGCTGCATGAGAACACATCCCAACCCTACTCTTGATGCATCGCAGTATACTGTAAAACCTCCTGGTCCTGAGGGTAAGACCAATACAGGTGCGGAGATTAACCTTTTCTTGAGTTCTTGGAAGCTTTCTTCACAAGCGTCATCCCATTGGTACTTTACCCCTTTCCTAGTCAGTCGTGTGAGAGGGGCGGCTAACTGGGAAAAATTTTGGATGAAACGACGATAATATCCTGCCAATCCCAAGAAGCTGCGAATCTCCGTGACGGAGGTAGGTCTAGGCCACATTTTGACCGCTTCTACTTTGCTTGGGTCTGCTTGGATGCCATCTTTGGAGATCACATGTCCCAAGAAAGTTACACGATCAATCCAAAACTCGCATTTAGAAAATTTGGCGTACAATTGATGATCCCTCAATGTCTGCAACACAACACGAAGGTGTTGTTCGTGCTCTTCTGAAGTCTTTGAGTACACCAGAATGTCGTCTATGAAGACAATGACAAATTTGTCTAAAAAGGATTTAAAAATCCTATTCATTAAATCTATGAAAGCAGCTGGTGCATTCGTTAATCCAAATGACATCACCAAGAACTCGTAGTGCCCATATCTGGTACGGAAGGCTGTTTTAGACACATCCTCCTCCTTGATCTTGAGTTGGTGATAACCAGACCTCAAGTCAATCTTTGAAAAACACTTGGCTCCTTGAAGTTGATCGAAAAGGTCGTCGATGCGAGGCAATGGGTATTTATTTTTGATAGTTACCTTATTCAGTTGCCTGTAATCTATGCATAGTCTCATCGATCCGTCCTTCTTTTTCACGAACAGAACAGGAGCTCCCCAAGGTGAATAACTTGGCCTTATAAAGCCTTTGTCTAGCAAGTCCTGTAACTGAGTTTTTAACTCTTTTAATTCTGTTGGTGCCATTCTATAAGGCGGTATGGAGATTGGGCGAGTATCTGGTGCTAACTCTATCTGGAACTCAATCTCTCGATCTGGGGGTATACCTGGTAGATCATCTGGGAAGACATCTACAAACTCCTGGACTACTGGAACGTCTTCTACTTTTAGTTCTTCTTTCTTAATATCTTTAACGAATGCCAAGTATCCTTTACAGCCCTTTCGCAATATACGTTGGGCACACATTAAAGATATAAGATTCCCAGAAATTTCACTCCGTTCACCATGAAATACGAAAGAAGGCTCCCCCGGAATATTAAATTTAACTATCTTATTATAGCAATCCAGGGTGGCATGACAAGATGCCAGCCAATCCATGCCCAAGATGACATCAAAGTCTGTCATATCTAACAGCATTAGGTCTACTGTTGTATTTATTTCTCCGACTCTTACCTTGCAAGCTTGATAGCCTCGTTCTATTAGTAAGGTGCCTCCAGTAGGCGTAGTTACTAAAAACGGACATTCTAATCTAACAACTTTTTGCTTAAAGTTCTTAGCAAAGAATGGTGACACATAGGAATGCGTAGAGCCAGAGTCAAACAAAACATGTGCAAAATTTGATTCAATCAGAAGAGTACCTGCTACCACCGTATTAGACGCCTGAGCATCTTGACGGGTTAAAGCGAATACTCGAGCGTTCCCTCGGCCTGCTGAAGCCTGCCCTCGACCACCTTGTCCTCTGCCAGCACCTCTTCCGATTCCATTGCCTCCTACAGTTACAGGGGATCTGTTGGCAATAGTAGCCTCTGATTGATTAGGGCGTACTGACCCTTGGCCAGATCTCGTGTAGAGTTGGGGGCAATCTCTTTTGATGTGGCCCTGTTGACCACATTGGTAACAGACCCTAGTGTTGTTGTTGACAAAACAAGCTCCGAAGTGATTTCTTTCACATTTAGAGCACCAGGGCCTTTGTTGACCCCCTGTACCACTTTGTTGACGCTGTGGTGCACTAGCGGTAGAGGCTGCACGTCCAGAACTCTCTCCGTGGTAGCGTGATTTCTCATCTTGTTTCCTCTTTCTTTTGTTATTCCATTTTTCTTTTTGCATATCTCTTTCTTCCATCATACGGGCGATGTCGACGGCTTCTGTGTAAAATGAAAAATCTCGTATTTTCGATCCCACCCTGTCAAATAAAGACTCTCGAAGGCCTTTAATAAATCGTCGGATCTTTTCTTTCTCAGTTAGGACCATGTGAGTAGCATATTCAGACAACTCTATAAACAGATTGTCGTATTCATCGACGGTTCGTGATCCTTGCCGGAGTGCCTCAAACTCATTCATCTTTGCTTCTCGTATACTCTCCGGAATAAATTGTTCTCGAAAAATTCTTTTAAAGTCATTCCATTTAATGGGTGGGGCATTTCTGGCCATGCCCTTCTTCCATGTTCGCCACCAGCGGTCGGCCTTACCTCTTAACTGAAAGGTAACAAGGGTTACTTTTCGAGGTTCAGGGCATTCTAACGTGTCAAGGATTTTCTCACAGTCATCTAGAAAACGTTGTGGGTCTTCATTAACATCTCCTGCAAAGGTTGGAGGATTCAGCTTCATAAATTCTGAGATTTTGACCTCTGTACCTACCCAATCCTGAGGAGGGGGTGGAGGTGGCATCTGGTCTGTCTCTTGTACTTTTGCAGCATGTACTGATGCCTGTGAGCCATCTTCAGATGATTGTCCTATCAAAAGTTCCTTTAGCCCATTCACCTCGTTCTGCATTGCAGCTAATGCTTCCATCACTACAGTCGCGTCAATTTGTGATGGTTCTCCAGCATTTCTTCCAGGGTTTTCAGTGGATATTTCTCTGTTTTGTGCATGGTTATCTTCTGCACGATTAGGCATCTCCAGTCTTGCATTTGCTGACTGAGCAGCTGGAGGGACCAAGGCCCTGCCAGATCTTGTGCGGATTCCAGAAGCGTTTGATTTTCTTGGTGCCATCTAAACTTATTCTACAATTAAGAATAATATATATCGTCACTATTATGCTTCAAGTAAAGACACGAAAGAAATGGATTTTAATCTCTACAGGGCTTTTGGTGGATCTTCATCCTATGGTCGTGCTGCAGTCACGACAATAGGGGAAGGCCCACTAAAGACACCTTGCTCTGTAATCACTAGGAGACCTAACAACCTATGCTCTGATACCAACTTTGTCACGACCTATTTTCTAGGCACATGACCGGCACAATGATGAATATCCCATCACTGTAAGCCTTTCGATAAATTCTTCCCATAAGTAAAATCGTTAGTCATTATCTCTATATTCTCAAAATACCATTCCTTAATAAATACAAAGAAAATACATCAGATTTTCTTAATTAAAAATAATAGATCCTCAGTACGAAATACATTATCATACTGAAATACAAGCCAAATACCAAACCCCTGACCTAGATGTCCTAGACGGTTACAGAGCAACATACTGTATAACAAAAGAAGGGCCTACCCGACAGCGGGAAGGTCCAACGTGATCTACTCTTCTAGCGGATGTACTTCGGCGGCAACCTGATCTGAACAAAAAGTTTGTACAAACAGTGTGAGCTTTTAAACTCAGTGAGCAAATCGGCCTTGCGTTAATAAAATTCAAATACATCACCAGTCATGCAAGCATATCCGAAGGCTCAAGCTCAACCAATAGACATAGTTAGAAATTACATACAAGAAAAATTCATCCAATTCAACAAACGATACTAGTACTCGTCAATGGCAATATATCCCGGAGAGCGCACACAGGCCGGCTCACCAATTTTGTATTTTTCCGCCATGACGCACAACCTCATCCTCTTAGCTAGGGCGCCTCACGGATTTATCACCAATCCGGGCTATATCCCTACTGAGGGAATCGTTGTCTCCACACTCATTGGTCAAGACACCCTTTAACCCGGGTTTTCCGCCTTGCCGTGAGAGGGGGTACTGTACCGCTCAATCACAATCAATAGTACAACAGTTCATATCATAATCAGAAGCACAATATAATACTCATCCATATAACAGGTATAGTATATAACTATATGATTCAAATTTCATATCATCATGAGATACTTGCTTTGTCTTATCCATACTTCTGGATTAATTATCTCATTATATTCGTCATTCTGAATCCAATTTCCCTCTATGAATCTTGGGAGTGTCCTACGACATACTTTTTATCACCAGTAATGCTAAAACTCTATTAAAACAGGGTCGTTTCACTCACCTGGATTCCGTACGAGTATCACTTCTCTAAATCGTTACGGACAAGAGTACGCAGGTGAATTTCAGTGTTCCGCTACAGAGATTTTCATGAAAGATTACAGAAAATACGTTAAGATCGTTTTCGTACAGATACTGTTCATACGTACGGGTACTATTCATACGGTCACTATTCATACGTACGGTACTATTCATACGGTCACTATTCATACGTACAGGTACTATTCATACCGGAAATACAGAATACAATCTGTAAAAGAGTACACCAGGTAAGTTCCCAGGAAAGAGTGGAGGGTCACACTGGACACACTTAAAAACCAGGTCTTTCCTTAGCCAGAACTTTCCTAGACATGTATTCTCCACAGATTATATTCTATTTCGGTAATCAGAGAATCAAAATAACAGCTAACGACAGTTTTTCTGATGTGGAAGATCGGCCAAAGCCGCAACCACAGAGCATACTTAAGAAAATAACTTCTAAAATTTGAAAGACATAGAAATGGCATAGTATCCTTACCTAAGCAAAAACAGAAAGGCCCAAAATCTCAGAAGCCTAGCGTCGGAGCAAGAGAAACTTAAGGAGGGAAGAAGAGAAGTTGAAGGTGTGAGTTTAGAAGTGAAATGGAAGGGCCTATTTATAGCAAAAGTCAAGGGTACTATTTGACACTATGCGCTAATAAAATATTCAATTTACTATTCATGAAAATGACATTTCTAATAATGCAGTTACTGTGCACCTTACGTGATGGAAAATTTTCGTTTATTTACTATTTAAAACTTTAAAGGGAAAACTATCCTTTCACCTTAAACCTTTAAGTTTCTTTTCAATTCAGTCCTTTCAATTTAGTCCCTGAGGGTATTTTTACACATAAAACGTCATTTTCTCCTACAAACTTCTTTCTAGTTTTCTCTTATAACCAAACCACATCTAGTATTTGACATTTTGATTGTATAAATGAACAGTACCATATACGTAAATAGTAACAGTAGTTTGAAAACACGCATTTATATTTTATTTTTCATGGGTATTACATAAAAGATCCTGTAATTGCTCCTTAAGTTCTCTAAGTTCTGCAACGGCCATACGGTATGGAGGTATGGAAATAGGCTGAGTGCCTAGGATTACCTCAATATTAAATTCTATCTCACGATCAGGAGGTAATCCAGGTAATTCTTCAGGAAAAACATCTGAATATTCTCTCACAACCGATACATGATCAAGATTCACCTTGTCTTCTTCAATGTTCCTAACAAAGGCCAAGAAACCTGGACATCCTTTCCTTAACATGCGCCTAGCACGGATCATAGAGACAATGTTATTGGGTATATCATTCCTATCCCCTTGAAAAGAGAAGGTAGGCTCACCTGGAATACTGAACTTTACCACTTTATTATAGCAGTCAAGAGTAACATGATAAGAAGTCAACCAGTCCATTCCAAGAATAACATCAAAGTCTGTCATATATAATAGCATTAAATTTGCCTCGGTGTTTTTGCTACCCATTAAAACATGGCAACCATAATAACCTGAATCTACCACTAAAGTCTCACCCATAGGAGTAGCAACAAGAAAAGGTTTATCAATTTTAACAGGATCTTGAATAAACCGATTTGCAAAAATTGGAGATATATAAGAATGGGTAGATCCCGGATCAAACAATACACGAGCTTCGAATGAACATACTGGAAAAATACCTGTTACAACTGCATTCGAAGCCTGTGCATCCTGGCGTGTGAGAGCATACACTTTGGCTTGGTCGCGTCCAACCGCAGGTTGATTTCGTCCTCCTTGTCCTCTACCCCCTCCTCTCCCTAAGCCACTTCGTCCGGCAGAAGAGGAAGAAGCTCTGTTAACTGATGCTGCCATCTGTTGTACTTGAGGTATATATGTAGATCCTTGCCTTGAGACCTCTACTTGTTGAGGACAATCTCTTCTTATATGACCCACCTGTCCGCAACGAAAACAAATTGGGCCTGTCCCATAACACACACCAGTATGAAATCGCCCACACTCTGAACATTTAGGCTTGTCTCGTCCCTGTTGAGATAACACCTGACCGACTGATGAAGAACCTCCCTTATGATCTGGTCGAGGCCTAGAGACACTACCTGAAGATGCTGCTTGGTGGAACGATACCATAGAAGTAGATTGACCTCTACCTTGAGACCTGACAGTCCCTGATAATCCACCATGCCCTGAGGACCTTCCCTCGTTCTCTCGTTTCCTCTTCCTCTTGAAGTCTTCACTTTCATCCCTTTCATTCATTTCAGCTGTTCTGGCTGCATCTACCGCAGCCACATAAGAAGGATATAGATCCATCTGCATACTTACGAACTGACGCAACCGAAGGCGAAGACCAAGAACAAATCGACGAATCTTCTCTTGTTCGTCTGGGATCATATGGGGTGCATACCTAGAAAGTCGTGCAAACTTTATATCATATTCATCAACTGTCATTGAACCCTGTTTAAGGAATTCAAATTCTCTAGCCCTTGCAGTTCTTACACTCCTTGGCATGAATCTTTCAATAAAAACTTGACGAAACTCATCATAACTAACTGAAGGGGCATCTGGAGTTCGACTGCTCTGCCAAGTAATCCACCATTCATGAGACCTTCCTTGAAATTGATAAGTAGCATAATCCACCCAGAATCGAGGATCACATTTCAAGGCTTTACATGCTTTTTCTATTCCATCAAGGAATCGTTGTGGATCCTCGTTTGGGTCTTCTCCAGTGAAAACAGGGGGTTTAAGCTTCAAAAAATCTGTCAACGATACATCCCGTACTACTTCGACTTTATCAGGAAGAGATGGGGGAATTACTGAACGTGCCGGAGGAACTACAGTAGGAGTAGGAGCAACAGGGGCATTTGTAGCAATCATCTGCCTCTCTAGTAGTGTAGTCAAATTGACTAGACTTCCTTGTAACGCGGTCTGACCCTCTAGCAACGCAGTCAAACTAGTTAATAAAGTAGTTGGATCAATTTGTGGTTGTGCCCCATGTCCTCGAGGTAAGCCTCGCTCATCCTGTCCTTGCTCACTCTCACCATGTTCTTCCTGCTCTCGTTCACGGGCAGGATGGGCAGGTCGCGACGAGGCACCTTCAGAGCCTGTACGCTCCACTGCCTCTCGAGATCCTCCGGGTTGCATCGTGACCTATCAATAACACCACATAATTTAGTCCCGGAAAGATCAATATTAACCACAAGGAAAGGAACGTAAGAAGAAAACTAAACAACACCTATAGGACCTTTAACTGACCTTCACCTCTATGGTTATGCCGCGGTTCATAACGATAGAGGGAAGCCCAGTCAAGGTTACCCTGCTCTGTGATCCATAAGAGACCTAAGAACTGCTCTGATACCATTTTGTCACATCCTCAACAGTGAGTCCGATTCACATTAACTCTAGGTTAAAAACATCATCAAGGTTTTAACTTCCATACAATGAAACCATACATAATATTCATAGTTACACATAGTCCAACCAAAAAAAAAAAGAAAATCCTAGGAGGCTTATGTGACCACAGAGCTACTTCTAGAGCTTACAAGATATAGAATACAAAGGAACCAACCGAAAATACAAGATGGTTGGTTTAAGATAAACTCGCTATTCCCCTGGAAAATCCCCAGCGTCAGCCACAGATTCTGAAATGTTGTAAAATAATAGGATGAGTAATGAAATACTCAGTGAATGGATAACATTATCAATCAAAAGTAATTTAGCAAATAGTATCATAAAGATATCATTGAATTAAACTCACATCAGTTACCAATGATATACACAGTATAAATTACTCAGTGCCAACACAAATCCCGTACCAACCGGGTCGTCCACAGTACCAGTGGATCGTTGCCCGCGGCCCCCTGGCCGCATCCACCCTTATCTCTCCATGAAAGATATATCTCCACCCTTATAACTCCTGTAACTTCTCCCGTGGGGTGCACCACCACGAAAATATTATAACCACGTCATACCATAACGCAAATATTCACACAACCTTAACATAATAACGATAATATCAACATTAACTTTACATATTTTATAAGAATTAACATTTAATCAAACAAGAGGTTTGAAATCTACAACACCTTTAAATACAAGGAATACAAGTCCTTGATAAATAAATACACAACATACCGTTAAAGTCCACCTTCTCAATTTTCTTTATGATACTTGATGACAAAACTTTTGAAGAAATATAGATGAGATAAGGTTATCACACTCACCTCGAATGTGGCCCTAACTACCTTTCCTTTTGCAGCTAAATTATGAGGTGTTAGGAAATAACTCTCAAAGATTTCCTAAAATGTAAATAAGATGAAAAAAATAAAGAATATATTAGAATTTTCAAGTGAAACTTGTACTATTAGAAACTAGACTCAAGGAGCTTTCTAACAGTATCTTAGTCCGGAACGCAGCTACAGTAAAGTTGACCAAAGTCAATGCTACAGTAAAGTTGACCAAAGTCAATGCTACAGTAAAGTTGACCAAAGTCAATGCTACAGTAACCGAGAAAATCTAGAAAATTTTTCTCGGTGAACAGTAATTTCCGGGGAAAATTTTCGAATGTTCTTCGTGTTCTTCATCCAAAAATCCTAAAATCATATATAAAACAACATTTCTTTTGATTTCTTCCATGGGTTTTGTTTCTCAATGTCTAATGAGTATTTTAATACCAAAACCCCTAATTTTTACCAACAATCCAAGCTCAAATCTCAAATTTTTATCAAGAACACTAACTTTTTCAAATATCCAAATTCTACGAAATTTCTTGTTCTAATAACATCATAAACCACGTAAGAATGTTTTACATTAACATCCACACTTAAATTCATCCATTAAAACTCAAAATCTTAATTTTCTTCCATAGGTTCGAAAATGGAGAAAAAGAGAAATAGAGCAGATAAAACTTACCTCTTTGCCTCTAGAACTCCAAGAATCGGAAGTATGGTTAGAAAATATCAGATTACTGGAAGAACTTAAGAAAGGATTGTAGAGGAAGATGAAAATGAAACGAAGAAATGGTGCGCGCGTTGCCTCGGGAGGAAGAAGGAGAAGAGAAACTAATAATTGTATGTGTGGGCCCCACTAATTTCTTTTTCGATAAAATTGCGCATAGCCACCTTAGCTTTTAAGATTTGTTCACTTAAGTCCTTGAAAATTTATAAAAATTTCCTAAATTAAAAATTGAAATTTCTATTCCCAAATTTTCTTTACTAATTCAAAGAAAGAAAACATATTTCACACAATTAAATTTTTCACTAAACTTCATAATAGATATTAAATATTCATACAAATTATTGGAGCATTACAGGTCCGGTCCGGTTTGATAAACTATGCTTTTTATTGAGCCATTCTTATCAAATGAGCTAATGTGTATAATTTGTACTCCAATATTTTTTTTTCCGGTTTTATCAAGATTATTCCTTTATTCAATAAAATTGAAGATGAATCTCTTTTGCGTTCACTGAGCCTAAATAATAATAAATTGATTCTCAAATTGAGGTATCTAAAATGGAGGTATTTTCCTCAAATTCAAACAATTACTTACAAATAATACCTCTTTCAAGGTGACATTTATTGAATGAGGAGACAGGATTGTTTGTTTGGTAGCAATAGCATGGCATGGCATGGGATGTGAATGACCGTAACGTGGAGACAAGGAAGAAGAATGTGACCTGTGTCTGTGTGTTGGGATCAGGAAATTACAATAATGTGCCCCAATCCCAATTCTATTTTCACCCACAATGTCTTCACTCACTAGTCACTACTACTGTTAATTTGTTTACTCCTATAAACCCTCATAGTATACAAAACTTGCAATCACTTTTTTATATCTTTCTTAGTGGGTCCTTCGCTAGAATTAGATCACATGTAAAAGTTTGTTTGAATTGTAGAAATTATAGTTTTTATAAAGACTATATACCTGTACTTAATTTAAAGAATCACACACTTATCGCATTCTGATTGAAAAAATATGATAGCAAAGATATAAAGTATTGTACTTAATTTTTTTTCCTAATTCCAATATTTTTATTATTTAGAGTAAATTACTGATTTAATCCCTAAAAAATTGTAATTTTCTTAATTTAATTGTTAAAAGATCAAATATTTCAATTTAGTCTCTGAAAAATTATATTTACCTCAATTTGATCATTTTTATTACTAGATTATAAAATCTATTGTTGTCAAATCTAAAGTTTTTCATAGTTAAAAGTCAATTTGACAAATAGAGGGATGAAATTAAAATAAAAATAATTTTTTAAAAATTAAATTAAGACACTTAATCTTTTAAAGATTAATTTAATTGATTGTAATCTTTCGAGGACTAAATTAATAATTTTCTCTGAAATTTATGACATTTGGAATACACTTTTGTCTCGAGTCTGATCCATACGAATTTGTACTAGGTGTAAAGGAAATTGTAGCCCTACCTGAAGTCAGAAATGAAACATCAGGACCTTCACAAAAACTAAAAGCCCAAAGAAAGATGTAGGACATCAATGTTGGGCCTAGTACCTAGAGGCCTTAGCCCTGAGTTAAGAGTTGAGATTGAAGCTTGGCCCAACGAGGCCTAGTATTATAGGCCTGAAACTATCCTTGTCCAAAAAAACAAATGAAATGGGATGATTTAATTTAACCCCTCTTTTGAAATTGTAAATGAAGGTAGTCCAATTTGATTAAGTAGAGGCTCGAGCTAGGGTTTCTCCATAAGTATAGTCGTTGCTGGTGAGGGCCGCCTCTCAAGCAGCCCTCACCCACGTCCTCCCTTTCCTTTTTTCCTCTCTTTTCTTTAGAGAATATTTTTCTTTTTTTTTTGTAAAAGTTTTTCTTTCTTCTTTGTAAAAGATTTTTTATGTTTTCAGATGTTGCTTTCTTCCATTTGCCGACTGTGTAGTTGATGGATGGTAGTGAGTCTGAGGAGCACAACTGTTGCACACCTGTTGCAGTTTCTCCTTCAAGAAACCTTCAGGAAAAAAACTAGAGATCACGAGCCTTTGTTTCAACCCTGTTTCCCGCTGTCGACATCTATCTCTTCCTGCCCGTCGCCTACGCCCACCTCCTCACGCTTGCCCTTTCTTCTCATTGCTGACTCCTTCGGGCCTCTGACTTGCATTCCTACGATTTTGGTTGCTTTCAGCTTTTGCTGACTCCTTCTCGCATACTAGATCCTTTTGATTCTGAATTCAGAGCTTTAGAGGGCATGAAGCTATTTGAAGAATTGGGCCCTTTGTTTCTAGATCCGAAAATATTTTTGTTTAATATATATATATATATATATAAGCTTGTTGAGACTTTCAATCAACTGGACCAGCTTGCCAGTGTGGCCGATACCCCTCAATCAGCAACCCCAAACACTTGCTTTCTCCTTCACCAACCCTATCTCCCGTGGTCAGGCAGCAACGTAGGCATGAAGATGTTAGGGTTGGGCTCCTGAATGGTTTTTTTTTTTGGACCCATTTTGTCTTGTTGCTTGTTGCTTCTTGGGCTTATGACCTACCTGCCTTTGTTTCTTTGGGTTTTGTTTCTTAAAAAAAATTATTTTTTTTAGGTTAGACTTTATTAACTTTAACCCACTTGGTCTAGGAAGAATGTATTGTGTCTTTTAAAACTTACGTATTATTTTAGGGTGTGTTGCTCTAAATTTATATACTTGTTATCTCATAAATTCAGATAAAATCTATAATTATGTTAACTTTAAATATTGTATTATCTCATATATTTAGCCTTAACGTGCTTTTAATAAAAAGTATTTTCATTGGCCCAAAGAAAAAAAAATTGTAAATGAAGGAGTTTCGGTATCATCACAATTTAATTAATCGCTCAATGCCTTTATTCTGACAACTAATGATGTTGCCAAAGATAGAGAAAATGAAATGCTGATTGTGATATTGTGGCTTATAAACTTCCCTGTCTTCTCAATAAAATTAGTAATGCCTAGAAAGTAAAAGATTTGCAAGAAAAACTCCCACTTTACGAATTGCAATCAAATAAATCAAAATAAAAAAATTCATTAAAAAAAAGAGAAAAAGGAAAATGAGAGAAAAATAAGCTTGAGGGAAGGTGCCCGTGTTCCGGAGTGGCTGCTATGTCCTAATGAAAAAATTTGTTAGGACGGCCGTTCGCGCTGAGGTTCTCTTCGCGCCAAGAAATATGCAGTCACCCAATAAGCGATTCACAAACTATTTTTTTCTTTTTATTCTACATTGTATTTAATCAATAATCATTCTTTTGCCCGTTTCATTTGATTCTTTCTGAGCAATAATCATTAACGTCTTCAACGTTTTGCGGTCAATATTGTATTCGTTCAATTCCGTAGCAGATGATTTGAGCTTTTTGTCGGGAGCCATTATTGTTGAATTTCCATCGGGAGCCATTGGTATTTGTTTGCGTTTGCATTTGTACATCCAGTGCCGAATGTAAGAAAATTTCAGGTGAATTTGTGATTCGGATGTTATTGTTTTGAACTCCCTTTGGGCTCTAATTGTTTTGTGGTGGTGGGGCTATATTGTTCTAACTGGGGTGACATGCCATGATCTGATTCAATAAATTAAGAGGACTATTTCCGGTGTAGTTTTTGTGCGTTGTGCTCGAGAAGTCTAATTTTCGTTCAAAATCCTTTGGGGGCTTCACAGATTCTTCAGGACCGAAATTGCTATATTCTTTTGAGGAATAAAAAATGGGAATATTGTTTTTTGGTTGTTTTATGAGGTGAAGGACTTGTAGCTTTTTGCTCGGTGCGTTTTTTAGTGAGATGAGAAGCAAATTAAGCAATTGGAATGATGGTTATTACTAAGGCTTGCTTTTACATTCTTTTGGGTCTTTTTACAACATCAGTCAGTTTAAAAGATTCGAAGGAAACACAGGAAGATTTCTCTAAATTGTCGCACCTGAAATGCGACAACTTCCTTAGCCAACTACTCGATCCGACATCTGGATTGTTGGATGAGGACACGGTGAGACTCCTTTTACTATGTTTTATAGATTTTGGTACTTTGTAAGTTCAAATTCATTGCATTATTTCATTTCAGACAAAGTATTCTCATATTTCATCCGAACTATTTTCTCTTCAAGTTGGTCAGGTCAGGTGCATTTAAAATTTAACTCACATAGTGCTTCCAAACTCAGGTCATCAAGAAAAGATATTATCTCTTCTTACCAATTCAACTTAAAACAAGAAAAAGAAGTGAGCAAAATATACGAACATGCAATATTTTTTAAATATATATGAATTCTCTTTTTTTTTTTTTCCTTCTCAGCAGCAACGTGCTCTCATGAGGTTTTTAGTGACCTTCCCATGAAAATAATAGGTGCTAGGATGGATAAGAGTGACAAGTTGCATCTTTCTTAGCAGCAGGCTAATAATATGATTTCCTATGCTTAAATTCCTCATAACATTACTCGTGAAAATCAGTGGCCAAGGTTTTCCTTCCCCTGTTGAGACGGCCTTAATTAGTACCTGAACTACTAATTACAAATCACAAAAATGTCTAGAAATAAAAGCTCTAATTTCTGATTTTAGAAACTAGAGTTAAATGCTTTCCTTTTATCAATTCCTAAATATTTTTAATTATTCTTTGTTTTGCGGATTTCTTTCTTGTAGTCCTATCATGTATATTACAATTATTTATATTTTCTAGTGAGTATTAAATATGCTGTGTTTTTTTTGGGTGATATGGTCAGATGATGATTGTGGTATGTGATGACGTGCGTTGAAATTGGGTGTGTTTGTGTTGGGTTAGGTTGGTGACGTAATAAATTGATAAAGAAAGATAACACAATTTTTGAATGCATTTAGCTTTCTACATGAACCAGATTTGACTCAATTAATAAATTACTACAAGATTTGCATGAGCATGGATTCTTGCTTGTATAAAGACAAGTTTTTAAAATTTTACTCTAATTTTTGCTAAAGTCACATGCTGCTATATATACAGGTCTTTGATTTCTTTTATATTTTTTAGATGAGCAAACAGACAGAGAGAATTGATGGGTAGACTCAAAACTGATTATAGTTTCATGACTGCAGGCAGAGCTACTAAGGACCACTTGCTCGGTGGATTTGATTCAGTTGAAGGAAGAGGTTGGAGATCTTGAATCATGCTTCCCAGACGAATCATCATCCAGTTGCGCCAATGAAATTAGTTCAGAGATTCAATCACTAGCCCAATATAATATCGAAAAATTGATAGATGCTTGCCATCCTCAGTTGAAGCAAATCTTTCTTCACTGTTTGAGGAAGAGTAATCTTCCACACCATGGTGTATATGGAGATGAGGATGTCGACTCCAATGTGTGGCATGCCGCTTGTATCAAATCATTTCAGGCTACTAGGAGAAATCTGGGTCAGTTGCCCCAGAGCATATTAAAACCAACTGGCTCTGGCCCTGCAATTAAATCACATATACGCGCTCAACAACCAGAGGGTGCAGATAAGAAAAGTGATAGCACGGCTATAATTGCTGCAGCTGCAGCTTCTGCAGCAGTGACACTTGTAGTCGTACTGCTTTGTGTTTTTTGCTTTTGTAGGCCAAGCCAGATTGGCAGAAATGATGAGAGGCCTCTTCTTAGCATGAGCAGGAGTGACCAGTCTATTGGTAACATTTCATTTTACCATTCTCTCCACATAGTATTTATTGTACTCAGTATTGAAAAATTGAATTTGGTTTTTCAGGTTATTCTTCCCAATATGCTTCTGGAAATTCAGTAAGCGATGAGAACTTTGGATTTCAGTCACATGGTAATTATTCAATTGACCACAAAAGGAACTCATCTTTGAATGGCAATTTTCCTGTTGAATGTAATGTGCAGGAAATTCTATCACCAGGACCTACTGATGTAACTGCTGGCAGACCATCACTTGATCTACCACCTCCTCCGGGTAGGGTGGGAACTAGTCCTTTGAAACCTCCTCCTGGCAGGCCAGATCTTCCCCCTAAACCCCATTCTTCTAAGCATTCTGATATTGCTGTTGTTGATGCTTCTCCTTCTCCTCCTCCTCCTCAACCTTCTGCTCCCCTACCACCTGCCAAAACTGCTGCTGGACCTCCTCCTCCACCACCCCCAGCACTACCTGGTGCCAAAAAAGGTCCTGGTGCACCACCACCACCACCTCCTAGTAAAGGTGGTGCTCCTCGACCGCCTGGCCCTCCACCGCTCGGTCCAAAGGCCAGTCGCCCTTTAGCTATAGGTAGAAAACCAAAATCTTCAGAGGCTGCAGGAGGTTCTGATTCAAAAGATGATGCTGCTTCTACTAAAGCCAAGCTCAAACCATTTTTTTGGGATAAGGTTCAAGCCAACTCAGAGCAATCAATGGTTTGGAGTCAGCTTAAAGCGGGATCATTCCAGTAAGGAATAAATAAATCTTGATCCCTTTTTGTTGCTCATGAATAATGATTTAACATTATCTGCTAATATTCATCACAACAAATATTTTGACAGGTTTGATGAAGAGATGATGGAGTCGCTTTTTGGCTATACCAATCCAGAAAAAGCCAAACCAGTTAAGAAAAGAACTTCCTCCATGGATAGTGCTCCTCAGTTAATCCAGATCATTGATCCAAAGAAATCA
This sequence comes from Biancaea sappan, assembly GCA_037074585.1. Classification (NCBI taxonomy): domain Eukaryota; kingdom Viridiplantae; phylum Streptophyta; class Magnoliopsida; order Fabales; family Fabaceae; genus Biancaea; species Biancaea sappan. The sequence continues at coordinate 79,149,524 of CM073491.1, forward strand.
CAAAATCTGTCGATACTTTTGCGAGCTTTGAATGTGACTGTGGAAGAAGTTTCTGAAGCGATTCTTGAAGGTGTTTTTCTTTAAACTTTATTAATTTAACCTCAATAATTGTTGTTATGGTTGAAATAATGCCAAGTTCTTCTGGGGATAATGGATGAGCTTTCTATACAATTTACAGTTAGTTGGACTGTAGAGTTGACAATTAACATCTTATGTTTATTACTTAGAAACATATTTATGAATTTTTAGATGCCAAAGATGTAGAACTTTAGTACACTAATTGTGCTAGTATATATGTTACTTCAATGTGGATTCTTGGAAACGAGGATCAAAACCTTGCTGATGAGGAGGATAGACTGGTAGTATTATTATGTTTGTGCTATCATGATGTTTAAGAGCTTTTCAAAAAACTTCTAAAGCTATAATAGAACTTGATTAGTCTGTGATTTTAGATTTAGACAATTTAATGTAGTCTCGATGTGCATGTGCAAACACTTTGATGTTAAGAGTAAGAAAATTCTAGTAGGAGATTCAAAGATCTCCACTGGCGTAACATATTTGGGAGAATTTTACAACTAAATTAGTACTTATGTGTACGAGAACTTCCTTTAATGAACCTCCTGCAGTTGCATATTTCTTTTTGTAACCTTGGTTAGAAGTAAGACTATTTCCATTTGTCATTTTGTTATGGTATTATTTGCTGAGCACCAGGTTAAATCTGCCTTCCTTATTCGACCAATGACTATGTATATATAGCTACCTGATCAAATTCAGATCAATGTCTTTACGTTCAAGCACATACATGAATTCATAAAACGTATATTTGCCATGACATACGATTGCTAAATATAACTGAATAGACCGGCAAAATAGTGAAATATGAAATTGGAAAAGCCAAATTATATGTCTTTTAAATGTAATTATTCTTTTCAATACTATAATGAACTCGTAGAATATCGAGCAAGCAAAAAAAAAAGCATGGAAAAGCTTTTTCTGAGTGGTAAAATGAGAGAATTTTATCCTTCAGGGAAAGTAATACATAACATCATTACAATACAATGTATTTGGTTCTACTTATATGAAAGCTTTATAATCTCTCTGGCCGAACAGGAAATGAGCTTCCTTCGGAATTTCTTCAGTCCTTGCTAAAGATGGCACCAACATCAGAAGAAGAACTTAAACTGAGACTTTTCAGTGGCAACGTGGCTCAACTTGCACCTGCTGATCGGTTCCTAAAAGCCCTTGTTGAGACACCATTAGCTTTTAAACGACTAGAAGCACTTCTTTTCATGGGTACTGTTCAAGAGGAGCTCACTTCCACCAGGGAGTCCTTCGCAACTTTAGAGGTGTGACGTCTATATTGCACCACACTTTGCCTTATTTGCTGAATGAATTGATAAGACTATTTATATATATCACTTGAAGGCCATGACGACAAAGATTTATAGTGTGCTAGATAATTCCAATATGGCTTATTGCCTGTCTTAGAATGGCCTAAGTGAATACAATTTACTGTCAGAGCTGGGTAGTGTTCAAAAGCAAAATTCAACTTAGTGTACAAATAGATTTCACAAACATGCACTAACCTTTGTTTGATGTGGTAGGTTGCTAGTAATGAATTAAGAAGCAGCCGGCTGTTCCTGAAGCTTCTGGAAGCGGTTTTGAAAACAGGCAACCGCATGAATGATGGAACATTCCGCGGGGGTGCGCAAGCATTTAAACTTGACACACTCCTTAAACTATCCGACGTAAAAGGAGTAGATGGCAAGACTACACTCTTACATTTCGTTGTTAAAGAGATAATCCGAACAGAAGGCATAAGAGCATTTCGCAGGTCCAAAGAAAGCAAGAGTTTCTCTAGCATCAAAACAGAAGACCTTTTAGAGGAAGTCGTCACGGAATCAGAAGAACGCTATAGTGATCTGGGTCTTCAGGTGGTCTCACGTTTGAGCAGTGAGCTCGAGAATGTGAAGAAAGCAGCAGCCTTAGATGCTGACAGCTTAACGGGGACCACTGCAAAACTAGGGCATGGTCTCTTAAAAACCAAAGACTTCTTATACAAAGAACTGAAGGAGATAGAGCCAAAAAGTAGAGGAGGGTTTTATCAGACATTGGAGAGTTTTGTGGAGACTGTTGAGAAAGATGTCACGAATCTGCTGGAAGAAGAGAAGAAGATCGCGGATTTGGTGAAGAGTACAGGTGACTACTTCCACGGAAATAGTGGGAGGGATGAGGGGTTAAGGTTGTTTGTGGTTGTACGAGACTTCTTGATTATGTTGGGTAAGGTGTGTAAGGAGGTGGGAGATGCACAGAAGAAAGCGGCAGCATCAGCAACAAAACCTTTTCCTAAGCATGAGCCTCCGGCACCATCAACAGCAAAACCTCCTCCCAAACAAGAGACTCCAACGCCACCAGCAGCAAAGCCTCCTCCCAAGCATGAGCCTCCGAATCGCCCGCCGCCGCCTCCTGACCGCCGACAACAGCTCTTTCCAGCGATAATAGATAGGAGGGTGATTGACTCTAGTTCAGATTCAGATTCAGATGATGACAGTCCATAGATATTTAAGTTGGGAGTGGTAGTAGTAATGCAAGTACCTTACCTATCTTCTCTGGCCATATTTTGCTGCCATCACCTCCTTACAAACAACATATAACATATGATGTTGTCTCTTACCTTTGGAAGTGGCATTCTCAAAGCAAAATGTTCATATGTACAGTGAAGCAAAGGAATGACCTCTATATATATCATTCAGTGAAGGAAGGCAGGCAGGCAGGCAGGCCCCAATTGGGATTAGCTTCTGAGTTTTTCAAGAAGCAGCCATTTCTGGATCGATAGTTGGGTAGTCTTCATTCTTTATTCACAATTCTTCGTTGTTGATATATTGATGTCTCCGAAGGGGGAGGATGTAGCATGGTAGTATGATCCATTTGTATCAATAGAAAATTTTCGTACATCTGGGAATTTTTTTTTCTTTTCATTTTTCAATATGTGAAGAGCAGAAAATCCAGATTGATAGATGAGACACGTGCCTTTAATGCTTCAAGCACTACTCAAAAAGGCCCGCTTTAATTGATAAAACCAAGAGACATTACTTTTTTTAAAATTTCCTTCTTTAAAAATGAAAATTTGGGATTCTACTTTCCAGTTTCTACAGAAGCCCAAAAGAAAGACAAACCAAAAAGTGAACCTTTCAACTGAAAACTTGTGTCACGTGTTATTTGATACAATTTTATTATCATCCAAGATTATTTTTCAAAAAAATAATAATAATTAAACATACGTAATAATTAGCATATAGGAATAAGATTAGAATATAGGAAAATTTGATGTACTGAAAAGCAAAATATCTTTTTTAAAACAAGCTTAAGAATAAAATGTCTATTGAGCACATATTTTATATCTTTACAATATTAGAGGTCATAATGCACTTATGTAACAACTTTTGTTTTTTTATTTCAATTATACATATTTAACTGCATTGCAATTGTTGAATTTAATTTATTAACAACGCAACCTTGGAATTGGAAGATGTCAATAAAAATATAAGATAAAGCAGCTTCTGCAGTCAAATGATGCATTGTCCACAGTGAAAATATGCAAAGAAATTGAAAACTCGATTCAAGAACATAACCAATCACTTATCTTTTGTTATTTATCTATATACTTGTATAAAACAATTCCACTAGACGCATTAAATACGTTTGACCTGGCAGTTTTCTCTGGAGCTCCTTATTTACATCAATTTGAATTTATCTTATTTTATGGTCTAATAAATATATCTTATTATTAACATATATCTCTATGTTTCTATTCCCCAAAAGAAAGTGACGACAATATCTATAAGTGTTTTTTTATAAGTATTGATTAATTAATGATATATTGAGATTAAATGTGCAAACCTTTTAATTTGCCATGAAGATATAATTTAAATGTTGTTTCACCTAAGAACGTACTGTTGTATGAAGATATTGAAAATCATCAATAATAACTGATATTAAAATTTAAAAATTTAAGAAGTTAAGACTACTTTTTAAGCATTATTTTTGAAAAGATATGTTCATTCAACTTTTCATTTTAGTTTATATATTAAACATCATTATTTTCTTTTCATTCGATTATTGAACTCCTCGGTAAATGAAGGATTGGTTGGCTTGTCGCCCATGTAACCAATTGTTTGCAATAACTAGAACATAAAGGCTCACATTGTCCGTTTGTGGATGATGTCAGGCTTCAATCTTCTGGAAGATACCAATAGCATAGAAATGGTTAATTGGTTATTGTTGATTTTGAGGTGTTCTCTTCATTTCTTTTATCGTTAGTTTTTCTTAATCCTTTACAAAGGTGATTAGCGTTGCTATTTATTTGTTTATCATTTGTTCTTTTTTTTTGTTCCACCATAGCACACATGTATATATGCAATAGTGAAGAAGTCTTTTGTGTCTAAGTTTAAAGATGTATTAGTGGAAGGCAAAGTTTACACTGTTACACAGTTCAATGTTGGACAGAACAGTGGCTCCTACAACACGTGTCACTCTTTCAAGATTAACTTTCAATTTTCAACAAAGATTCATGGTTTTAAAGATGATCCAAGGATAAGAAAATATGGATATGACTTTTGTGGGTTTGAAGATATTCTCTCTCAGCAACCTGACAACAATTACTTAGTTGGTAAATGGATTTGGAAAACTAAATTACATGAGGATCAAAATGTCACATTAGAAAAATAATTGTTATGTGGGAGGGATTGAAGCTTCACTGAGATTCACTCAAATAATGAAGAAACACCCACATCACATACAAATAACTTTCAACGGCAAAGTGTACTTATGTCACATGTAAATGAACTTTGCAATAATATGAGAGGTAATTCAAGAATTTAACATTTTTCAATGAACTCCCTTATACAAATAATCTTCAAAACCTATGATTTAATTGTTAACACAATTTACAAATACTAAAGATTAATACATCGAAGAAATAAAAGAAACTATGATTTCAATGTATGCATATCATTAATTAATGATACACTATATAAAAGAGAACCAATTCTTCAATGTAAAGAATAAAGACTTTGGAGAAATAAAAGATAATTAAATTTCAATGGAATGATTAAAGATTTTGAAGATTATATGTATTTTCATATTCCAAAGCCTGCTATTAGTGGATTGCATTTATTATTCGTTCTTTGTAGGTTTCAAAAATCTTAAATCACTTTAAGACAAACACAACCAAATGTCCTTTGTGTTTAGTTCCCTTCTTCTATTTAAGATAGTCTTTTCCTTCTCTTTCATAAACTACATATTCCCTGTTGTTAAAACATTCTTAACTTTCAAACATGTTGACCTTTGGAGTATCACTAAGAATATGGAACGACCAAAAACAGACAGCGCACGAGCCTGGACATCAAAGTCCAGGCCCGCCCGTTGCTGGCCTGTAGGCCTTGCTTTTTTTTTTTTGAATTTATGAAATGGAATCCCCTCACTGGATTAGTCTTGGTTTTGTTAAATTAAGTGGTCCTAGACATATATGTGTGTGAGCCTGTCTGTGTTTCATAGCTTCAAGCCCAATTTTTTTTTTTTATGTTCTAATTAAAAAATGAGTTATATATTGTATTGCTAAAAACACAGAGATCACAAGGAAGCCTCAAATGCCTGAAGGATATGTTGCAAGAAGCGGAAGCCTAGTCTAGCGAATCTGGATTTGCTGCTGTTCGGAGTTGCTGCTTTTGTTGCTTTTCACTTTTAGCAACGGTTTTACCGTTGCTAAAAGTGAAAAGCAACGGTTTTACCGTTGCTAAAAGTGAAAAGCAACAAAAGCAGCAACATTAAACAGCAGCAAATCCGGACCCTAGTCTAGCATGCCGACTTTAGGAGATTCATGCTTTGAGGACTCTAGAGATAGAAGGGACTTGGTAATTATTTTTAAAGATTTATATTTGACAAAACAACCAGAAATAACGTGTGTGTGTGTGAGTATATATATATATATATATTTTTTGTGTGTGTGTGTGTGTGTGTGTGTGTGTGTTGATCATTGATTATTTGTCTATCTACTAAGAATAATTTTAATTCGTAAATGTCCATATAGTCACAATATGCATGAATTTTAATTTTTCATATTTTTAAATAATTAATAATTTTATTTTTTAAATTAACTATATTATATTTAAATTTAAAAATTTATTTATTTAAAAAAGCGGGCTAGCCCGTATAGGCCCGTTTTTTAAACGGGCTTACTTTTTGATCTCCAGCCCATTTTCCCAGTAATACTTTGGAGCACTTTCTTCAAACACTTTGCAACGATTAGTTAAGGTGGAGATACCAAATCAATCCATAAACCAAGAAACAATCTTCATTCCTTGTCCAATAATTATTCCTTCAATGTACAGTCTACCAAAGATTATGAAGATGGTACGTGTCCCATGACAACATTGCTTCATGATGTGATTGAAAAAGCAAGGCATTTATCAACATCGTCATCTAGACCCTTACTAGTAGCCAGATAGCCATCTCCTTGGCAATTCATGATGTCGCCGACAGTTAGGCTTCCCTATCGACCTTGCTTATGGGGTTTGCTCTTAAAGCGGCTAGCGACACAAGTTGACTGGATAAAAACTTGGGCAATACTGCTTCATGAAGTATAAGTCAAGAACATATTTGATGATGATATTCTTATTGTGATTCAAGCATTAAGAAACTCTCAGATGATATTGGTTCTACTGCCAATGTCTCCACAAATACAAAGCATCACATCCATAATGATTGAAAAGGAGAGGTTGCATGTGCCATTGATTCATTCTGCTACATTTACCTGACTTGCTAAGAGCAATAACTTGGAAGCCAACTCTACTTTTATATTTGATGGCAAGGTTTTTAAACATTTGGAGGTGATCATGCAATATTTTATGTAGCTTGATTCTGACGAATTTCAATACAGGATCAAAGTCAAGTCTCTTCAAGAATTGGATGACTATGCAATGTAGTATTGCAGGTTGGATAGATGACCAAGTGAAGGAGCGAGAAGATACATTGGCCAAGTGTGAAAGAAATATGAAGATTTTTTCATCGCATATCTGAGGAGTCACAAGATCTGGATTTAAGAAAATATTCAAACAACTTATATGTGAAACCCAACCATTGGTTGTTGCAATTACGGAGAGACAGATTTCTGGTAGGTTGGCTAAGAATATCCTCAACTCTTTCAACTTTGGTAAGTCGTTGAAGGTGGATGCCATAGATCTAGTAGGAGGACTTTGGATTTTATGGAGAGAAGATGTTGTGAAGATGACTATCAATTGAACTTCCTTTCAACAAATTAATTGTTCTTTTAAGATCTTAAATGATTAATAATGTCTCCTTTATCATGTCAAGGTCAATCCATTGAAACTTTGGCTATTTGGAACAATTGTTTTGTTCTACTGTTTTGCTTATTCAAGTTTAATATATTGTGTTTACTTTTTGTTTCATTATCGTTTGGGTTTGTTCGCTTTAAGCCAATTACTTGAAAATATTTCTGTATATTAATTTCTTATACAACTCCATGAAAGTGTATAATAATATAACTATAGCAATTATATGTTAAACAATTTTTTGAAAAATTTCTAACCACGTAAATCATTAAATACTTGGAATGTAATTGCATATGTTATATAGATCAATCAATTTGAATGTCAATATTGAAGTAAATTGACATTAAATTAATTGATAATTGAACCTACAACTAGATTTAACTCTATATATATATATATAATGTAAAAAAATTTGAGTACATTTGTATTTTAATTGTTTTTTGTGTGCTAAATTTTATTAGTGCAAAAATTTTAAAGGTATTTAATTTTACACTTGATGTAATTCCAATGATAAACAATACATATTCTAATTGGGAAAAGGTGATCAACCAACATTAAGTGATATATAAAAAACAATTCATTTAAGATCATGCCATAGCTATTTTTTCATTGGTCAACAATTGTTCAACCAGATAAATATAGGAGATGCACAAATCCACATACCAAACGACATTATCATAAAATCAGAACTTGATCCTATATGTCAAATTGTTGAGAGCATTTACTCTGAACTTCTGAAAAATATTGGCAATTTTTGTTATTTTCAAGAAAGAGCAATATTGACTTCCACATTGCAAAATGTAGATGCAATTAATGAATATATGTATCATTGATTCCATGTTTGTCATTTCTTTTATTTATGTGTTTCAATGTCAATTTATTTTGCATTTAGATTTACATATACAATCTAATGTATCTTACACATCTTATCTTATTTTTTTTAGGTGAAGACAAAATTTACTTCAACTTTGATAATGTTTGTAAAACTAATGTTTATAAGAGCATCATGAATGACTTATACACAACAGAATTCTTAAATAGTATCAAAATGTCTGGACTGCCTAATCATGAACTTAAGTTAAAGGTTGGCGTATGCTATTGAGAAACATTGACAAATCAATGGGAATATGCAATAACACAAGATTGTTGGTTACAAAGTTGGGAAACACGTTGTAGAAGTAAGTGTCATTTCTGGTGATAACTTTGGACAAAAAGTGTGCATCTTACAATTAATGGTAACCTTTTCTGATTCATGATTATTGTTTTAGCTTCCAACACTACAAGAAATCAATTGATTAGTGACGGAAAAATCCGTCGCTAAAGTAATGAAATTCCGTCGCAAACGGGTTTGCGACGGATTTTGTGATGGAAAAACATCCGTCGTTAAAATGTCCATCGCAAATTATTTGTGACGGATTTCTGTCCGTTGCAGAATTAGCGACGAAATTTTTCCGTCGCAAAATTTGGAAATCCGTTGCAAATAAATTTTAAGAATTTGCGACGGAAATTTTTCCGTCACAAATTTGAGACGGATATTTTCGTCACAAATTTGGGAATTCCGTCGCAAATTTGTGACGAATTTTTCCGTCGCAAAATCCATCCCAAATTTGTGACGGATTTTTCCATCAAAAAATCCGTCGCTAATTTGTGACGGATTGTTCCATCACTAAATCCGTCGCAGATTAGCGACGGATTTTTCCGTCGCAAATGCGTCGCTAAATTTTGTGTTTTTTGCGACGGAAAAATCCGTCGCTAATTCCTTCACAAATTTTTAGATAAATTTTTTTATATATTTAACAGTAACAATAATTACAAACATGAATTGAAACCTGTGAATATACATTAATATAGCAAAGAAGCTTCAGCCAGCATTTACAACAAAAAAACTTTACATATTATATACATAATTCTTCATGATCCATCATCATCATGAGATACAAAATTATAACAAAATATAATCATCATCCATCATCATTTACAATAAAATACAAGTTACTATAAATAAACTAGTCAATGGGGGTGATCTGGGGGGTGTGTCTCATCATCCTCAGTAGGAGTATCCATCTGCCTGCCAACTGAATTGATGAAGCGGTCCATCATTGCACGCATCTCACTGATGACAGTTGCCTGACTCTGCAACATGTGTGTCTGGGCATCAATCTTCTCCTTCTGACTGTTGATTTCATCCTTATGAGCCCTAAGCTCATCCATCATAGGCTCCATCCGACGTTGTAATTCTTCCTCAAAGTCAGGATGAAGACCTGATAATGGGGCAAAATAGGAACTAGAGCAACCTATCTCACGTGCCTCTGACCCTATGCCAAATATGCGCCCCTTCTTGTTCTTTCCTCCTACTGCTTGAAGCCATAGCTCTGCATCGGCAACATCATCATCATGTTGTTCGCTACCCCCACCTATTACTGACGATTGCGATGATTTCAATCTAGTATATTCCTCCTGTTAAATATTTATAACCATATAATTTATATCTTAATTATATAGTTAAGAAAATTAATATAAAAAATAGAAGATTTCAAAATACTCACATAGACTTCTCGCGATCGCACATCAACGAAATCTCCGTTGTCCCTCTTCTTGTGGGTGCGCATAAACAAATCTATCAAGCTAGGCTTCTTCCACTTTGACGCTCCTACATATTATAGTGAATATTATATAATTTCAAGATAATTATGTATAATAAAAAAAAGAGTAAGTAAAATAAAAGAAGACTAGATAAGATATTACTAGCCAACGCATATGCTCAGAGGAAGGAATGCTGCCTCCAGTGTGTACTGTGCCCCCAGTACTAGACGCCCTATTTCTACGTGTCTTCTCACACTTATCCTTGTAATCATCTCGCTCCCATGCCTGAATTAACTGCTGCATGATTTCCTCACTAATCCATTTAGGCCGAGGATGAGATTGATATTCACTCCGGATACGACACATTATGTTGCGTAATATGTATCCGCACTTCTTGTTCCAATTCTTTTTTATCTGAGCATCATGCTCAGGCAACCACTTGTAATGTTTCTACACAAAGTAAACAAAAGTTAATATTATTAAGTAGAAATAACAAAAAAGTCCGTCAAAACCAAAATTTACCGTCCATTCCTGGAACCATAACTTCCACAATTCCAGAGGAGTAGTCTTAAAGTTGTATGCCGGTGCCTCATCTTAAATTGCGTCAAGGCAAGCTAAAATAAACTCCTTAAACTTTGAAAATTAATTTCATCATTTACTGTACAAAGAAATATAGATATAGTACATGAAAAATTATGCTGAGAGTAGATGATGCTACATGAGGTTGAATATGTATAATTATTTAAAGAAATAAGTGTTACTTTTAACTGTTAATGCAATGGCAACAATCAGAAATATTTACATCATCAAACACAAATATGACTACAGCGTTAATGACATTAGTGCTATTAACAATTATGGCTAATTCAGTAGTTGAATAATAAGTAATTATCTAAACTAACATAATTTAATATAATATTAGGTTTGTTGACAAATGATTCTAATAAATAGCTCTAGACTAATTTTATTGACTATGTATAATAAATACACTACATCTTAATTCAAATTGAGCTAACATGTAATCTCTATCAAACAAACCTAAGAAACAAAATAAACAAGAGAATAAGAGTAAATCATTGTAAAATTAAGAAAGAAAATAGGGTGAGGATGAATAGAAAAGTGAACCTGTGGCACTGACTATTCCAACCCCAAGTTCCTTCACCACCCACCTCCTCTAGCAGCCCCTGCTTTGTCACAAATGCATTTATTACACAATGCTACATACAAGCAAATATCTATCAATAAACAAGCAAAATAATTAATTCAACACCAATTAATTCAGCGGTACAATACAATGCCAAATCTCCAACCTCAAAAAAATTTCTGGTTCAGTTGAACCAGAAATTTCTGGTTCACGGGGTGAACCAGTTCTAGTTCACGGGCGTGAACCAGCAATTTCTGGTTCACGCAGTCGTGAACCAGATGGTTCAGGGCGTGAACCAGGGACCTTGCGTTTCATGAAGACCAGCGGAGGGGGACTCACCAGACTGTGCGTGTGTGGGCAGAAGGGACCTTGCGTGTGTGGACAGAAGGGACCTTGCGTTTCAGGGGCTCTGGCAGAGAAGGTAATGACAATTGGTAATGTTAAAAAATATATTGTATTTACAAATAAAAATTATATATAAATATTAGACTAATTAAATTAAAAGTTTAATTTTATTTTAAAATAAAATTTTAAGAGGTATAATTTTTAGAAAAAAATATATTTGTGACCTGTGGATGTAGATGAAACTAAATATGGTCTTAGGACATGAAAAAGATGAAGGAAAAATTTTTACAAAGGACCTAAGTGAATAAAAACAAAAGTTTGTATGAGTAGCTATAATTTTAGAAAAAAATATATTTGTGACCTATGGACGTAGATGAAACTAAATGTGGCCTTAGAACATGAAAAAGATAAAATAAAATTTTTTTCAAAGGATCTAAGTGAATAAAATCAAAAGTTTGTAGGAATAGCTATAATTTTAGAATAAAATATATCTGTGACCTACAGACCTAGATGAAACTAGATGTGATCTTAGAACATGAGAAAGATAAAGTAAAAATTATTACCAAGGACCTAAGTGAATAAAATCAAAAGTTTGTAGGAATAGCTATAATTTTAGAACAAAATATATTTGTGACCTATGAACCTACATGAAACTAAATATGGGCTTAGAACATGAAAAAGAATATTTACTAAATTTTTATCAAGGACCTATATGAATAATATGAGAAGTTGGAGGGAGAGAGTAAAATTTTTGAAAATGTCCAGATTTAATATAAATAGAATTTTAATTATGATTTTATGGAATTTACCAAATTTTTAAGGTTATTAGTGATGACATAATGTCTTTTATTCTGAGAATGAACCTAATTTATACAATTACACTTAATTATATCATAATTTATATAATAACTTTAAAAACTAATTGAAGAATTATTTTAATTGTATCATTATACAATTAAGAACACAATTTTTGAGAAGGAATCTTTAATTTTTAATTAAGAATGAATTTAATTGAGACAAAAAATTGTATTGAAATTTAGTTAGAGGTAAAATTAATTTATTAGAGATAAAATGTTTTGACATTTAATTACATATCTTTAATTTATTGTGAGAAATTATTGATTCATTAAATTTTTAATTAGTAATTACAAAATAAAAAAATTATTAATTATAAATGAGTCATTAGTGATTATTTTACAATATTAGAAAAATAAACAAAAAAATTAAGTTTCTTTTAAATAAATGACTATAAATATTAATGATACATTAAAAAGTTAAAAAAAAAATTAACTAGTGTTTGCGACGGAATTTTGCGATGGACTTTTCCCTCGCAAAACTAAAAAAAAGTTTGCGACGGATTTTTCATACGGAAAATTCCGTCGCTAATATTAGTGACAGAAATTTAATCAGCGACGGAAATTTTCCGTCGCAAACTCCGTCACAAATTCCTTATATTACAATTTTAAATCAGCGACGGATTTGCGACGGAAAATTTCCGTCGCTAATTATGGGTTTTCTAGTAGTTGCAAGAAGACAATTCCCTATCACTTGCTGCTTTGCAATGACTACTAATAAAAGTAAGGGACAATCTCTATCGAATGTTGGAATCTACCTACCTACTCTAGTATTTTCACATGGTCAACTATACTTGACCATTTTCAGAGTAAAAAAGTAAGCAAGGTTTGAATATTTTAGCTTTTGAAAAAAAAAAAAGGAAAGTTCTCAAACATGGTGTCAAATGTAGTTTATAGAGAAGTTTTCCAAAATGAACTTTGATAATCATTGTGCAACTTCATTTGTTAAATTTTTTTTTAACTTTATTCTCTTATATTGCAACATATTTGTTATACTAAGACTATTTAATAAAATAATTATACTAAGACTATTTAATAAAATAATGTCATGACAATACTAATTATAACCCGTGCCAAATCTAGTATACATATAAAATGATTCCATTTAGTTACAATTAATGTACACTATCTGGCATTAAATGCAATGCTTCTGTTGTGATATAACCTGTCTCAGAAGCTGAGGCAGCAATGGCAATGAAAGAGAGAGACGAGGAGCTTGCTATGTTCCTTGAGATGGTCATGATCAGGGACAAACAAAACGACTAAAACAACCTCCTTCTTCCAAACTTCGATGAGCTCTATGGGTCTAATTTTGGTGCATTTTTGTTTCCTTCTCCTTCCTTCTATGGCTTAATAATCTATATGTTTTTTTTCTTGAAAAATACAATTCGTTGACTTTCTGGCTACAGCTTCATTTTTTTTCTAAAGGGTTCTTTCTATGATTTATTTTCAGGCTTTGAGTTTGTTTCTCATGATCTTTACCTTCATAGGTATTTTAGTGCTTTGATTAACAAAGCTTGAGAATGTTATAGTAATAGGATGTTTCTTTTTTTTTTGGTCTTTTTTTATATTTTATAAAGACATAAAGAATTGATGGGTGAATTGTGATTCATTTAAATATATGTAAGTTATTTAATGGACTATATTAGTTGCATTCTTATTTTGCATGGGGTTTTTTGTTGTTTATTGCAAGTAATGTAATTTGCAGGTTCTTTAAGAACTTACTGATGTGTTGTGTGTTCATTTCAGCTTTGGGTCTTTCATTTGCTTCTGTCACAACAAGTATAATTGTTGCCTTCTTAACTTTGATATTTTTCCTTTTCTGATTCCAGTACGTAGTTGAAGTGAAGTTAAAAATTGTTCATTCAAAGTGAAATAAAAATTGGCATTTTGTGACAGTCGTCCTCTTAGTTTTTTTACCTGAAAACTGAGCTTTATTGGATTGATTGTTCAACATTAATTTATGTGTTTGGCTGTAGTGTTATTCCTATAATAGATGGAAGAAGAGCCTTATTGGCTTTATGATGTCACTCAAAGTAGCATTCTTTCATAAGATTCATAAGGTGATTAAGGATTTTAAGACACAAGCTTGTGATATTGTGAAGGTGTTTTTTTGCTCTGTTAAGCTTAGATAGCATCCACTTTTAACTTATAAGAGCAGAGGTGTTTGTAATAACATTTATGAGGGAGAAAACTTATATAGAAAGGAATACTAGAATTAAGCATAAGAGGTAAATACTTATATAGAAGTAAATATCACAAAAGTTACGGTTTTTAGTTTGGAGCACAGTAGTGAATATGTAATTAATCTTATGATTAAATTTTAATTTAATGATAATATATATTATTAATTGAACCTTCTATTGTTTTAGTAATGAGTTCAATTAAGCATATATAGTTATACATATTGAAAAAAGTTGTGGAATAAGTTGCATGACAGGACTAAAGAGAGTGGTGTTTAACAAATGAGCAACAACACTTCATTCTCAATTTTTTTTTAATAATGAATTTCCAACATTTCAACATTTTTCTTTTTTGCATATTTGAAGCCAATATTGTTATTGCAAACTTTTATGTGTTAATTTTAATTTGTCAACTGAAAATAAAATGCTTGGTGGTTGGGTGCCTTCTTGATTTTCTTGGTACTAAATTGGTGAATGTCATGAAATTTGTAATTCAATTAAATTTAATTTAGTTGTCAGCAAGTGATATATAATTGAAAGGAAGAAGTTGATATCAAATCATTAATTTTATTTTTAGAATAAAGGGTTGTGAATATAACTTGAAATAATTTTTGTCTACATTGGTGTTGGTGTTGGGCTATGTCCTTTTAACTTTCCAGCATTGCATTATCTTAAAATTTGGTGTTGTTGAAGGTCACATGCATGCAAATTGAAAGGATTGCAAGTGTTTTCCTGGAAGAATGAAATACATGTTCCAAATTTTGTGAGGGAAAATTATAATTTTCACTACAAAAAATTTGACTTTTGGTGGTCACTAAAAAGTTATTTTTAAAAATTAAAAAGTTGTCACTAAAAGTGTTTCAGTAGCGACTCCCATTACTAAAGGTTTTAAAAAGTCGTCATTGAAACCAACTTTCAGTGGCAAATTTTGTTGCCACTGACAGTATACTTTGCATCACCTAAAATAAGTCATGGATAAAAGAAGGGAAAAAAAGTTGCCATCGAAAGCACTATCAGTGGCAACTTGGCGACCGTTAGTCGTAGTCATCACCAAAAGTATACTTTCACATACATATATATAGATATATGATACATTCATCATCAATATTATGTATATATCTAATTAATATGTTTTACAAATTATTCTAAAAATTGTTCCAAAAATATAGTGAGAAAGAAGAGCAGATCACATCTTGCTAAACTCACTCAAACTGAAACAACAAAAAAAAAATGATAGACATACTTGAACTATTTTCATATAATTTATTATATATAGTCACAATATAAGTCCATAAAGCCTCTAACTCTCACCCATAATGTGCTCTTCCATATCATATTCAAATATCATCTTCCTATGGATACATCTCCATTAATAATCCAAGGCAAAACCTGAGAACAAACTAACCTATATAGATATAGTCAAAAAAAAAAGAGCGAGTTTTAAGTGCAAAACAGAACAAGGCAGGACTATACAAAACCCAAATTTATTAGCTATCATCGCACGATTTCTCAGCTCAAATTTCTCTGTTGTTCTTTTTATTTCAACAAGAAAAAATCAATCCATATTTCAACATTCAACATTTAAATTTTTTAGCTACAATCAACTTAAATTTTAATAATTACAATACCCGAGCAACATCACGCATACGAACCAGCATCGAATAGCAATTTTTGAATTTGAAAACTAGGAAAAGAAATTTGTATTTACCTGTTGTGAATTTTGTTATGTCTCTTCACCATTCCTTGTCCTTATTTCTTTCTTTTCCAACTACATTCTTGGCTAAAGACCACCACCAATCCCTTGTACCTTCACTACCAATTTGAAAATTGTAATTTTTCATTCTTGGGTGAGATACACAAGACATGAACGAGAAAAGAGGGAGAGTCAAATAACTCTGTTTTAGGGCAAAGACAAGAATATGCAAATACAAGTTTTAGGGCAAAGACAAAAAAAAAAAGCTTGAGCAAAGAAGGCAAAGCAAGAGAGAGGGATTGAGTGCGAGAACTTACCAAGAGACTAGGAGACTGAGTCTGAATACGAGAGGATAGGAGAGCGAATCAGTGAGAGCAAGAATTTGCAACACTAAGTCTATTTCTCTCGATTTTGCCCCACTACTCGAATATATGCAGAAATGGTCGAAGGCAACTTTATTTGATGAATTTTTTAGGCTAGGGTTTCGACTTCTCTCATTTTTTCTCCGACTGGTTCTATTTTTCATTGACAGTGGAGAGGAATGAAGAAGAAGAAGGAGATGGTGGAAGAAATCTAAGAAGAAGCAGAGAGAGAGAGAGAGAGAGGGTTTCAGGCACAAATTGATTAAGGGTTGTAAAAAATCAAAAGGTTTCAGGCGTCTTTATATTTAATAATTACTATTATTAATAACAATAAGTTAGGTGGCTAAATGGTAAATGTGTGTTTACTTACCCTAAGAGGGTTAAGTTAGATTCATGAACAATGCTTTGATTCTTCCCATGCATCTGTGACAATAAATCATGTGTGAGAGAAAGGATAGCGATGGGCGAGAGAGCAGCAAGAGGAAGACCCATACAGAGTCATTGTCTTCTTGGGTCATCGAGTCACAAAGATCCAACTTTGTGAGCCGACATAAAACTACATGCGGAACTATCGAATAGGTGTGATTCACCAACCAAGTCTTCCATCGCATTTCTTTGGCGACTTTGACCATGAAATGTGTAGGAAATCAACCATAAACAAGCAACGAATACACAGGGAAGAATACAAAGGAATAAGAGAGAATAGGATAAAAGTGAAAATGAAATCACAACCAACACCAAACCACGTTTAATTCTATCTAGAAACAACAATGTGATACTATGAGCCAAACCATGGTTGCAACGTTAAACATGATTTTATGATGACGTGATGCGATGAGCCAAATAGTCCATAAATACATCAAATGTAATTGAACACAAATGCACCACAGAGTCAAACACACTTAAACAAATTTATTACTTTTGTTACTTCTACACCAAAAAAAAAATCTATAGCACATTGATACTTACGTCTTATACTATTATTTTGTCTGATTTGATAAGATTTTTGAGAATTTTATATTAACTTATCATACTTTTTACTAGAATTTTCCTTCTTTTTGAATTTGTTCAAGACTAATTTCTTTATTCTCTTACTTTTCTTTTTTTGGTGTCTCAATCTTTTCTTGCTCGAAGTACTATTTGTGTAGTCTTTTTTATTTTTTACAGGTCCTTTGCTTTTAATTTGTTTTGTGTAAATTTATTTCTTACCCTATCAATCTTCATTTTTGAATTTACATTTTGAGAAATAGAAATTTTCCAAAACTAACAGCATACAATGGTGAATAACTCGTTAATCATTATATATTACATCTAACTTTTTTAAAAAAAAAATCATGGAAATCTATTAAAGTGAAACGCCTGGGTACAGCTGCAAAGACACTACCAAGGCTTAAAAATAGAGATCGCAAAAGACTAAAGCCCTATCTTCTGAGAACATGGTTGCAACATGAGTAAATACAATTAAAAATAATTTTAGGGAAAAATGCACTTTACCCCCATGAACTTTACTCAATATGCAGAAAACCCCCCATAAACTTTAAAACTCAATGATGAACCCTTATAAACTTTACAATATGTGCAATTAACCCCATCTGTTAAAAAATTCATTAGTTAACCTAATGGTCAATGTCTAGTCAGCAAAAAAAAAGGCCACATAAGTTGTTGACATAGTATAAAATGCCACACTAGCTTCCAAAATTGTTTTTTTTTGGTTCACCAATACCTAGACCCATCATGTGACCCAACCTGTGACCTATCCCACAATTAAATTAAAAAAGAATTCAGAAGCTCTGCACGCCGTAGCCCAAGTGGAATTAGAAAAGGAGTCTTAACGTTGAAGAACCTGAACCCCATGATAACGAAGGTTGAAGATGCATTGAAGATGCACGTGATATTAGGCATTTATCTATTCATTTGAGTCCCTATTTTAGCCTATTTATATATTCCAACCTTGCAAACTCTCTAATTTTATTATGTTTTGGATTTATTGGGTGTAAATTAATTATAAAATTAATATGCTTTAATTACATAATTTTATCCTAATTAATTCAATTGTGTATTTTGCAGAAAATTAATTAGAGAGTAAATTCACTGATGTGGACTCCACCTAGATTTTAACATGGACATATTTGATGATATAACAGCTGACTGGAGTAGACTAAATCCATAGGGCCCACTGTTATGCACATTTATGCACTTTTTTTAGTTTGCAGAAAGGTCCCTGCTACACCCTCTGCACTAGGGAGAAGCTTGCAAAAAAGCAACACAGAAATAGTAGAAAAAGTAACAACAAATAGAAAGCAAAAAATGCAGGACAAAAAGACAACACATGGACAGTAAAATATTGCAATTTTGTCCTTGTCTCTTGCCGTTGGCTTAAAGAGGCTTTAGAACTCCATTTTGAACTTGTTGAACAACACTTTCTTCTTCCACCTCTATAGAAATTCATAGGTGTCCCTCCCCCCCGCCCCAATTTTCTTCTATGTGTTGGTGTATTTTGGTATCCATGAAAGGCTAAAAGTCTTTTGTAATTAGTCCATGAATGCACTAAAGCTTGTATTTTGAATCCCTTGCTTAATACATATAAGTTTTCTGGTTCCAATCTCTATTTCATTTTTGTTCTGCACTTTGCCTCTCTGTTTCTGTTTTGTGTTCATTTATATTCTTGTATGAATTATTTGAGCATGAATATGTTCTTAATATGTTATTTGAGGAATGAACTTGCTATAGAAGCATGAATGCAATTATTGTATATATGTAGTGAGTTAGAATAGAAATGACATGTCAATATGTGGTTACGGGGCATGAAATGATTAGGGCTTAGTCAGATTACTTCTAGATTAAATGTTAGTAAAGGTCTTCCTAGCTTTGATTTAGTTGTAGTCTAGTTTTGGGAGGTTTCTTGGAAATATTAGTTGACAACCAATTAGTAGAATTAAACCAGTATAAATTAGAGAAGGATAATGATGAATACAAATCCATGGATTTCGTGGATGATTACATTTCTGTGTTAGTGTAATTTTGCTCTGTTCTATGGTAAGTTCTGTTAGCTTAGGTTTAATGTTATGTTTCAAGCCTTTAATTATGCAATCACCCCCCGGTGTAATTAGTAGGTAATTAGTATAGATTAGTGTTAGAACAATTAATTAGGTAATTAATAGATATGGTCTTTAATTATGCAATCCACGAGAGAATACAACTTGAGATGATCACTATATTGCAAGTTGCCACAAATTCAATTCTGGGCAATTTGACAGTCATAGTGACACGAACCAGTACGCCATAGCTGGTTGAAGAACAATACCTCTACCAATGTGTATATATTGAACAACAATTAAAAAACATGGGTTCAAGTTGGTTCTTAGGGGATGTTTAAAGGTGATGTTTAAAAGTACTTTTAAAAAAGGTGATGTTTTAAAAAAGCAATGGTTAGAAAAGTAGAAATTCTGCAACACCACCAAACAAATCCAAAGTTTTGCATTGGAAGCACAATTGGGTTGAATATATCCCAAAGTCTTGATGATCCAAAAGCACAATTTTTTAGAACAAAGTCACAAAATCTGAATAAAAAATTACTTGATCAAGCAGTGAGATTGATTCTAACATCAGAAGTTGAGATATTACACATTGAAAACAAAGATAGATGATATTTAAACTTTTAGACACCAACTTGGAAACTTGAGGTTTATAACACTACTTTACTCCATATTTGTCACGACCCAAATCTGGGAACATGATCGGCGCGGCGGTGGGATCCATACCACCACTGTAAGCCTAATATCATACACACTAAGTGCACACAGCATAAATATAACAATAAAGTAAACTCTTTCTATCACTAAGTTTACAATATACCTAAGAGTATTATTTACTACAGAGCGACTCAAAGAAACCAATATACTCGACATCAAAATCATCCCTAACTGGAAATAGTTGAGAACTTGGAGACTCTGCTACTCCTTGTACGGAGCCCCACTAACTAAGCAAAACCTGCAAGGGAACAGAGAAAGAATGAGTATGAAGATACTCAGTGAGAGGATAATTAAACTGAACAGATTACCATCATGTGCCGCTTACAGGGATGGGATATGAAGTTTATATCTCATCCAACAACACTAGAACCAAACTTTATTCTACACAACCTGCATAGCCAAGTAAGGAGACCCTGCCCTATGCACACAATCATCATTAAGTCATGCATTACAAGGAAATTACAAAATCTATATCATTATATGACTCGGCCTCATTAATATGTGACATCAAACAATTTAAAATCAAAGGATTTCACCAAATCGCCATGTATGTGTATATATATATAATCATATTTAAATAAAAATAAATCCAAAGTCTCCCCATAAAACACATGAAATAATAGTCATTTAATTTAGCACAAATCCAATTTATAATATGTCCATCATTCCAGGACATTTAAAAGTTACAATATGTCCACCGTTTCAGGATATTTGAAATTAGTCATATGTCCACCATTTCAGGACATTTATAATATTAGTATGTCCACCATT
Source organism: Biancaea sappan (assembly GCA_037074585.1). Taxonomy (NCBI): domain Eukaryota; kingdom Viridiplantae; phylum Streptophyta; class Magnoliopsida; order Fabales; family Fabaceae; genus Biancaea; species Biancaea sappan. The sequence goes on from CM073491.1 coordinate 79,170,560, forward strand.
CCAGGACATTTATAATATCAGTATGTCCACTATTCCAAGACATTTATAATATCAATAAACCAATTTAGTCCCATGGGCCTGCCACATATTTCATATAAAGCATAAGCCACGAATCTCAATCTGATTTATCCACAAGACAACTTATGACACAATCATATACAGTCACGTTAAATAGTGCAAACATCATTCCATGACAAGTGTCATTGTCAACATATCACGTTTATTAACCATAGCGATCAAGATATACATTTGTGCAATTCTTTTATAATTAATGGTTTACATCCTAATTCTATACTTCCATCAATGTTAGCAGAATATTCATCATTTAATAATCCCAAAGGAAATCAATAGCTTCATCCATAATAGCATGAGTTCCAATAATCGTGATCTAATCATCACTTTAATTACCATACTCTATGTATTGTCAAGCTAAGCATTCTCATAACAGGGTTCCTTACTTATACGTACAGCACACTTATCCTTTTTGGCTATAGAAAAAATTGTATACATGTATTTGTGTTGGTGTACTTGAATGCAATATATATGCATCTATATGTATATATGTGCAAGAGTACCTTCCTCTACCCCCATAATAGAACATAACCTTGTGTACCTATACATATATACATACCCTCTTAGAATCATCCTCATAATTGTCCTAAACTCCAAATCTACACACACGTATATATATACCTTCAGTAAATTCCACATCTATATAGGCATAATAATCATAACCAACTAATCATCATAAGTAGTCTTACTTCATCATAATCATAATCATCAATAACATTCAAATAATGGAAAAATATATCTATCTATGCCGACTTATATTTAGTAATTTGCTTAAGGATTGACCATCATTAAGCACAAGTAGCCACAACTTGCGAGTGTCTCAGCACACACATAGATGACTAATAAATAAATATAATGTATGGAAAACAACCGAACAAAGTAGAGTAAAGTTTCCTCACCTTAGCTCGAGCTCCTGAAATAAGTTCATCTTATTAAAAGTGGCTTTGAAAGTTCCAAATGTACCCAAAAAATGATCAAGACACCATTCATCACCTAAGGATCAAGATTACATGAGAAAAGACTCAAGATTCTACTGGCACTTGAGGGTGCCAGCCCTTCAAGTCTCGGTGGCATTGCCGCCCTGGGCACTAAGCTGCAGACTTTCGAATCTCAGCTGCAGGTCCAAGCGTTTTCAGCCCAACCATCACCATTTTTCTCCAAATTTCTTCATGGGTTTTCATTTCTAATGTTTTAGGATACTTTGACACTAATTTCCCAAGTTAAAACCAATTATACAAGGTTGAATCATCCAATACTCCTTATAAACCCTAGCCTCCACCAATAACACCTTAACCTATTTTGAATTCACTTCCTGCAAAATCATCTTCCTAATTCTTGTTCTTTCCTCATCAACTAACATTTTGAAACCACATTCTCACATTATTAAACTCATAGGAATATTCAACAGCATTTTCCCCAAATTCTTCATCTAAAGTTTAGTGTTCTTGAGAGAAGAAAAATGAAGAAGAGAGGAAGAAGTTGTTTGAGAATAGGACCTTACCTTCATGGAAGATTAAGATGATTGGAGAAGAAAGAAAAATCCCTAAGCCCTTGAGTGTGCATTGTTGACCCTAAGGCTATATGCCATAAGTTTTGATGATGACAAATGTATTTGAAAAGTAGCATTGATATATATAAAGATTAATTATCATATATATGCTACAAGTACTTAAGCATGATTATGTTATTTAATATGTATGTTGCATATATTGAATCATGCTATTAAACTAACCATTGGGTTTGCAAGTAAGATATATTTTATAGGTTGGTTCAAAACAAGAAGAGTGAGGATTGTATTGAAGAACAAGGAAAAGCAATATCATGCTTCACTCAAGGAAAACAACATGCAAGGATGAAGCTCCAAGAAATGAAGAATTAGAAGATTTGAAGTCTTGGAAGCTTGGATGCATCAAGATAGCCTATGTGTTTAAATTAGGTATATTTTATATAGGCTAGTATATTTGTGCAACTCAATGATTTAGATTTGCATACATTGGCTTAAGCATTTTTGAACAAAAAGATAGTGAGATATGAAGTTTTACAAAAGTTATTTTTTGACCTTTGGTCACTCCTTATATCATATCTCATAAATGAAAAATCGGTTTTTCAAGTATCTTAATCTCATTTGATAGTAGACTCAAAGATCTTTTCAACGGTATATTATTTATTCAAAACGGAGTCCAAATGAGAAATATATGACTATTCAAAATATAGTTTGAAAAACTGAAAGTTGATTTTACTGTAATAAAAAATTATTCTGTTCTGACCTATAGTCAGTATTTTGATTATATCTTTTAAAAGAAAAATAATTTTTGAGTAAAACTTGCTCATTTGAAACTAGACTCCAAGAGCTTTCCAACGGTATATTATTTGTTTAAAACGGAGTTCAAATGAGGGAGTTATGAATTTTTAAAGAAAGCTCAAAATCTGGACTGCACTATAACGGCTGTATAACGGCTAGTTTTGTAAAATCTTATATATATGACCTTAGATACACGATTTTGAGAAAGAACAAAGTCCTACAATGTGATATTAACTTCTTCTATCATCTTTGAGAGAAAGGAAAGCATTCTTGAGCCAAATCTTGCATATTCTCTATCATTAGAGTTATTAGAGCTTCATTTGTTTTCATCTACTCTTTAGAGAGAGTTTCTTTGTATTGTTGATTTTGATCAACACATATATTATTCTGAGTTGAGGTTAGCAAGTACCGGTGTTGAAAGAACTTGCTTTGGGTTGAGGAGGAGCCCGGATTCATAAATTCTTCATTGTGGTTTCGCAAATACCCGGATCGAATTTGCGTGGTTGTAGTGGTTTGCAAGTACCCGGATTAAACTTGCAATTATAGTGGAAATACTCAAGTGGTCTCTTGAGGACTGGATGTAGGCTTGGATTAGCCGAACCAGTATAAATCTCTGAGTTTGCTTTCTCTATCCCTTACTCTTTAATTTGTGCATATTGATATCTATTCTTTAATTCCTTGATCTTTATAATTATTTATCTTAACAGCACATTGATTTTCTGTATTGTATTTATTATCCTAAGCATTGTACTTTTACAGAAAATCATTTTAACTTCCAATTAATTCTTGCGAAAAATTTATAAAACCCAATTCATCCCCCCTCTTGGGTTCCAACCATTACTTTCAATTGGTATCAAAGCTTGGGCTCTTGTTTAAAGACTTAACCGTCTAAGAGTTAGCATGGTTGGATATAGTGATTGGTTTATTTCTAAAAATTGTTCTTTCACAAAACCTCCAATTTTTGATGCTAATCATTTTCAATATTGGAAGTATGAAATGAAAATGTTTTTAATTTCAGTAGACCATAAACTCTGGGATGTTATAGAAAATGGTTCTTGTATGCCTGTCAAGGAAGAATAAGGAAAATGCATTCCAAAACTTAAGAGTGAATGGAATGATACTGAAAGAAGTTTAATGCAACTCAATGCTAAGGTAAAATTGATTATTTCTTGTGCATTGAGTCAAGATGAATTTTTCAAAATCTCCAACTGTGCAACTGCAAAAGAAATGTGAGAAATTCTTGAAGTTGTACATGAGGAAGATCTTATTGCTGAGGAATTAAGGTATAGAAGTTTCATTAATGAACTTGAAATTGCTCAAATGAACAATTGCAAAACCATTAATGAGATACAACTTGTGCTTAATCAATTGCAAGCTCTTGGTGTTGAACTTACAGGAAAATCTCAAATCACCAAGGTGGCAGACAAAGAAGAAAAAGGAGAAAAAGAGAAACCACAACCAAAAGGTGAATCATCAAAGAAAGCTTACCTATCTTCCAATTGGGGAAATAGCAATTCTGATAAGCAGAACACAAATGAAGAAGCCAACACTTGTCTTGTGGCCAGAGATAAAGATGAGGTAAATACATTTGACTACTCTTTTGAAGAATTACAAGATGCCTTTGATGATTTACATGAAGAATCTCTTATACTTGCAAAGAAACTAAATGTTTCAAAACAGAAAAACTCTTCTCTTGAAAATGAGTTGGAAATATTGAAAAATGAATTTTCTATTTCCAAGGAAGAGAATTTTGTTTTTGAAAATCAAAACAAAACTTTGCAAGAAGAGAATTTGATTTTAAAAACAAATATCTCTACCAACAAAAATTGCTTTTGTACCAAGTGTGATTTTTTGAAAAAAGAAAATGATAATCTTAAAAACACACTTGCAAAACTCTCTCAATGAAGAGAAATTTTAAATACCTCAGTTTTGAAACAAAGAAGAATTAACAAAGTTGGTATTGTTTCTAAAAAGAAATCAAACCAAAAGCAGTTTAAAAACTTCTTTGTTTCTGCAAAGATGTCCAATAGTCCAACTTGCACTTGTTTCTATTGTGGACTGAAAAGACACAAATCTTACTCCTGTTTTTATAAGAAAAATCTTGTTCATGGAGTAAAAATGAAATGGGTTCAAAAAGGAACTCATGACCCAGGCAAACCCAAAGAAATTTGGGTACCAAAGATAAATGAATAATTTGTAGATTTGCCTCGAAGCAAGGAGCGGAAATGACTTTTCAATGGCTACATCATTCAAACTCCACTCTCTTGAATCAAAAGGAGGCAATGGATAAGTAAACATATAAGCTGGAATGCATTGTAAGAATTTTGACTGATATGTTTACTGCTCTCTAATGCTTTTGTCTGTTATCTAATATGCCTTACATCTATCCTTGATATTCATGCATGCTATATCTGAAAACAATTGTTAGGTGTGCAGATTATATATTCAAATTTTGTTTTGATCTAAAATCTTTCTTTCAAATTTTGCTCAAACTATCCTTTTTACTGCATCATGAAAACTTACTTCCATTACACGCACATTTTTCTTGTCTTCACAACAATAAGATTCCTCCTACCTATAGTATTTATCCTTGCTGTAATCTTATTTAAATATTTTCAATGAAATCAAATTTATTGCAAAATTGCATTTCATGGAAGCATAGCACTTTTATTAATATGGCATATCTTGAACATAATGTTGCTCCTAGTGCTCGAGATTTATTTGAACATCAAAGTGCTCCACCAATAGTGTTTTGCAGGAGTTAATCCTCTAAAGCACATTCTTTCCTCTGCTCTCCGAAATCAGTAAGATTTATAGTTTTGAAGTTGGTTGGTCGAACAACGCTCCTATCAGTAGTCGACCAACGAAGCCTACATTGAACCAATGTTTGATAGATCTTGCAAATAATCAATCAATTAAGATCATTAAAATTGCAAGAAGACAGGATCAAAAGAAGAACAATGAGCAAAACAAGGATATCAAAATCTTGAACAGGAACTTCAATAAGCAACAAAAGTTTGCCAAAATTGATGAGTATCTCTATCCTTTACTTCTTCATTATTTAATTGAATGATACTCCTTGATCTCAATTGAACTTTCTGGCAAATTTTTTTACTGTCATACTTTCATTGCAATGACATATTGTTTTCTGACATCTTACATACTTGATCACATCATGACATATAAAAATATGTTAAATACTTAAATTATTTTTTTTAATACATCATGGTTTGAGCATTATACATATCATCTCTTTTACATAAGCTGTAACTTATGAACCATTGCTTATGGATTATAGTTTATATCTGATTATATCTTATTAATCCATATTACCTTAATTATATTACTACATACTCTGATTATAATATGTTTTATCTTGAGTAAGTATGTAACTTGTTTTTGCTTTGAAATGATGATATATATATCCATGTCAGAAAATTCTTTCTATCTTTAAAATGGATATATATTTTTCAAAATATATATATCCTTCTATTGTGCTAAATTTGTGCGGCTGATTTTCTTTATCTTTCTTTATTATTATTATAATTTTTTTAAGTACCGTTATCTGAAAGAAACCACTTGCATTAAAAAAAAATCGAAGGATTACATTGCAAAAAAAAAAAAAAGGGAAAGTTTGCTCATGCATGAGCAACCTACAGGCGAGGTGGTCTCGGATTAGGAGGGTTGTATTGTATCATCACCCCTTGGCCATTCCTTGGAGTAAGAGACTGAGCAATGTCACGGAGGGTAGTGTAAATCTCATTCATACAATCAACACTTCTTTGTTGTTGATTGCAGAAGCATTGGGTAGACCAATAGAAGAACCTATCTATTATTGAAGTCAGTGCCGCATTGTTGCGTTTAGCTAACTTCTCCTGGTCCTCTATCATCTTCTTGAGTTTCTTCACCTCCTGCTCCAGAAAAGCAATTTTGTCTTCTGACGTTTGGCCTGTACTAATCTCCTCAGCTTCTTCGATCTTCATCTTCTTCTTTTGGTTCTCTTGAGATTCCTCCAAAGGTCTTTTGCCTTTGTCCTTGCCTAGACTCAAGTTTAAGTCAAGCTCTTCCTCCCTTGCGTCTACTGTGAGATCAATGAACTTTCTTGCTGCCATGGTTTGAAATTTTTTTTGGAGTATGAAGAGAGAGGAATGTCAGAAAGTTGTAGGCTCAGAGATGAATACTCTTTGTGGTGTGATAATTGAGAACTCTGGGGCAGTCTTTATAGGGAGAAAATTGTGACTTAGAGCCAACGAAGATATCTCTTCGCCGCACCCCTACACGCTCATCCTATGGATTTTGCAAGCTGGAAGCCAGAAGTCTAGAGTACGCATGCACACCGATATCGCGTCACATTAATGGCAAAACCACGGAAGTCAATTTTCGGTGGATTTGCGGCTGATTTAATTTGTTTTGATTAGAAATTTTAAGGATTAATAAAATGGTGATATTCAGAACCGTATCACTCTGCTTTGTTGTGTTGTTCTTGCGAGCATACATGATTACATCATGCTGTGATTATATGTATCTAAGAACATATGTTGTGTATGCTATTCATGCATCATGAGCGAAGGCTATGGCTAAGAATAATATTTCATGATTCCACATGCACTCATACAAAATGAGCTGTCAAAATTTTTACATGTACTCATCCTCAAGATACATATATAAATTCATTTTGAATGGGTATATAAATTGCTTCCTTTGTGCTGAAATTTATCTTATCCTTTATGAAGCAAATTTGTTTTGAAAAAGGACTTTAAAAATGCTTCTGTTATGTTAATATGTTTTATCATATGAAGCAACATTCTTTTTGAAAAAGAAAAGATTTTAAAGATCTCTTTTGTTGTAGATAACAAAAGGGATGAAAAATATTGATGTTTCATATATGGATTATGAACTATATGCTTGAATATACCTTATTACACTAATCCATATATATTGCTTCCTTAGATGAAATGTTTCTAAATTCCTTCGAAGCAAAATGTTTTAGAAAAATATCGTGAATCTCTTGAATTGCTTCCACAATGCTGAAATTGCTTTGCCATATTGAAGTATTATCTGTTTTGAAAAGAAAAGGATTTGAGTATCCTTATTTTAAATCACTTTTGCTATATGTTGAAATAATTTTATGCATATATGCAGAAATTGTTTTTCAGAAATCTTGAAAAATATTATTATTCGATTTATGGATTATGATTAATATTCTTGTTTATATCATGCTTTGCTAATCCATATATCATACTTCTGCTGTGTGCTGTAAATATTTCTATCATATGACAGCAAATGATGTTTTTTTTATTTCAAAGAGTTTAATTTTTCTGCTATTTACTAAAAATGCCTCTTCATAAACAAGCAGAAATCATTTTCAATGAAAATATTGCAGAAATTTCTTCAAAAATCTTACTTCAAAATACTGCAATCAAAAACTGAATTTCCTTTATAATGATTTGGACAATCTTTTTCAAAGGAAAAATGTTATGAAATTTAGGGGGAGCTTTGTCTCACTTGAATGTATTTTTTTTTGAAAAAGAATATATCTTGAAAAATTGGATATTCATTATTCATTATTCTTTTTCAAATTATGCAAGGTTTAAGGGGGAGCCTAAAACTCTTTCAAGTTTTATCTTTTGGCTTATTTCATTTGACATGAGAAAATTTTTTCTAAAATTTTCTTTTTACATGTCAATGAAATCAATGATAAGTTTTGATGTATCCTTACCCCATACTATATTGACATCTTCTGACATCCTGACTTAAAGAAGGTATGTGCTTTAACTTCTATATATTGTGTTCCTACACCTTTTTGTTGATGTCAAATAGGGGGAGAAGAAACAATAGAAAAATATGTATACGTGCTTATAACATTGCATTCATTATCTTGTGATACATATTTTTCTGTGGTGATTTGTCATCATCAAAAAGGGGGAGATTGTTGACCCTAAGGCTATATGCCATAAGTTTTGATGATGACAAATGTATTTGAAAAGTAGCATTGATATATATAAAGATTAATTATCATATATATGCTACAAGTACTTAAGCATGATTATGTTATTTAATATGTATGTTGCATATATTGAATCATGCTATTAAACTAACCATTGGGTTTGCAAGTAAGATATATTTTATAGGTTGGTTCAAAACAAGAAGAGTGAGGATTGTATTGAAGAACAAGGAAAAGCAATATCATGCTTCACTCAAGGAAAACAACATGCAAGGATGAAGCTTCAAGAAATGAAGAATTAGAAGATTTGAAGTCTTGGAAGCTTGGATGCATCAAGATAGCCTATGTGTTTAAATTAGGTATATTTTATATAGGCTAGTATATTTGTGCAACTCAATGATTTAGATTTGCATACATTGGCTCAAGCATTTTTGAACAAAAAGATAGTGAGATATGAAGTTTTACAAAAGTTATTTTTTGACCTTTGGTCACTCCTTATATCATATCTCATAAATGAAAAATCGGTTTTTCAAGTATCTTAATCTCATTTGATAGTAGACTCAAAGATCTTTTCAACGGTATATTATTTATTCAAAACGGAGTCCAAATGAGAAATATATGACTATTCAAAATATAGTTTGAAAAACTGAAAGTTGATTTTACTGTAATAAAAAATTATTCTGTTCTGACCTATAGTCAGTATTTTGATTATATCTTTTAAAAGAAAAATAATTTTTGAGTAAAACTTAGCTCATTTGAAACTAGACTCCAAACGGTATATTATTTGTTTAAAACGGAGTTCAAATGAGGGAGTTATAAATTTTTAAAGAAAGCTCAAAATCTGGACTGCACTATAACGGCTATATAACGGCTAGTTTTGTAAAATCTTATATATATGACCTTAGATACACGATTTTGAAAAAGAACAAAGTCCTACAATGTGATATTAACTTCTTCTATCATCTTTGAGAAAAAGGAAAGCATTCTTGGGCCAAATCTTGCATATTCTCTATCATTAGAGTTATTAGAGCTTCATTTGTTTTCATCTACCCTTTAGAGAGAGTTTCTTTGTATTGTTGATTTTGATCAACACATATATTATTCTGAGTTGAGGTTCGCAAGTACCGGTGTTGAAAGAACTTGCTTTGGGTTGAGGAGGAGCCCGGATTCATAAATTCTTCATTGTGGTTTCGCAAATACCCGGATCGAATTTGCGTGGTTGTAGTGGTTTGCAAGTACCCGGATTAAACTTGCAATTATAGTGGAAATACTCAAGTGGTCTCTTGAGGACTGGATGTAGGCTTGGATTAGCCGAACCAGTATAAATCTCCGAGTTTGCTTTCTCTATCCCTTACTCTTTAATTTGTGCATATTGATATCTATTCTTTAATTCCTTGATCTTTATAATTATTTATCTTAACAGCACATTGATTTTCTGTATTGTATTTATTTATCTTAGCCAGCCGAAAGGAGGAAGAGACACATGAGAGGGAGGAGAGGAAAATTAAGTCATGAGAAAGGAAAGAAGTGTGCATAAGTAAGTATGTGTGTGGGGCCCACTACTTCTTCTTTCAAATAGTCCCTCTAGGTGGTAAATTTGAATTGAGACTTGTAAAAGACTTGACAAAACTTTCAGTTCACAAGTAAGGCATCCAACAACACTTTCACGTAGACATTCATCTTCACAACACCTTTCTCACAAAACACTAAGATTTTTCAATCATTCATTTTAGTCCCTCAAGTGTCTCAATGTCCACCTTAGCCTTAATCCATCAACTTCAAGTATCGAATTCACAATTTATCTTCAAGAGTTTGCTTCCCCACACAGCCTACCCATTTAGTCATCTCTCCAGAGTGTTCCATACTTTCTTTTTTTTTTCATTTTAGTCCCTGGACCCACTCCTTATACTCCGTACATAGATTTTCCTCTTTAACAAAGCAAACATTTTTCTTGCTCTTAAAATACTTCTTAACAAAATTCCAATAGACTAATATATGAAAATGGTAGATATTACAATATTCAAAGAGAATAAAAAAGGAAAAACCACAAAAAAATGAAAAATTGGGTTTCCTTAATTTCCTCTAATAATGGGACCAATTGAACCAGCGTGCATAACCTTTTCAACTTTCAAGTAAAATTGACACAATTGTAGGATCCAAAAATTGGATACAGAAGAATCAGATAGTTGGAGTATTTTATCAACTTACTAATTGTGATTCATTTCATCTGCTGATTAATGGATATGGTCTTCTAGCTTGTGGTTTGTAGGGTACACATCAAAGTGAAGATTGAAGACAAAGCGAAGAAGAAGAGAGAGAAGTTTCTTCAAAAAAATTTGAACTATTTTATTTTATTTTATGCCTACATCAATTTTCCTCGCTCGAATGGATTACAAGCTATTAGTTTGGGTTTAGCTCAAAAATTCATCTCTACAGACTTGGAATGGTTCTTCAACCAGCTATCACTATAAGAAAAGCTAGAATCAGAGATGAACATCAGAGACAGATTTATTCCATCTCAAAATTTAACTCTGATCTCAGCAAAATCCATCCCTAATACGAATATAGAAAAAGAACAAATCAAAGATGGAATTTGAGACAAATTATTCTATCTCTGAATGGATATCTGTCCCTAATTTTAGAGACAAATTAATTCCTCTCTAATTTCTGTCCCTAAAGTTTTGTTACTTTTTTCTTTTAATTAAAAAAATTTAGACACATAATATATCCGTGTCTAAAATCCGTCTCAGAATAATACTAGTGAAACGACATCATATATCAGAGACGGAAATATCTATCTCAAAATTTCATCCCAGATTAGTTTAAGTAAATCGATGTCGTACCTTGATTTAGAGACGAAAATTTTCACGTCAGATTTTCGTCCCTAATTTGAACCCTAAATCCCCAAATTCCTTCCCCACGTCTTCATCTCTCCCATTCTCTGGTTATCTCTCTCTCTCTCATCAGCTGCTTCATCTCTCTCTTCACTGCTTCATCTTCATCTCCAGTGCTGGCCTTCGCCTCTGTTCACTGTCCTAGTTGCCTTCGGTACTCTCTTCCCCTGTCTCTCTATCTCCCTCTCGCCTCTCTGTCGATTATTCTAGCTTCTACATTTTTTTGTTTATTTTTTTTTCTATTTCCAGTTGTAATTCTACAAGTTGATTTCACTTCATTTGTAGTGTAAATCCACCAGTGGTTCGAATTGTTGGCAACCAATTTGATCCCAACTATTGGGCAAAGTAGGTTGGTTGTTCTGCTCCTTTAGACTTTTTCTTGGTTGTCTCTGTTTGATTGTCTCCATTTAGATTATTCTTTAAATTTCTGGTTTCTTGGTTTTGTTGGGTTAAGGGTTTGATTTTTTTTTTCTTTTGGTTTCTTGGTTTGATTTTCTTTTCTCAGCATTGGTCTTTGTATTTTTTTCTACTTCTGTTCGTGTGCTAGCTGGAAAAAAAAAGGTTTATTTTTTGAATGGGGTTTGGCTTGGTATGCTATGGTCCTTTCTTTTTGTTTGATTGATGCAGACTACATAGCCATAACTTGAAAATGCCATATATAATAACATCAAAGTAGAGCCTAAAGATGAAACACATATAACTTGGGAGTTATTAATTATAGTATCACAATCTTAAGACTGTCATGGAAATAGAAAATTGGTTTTGTTAATCTGGATCTCCTAATTCTTTTATACTGATCAGTTCTCTTCTTGTCTAAAGGCTCTAAAATCAGACTCATAGTTGATGCTAGCAGGGAAGACATTGTTATTGTGTTGTTCAAGTTGCTTTGTTAATTAATATATTTCATATATAAGTAAAAGACATAGTATTTTGGTTAATTATATTAATATATTTAATTTTATAAATTTTGTGCATTTTTGAATTAAAAGAAAGAATAATGTAACTTTTTCAATAAAAATAATGACCATATAATTTTTAACATCACTTAAAGTGTAATTTACTCTTTTGTAGTTTCTAATAAGGTAGCCAAATATAATAAATTTTCTACAATGCTAAACTAGTGTATATATATATTTTACTTGAATTACAAGGACTCTAACTGTAGTCCATAAAATATAACATTTCAATCTTGTACCACTTAAATTACATGCTCAAATCTCAATGGTAGTATAACTAGATTAATATAATCGAAAGAGAATATATTTCACTAGATTATGAGTTTGGGGATGAGGAAAATATATTTTTTTGCCAAATTTGTTATGGGGACTATATTACCCCTTCTATGCCTATGCCCCTACCCACTGTCCCTAACTAATATCTTAATTGATAGTGCTGGAATAAGTCATCTTTATTATCAGTTTTTGCTTAGAAAGTGTTAATGTAATGTAATTGTAACTTAATCCTAATAGTGTCAAACAGGTTGGTCTCACTTGGTATAAAATAAATTAACACTATTGAATATTAAAATTAATAGAGCAATAGGAGTTGACAATGGCATTGCCATTTGACTTCAGCTAACCTTTAAAAAATTTTTAATGTCACAATCTTATTAATAGAGCAAGTGAATTCAGTTTTTTAATGTAAATTATTGTCTTGGATGAAATATTCCAATTCAAAAGAAGAAAATTAAAACAAAAAAAAGGATTACAATTTTAGTCACTTAAAGATAAGTGTCACGACCTTGGCTTTGAAAGCTTGTTAAATGCATGATAGAGACATTCCCTTTTTTTAGTTTTTTGTTTCTAATTTAAGTGGGCTGATTATAAGAACAAATATGAAAGACATAAATCTCAACAGGTGACCAACTGTAGAGTGAAGCTAAAAGACATAAATCTCGAACATTACGATATTGATTTATTTAAATTTGCGTAGTTAATCTTATGAAGCATTGACCTCTTAGGTGGAGAACATAGATGTGCCACAAAATCATCAGTGGATGCATAATAGGTTGGGACCTAATAGGGTTAGGTTTATGGATGAGTTTCTAGAGAGGGTAGAGATCTTTACTAGTCAAGCCGAGAAATTACGGGTTTACTTAATGGAAGGGATGAAAAAGTGTCCTTGTGTAAGGAGCAAGTGTATAAATCTTATGGATCCCGATGATATGAGGTTGCACCTCTATCAGAAGGGGTTTCAATCCAATTACTATCACTAGACATTGTATGGGAAACGATTGCCACAGATGGATGAATCATCGTCGATGAAAAATCCTTCTGTAGTTGACCAAACTTCCAACCATGGACAGTCTGAGGCACCAAAGGGCCAGTATGAGGAAATGATGTGTAATGCAACCAAGCATACGATAGGTAAAGAACTTGCCCAAACATTAGATGAGCCCCCCGATCGGGCTGCCCATGCATTTTACGATTTGTTACAGTTTGCAGAAGCTCCCTTATGGGATGGGTGCAATAAAAATTTTGAGTTGTCAGCGGTTGTACGATTGTTGAGCATCAAGTCAGATTATAACATGGCTGAGGGAAACTTCAATGATTTCATGCAATTCATGAGTAAGGCCCTGCCATCTAGACATCGCCTACCCAACGGAGAGGATGAAGACGATGAAGATGACTTTGAAGAAGATAAAGGTGACACAGTTTCTAAAGGAGAGAGTAAAGATGATATCAATGTCGAAGAAGAAGACTCCTCTAATTAAATAAGACACTTACATTGTATAAATTAATTATCTGATATAATTATGTTGTAGCCATGTACGAGGTTTCTTGTTAGTTTAATTAACTATTTTATTAAATGTTTGTTACATATGTCAAGTAGTCACACAAGTCGAGGTGGAGGGTGTGGAGGGTGTGGAGGAGGCCGTCTCATGATACATCTACCTCGTCCCTCCTCCCTACAGTCTACGTTAACGCCACTTGCCTTATCCCCTTCTCTATTCTTCAGGCCGTTGAGCACTAGCTCTGAGCAGACAGACTCTGAAAAGGTCCCCTCAAATTTTCCTCGTCCAGGCACTAGCGAGCAAATCCCAGTTAGCATCTAGTCCACTATGCATCCCAGTGGGATTGATCCGGTCTGCAGAAGGTGGATATGATTGGTTGAAGATACGTAAGTTACTTATTTGTTATTTGATAGTATTATTAAATTCATAGTATAATAATATGTTTTCTGAGGATTAACGAGTTTAATATTCACACTGCTTAGTTTCTTTCTGGTCGTTAAGGCTATTCGAGAGATTTCACCTATCATAAAGGGTAAGTTTGAGGCCCTGTTATTCAACCATTCAACCACCCCTACTACTATATAGGATTTATGGTTTGAAGAATGGCAGTAAGTTATTCTGCGACTTTTTTACATTGGTTTTTTTGTACTTTACTATTTGAAAGTTAATAGTTGACTTGTTACAGAAACATAAGTAGTTGCCTGAATATGCACTTCACGTTAGAAAGTACTAGGACGTGAAGTATAGTCAGGTCCTGCATCGTATGATGAGTGGTGTTTGGGACATCTGGTTTGAACAAATGCTTAAGTAGATCAGCGAGGATCTAATGCAACAGCTAGTCTAGATATGGAGCATTGAGGAGTACAAGCAAAAGTGTAGCCAGGTACTGCAGAACAGGGCATCCACTACTAGACGAACACTTCACGTAGGTGGTAGCATTCTGGCCTCCAAGCACATGTGTCACCTGGTAATTAAGCACGATTGACTCGCTTCTTTCCTTTTGAAGATTTTTTAAATGTATGGTCAGTTAAGATATTGTATACTTTTCTTTCATAATCTTGTTTATTACATGCAGGAGAGTCAAATCGGGAAGAAGCCCATGCTACTTGACTTGTTTATGCGTACTCACAAGAAGAAGAGCACAGGTGAGTTTGTGGACGATCGATCGTGGGAAGTTTATGTGAGTACATTGATATGTTATAATCTCACTAATGATCTTTTCACAAGTATTTTTGGGATTAAACATAAATGTTTATGAAGCCCTAATGTATGGATGCTTGCCAGGAGGAGTATACGCAGTTAAGATCCTTGCAGGGATTTGTAATTGGTGAGACTGCTTCAGCTGGGGATGACAAAGCCGATGACACCACCTTGTGGCTGCAAGTAGTGGGAAAAAATAACAAGAAGGACCGCATGTTCAGCACAGGTTCTGAGGCCCATCAGATCAAATCATCGAGTCTCTTCTCTGGTGAGCCATTCAGTCTCTATCTTGACTTTGAAGAAGAGTTGCAGTGCCGCATAGAGCCTGTGCTGGAGTAGCTCAAAACTTAGCAAAATTGCCTTAGCAGTACTGAGGACAAACTTACCACGGTGACCCAGTGGTTGGAGGAGCAGTCGGCATTGATACAGACTCAGTTATCCATGCTAGATCAATACATGCGCATGATGGACTGCTTTGTGGGGTCCATGGATAGAGAAGTAGGTCCTATGAGTGATGATGATGAGACCCAACCCCCATCCCATCTATTAGACTTGGTTTTGATGGACTGAACTGATGTATTATTTGTGGGTATAAACAGTTATTTTTCTTGTTTGAATATAGTGGTTTGGATATATAGACTCATTTTCATATTCTTGGTTTTGAATTTATTCACAGGTTTTTTCAAAATTGGTTTGCATTCATAGGATAATGAAATAAAAAAAAAACTTGATCCAGAATCAGAGGCAGAATTTTGGGGCTGATAATTTGTCTCTAATAAGGACAGAAATTAACCACGAAATAATTCGATTCGTCTCTAATTAGAGACAGATTGTCTATTTCTCAGTCCTTCCCTAAACTGGGATGGAAATTTCGTCTCAGAATAGAAATGGATTCAAAGATGAAATTTTCGTCTCAGATTGGAGACGGATGGGGTTATCCATCTCAGATAAGCAAAGTTTGGTCTGAGATGGATTTCTCTTTTTGAGATGGAAATATTCTGTGTCAGAAATCTGAGACGGAACTTTTTCCCGTCTCAGCTTCCAGGGCTAGAGATGGAATTAAATCTATCTCTAATTCTACCTCTGAAAATTCAGAGATGAAATTTTACTATATCAGGGATGGAAATTTTTGTCTCTGATCCAGTGTTTTTTGTAGTGTATGGCGTGCGTCTTCAACCCTCGCTATTATAGGGTTCAGATTTTTCAACGTTCAAACTCATTTTCTAACTCCACTTAGACTATGGCTTGCAAAGCTTCTAAATTCTTTTCTAATTTAATTATGGGATGGGTCACAGGTTGGGTTTAGGTATCGGTGAACCAACAAAACAATTTTGGAAGCTGATGTAGCATTTTATACTATGTCAATGTAGCCTTTTTTTTTACTGATTAGGCTATGACCATTCAGTTAACTAACGAATTTTTTAACAGATATGGTTAATTGCACACATTGTAAGTTTATAGGAGTTTATTATCGAGTTTTAAAGTTCATGAGAATTTTCTACACACTGAATAAAGTTCATTATTGGTGATTTGGCAATCGTACTAGTCGCACAAGTAATACAGTTGTAACATCTAATTACAATTTCCTTTTTGAACAATAATTACAATTTCCTTTTTGAACAAATAAATAAATAATACATAAAATATAAAAATAGACATGGAGTAAAAAATAAAAAATAATGAAGAAAAATATTTAAAAAGTGATAAGATAATGAAAATCCAAAATGTCAGATATTTTTCATTTTACACGCATGGTGGCTTCCTTCCTTCACATGCATGGTCACTGGTCAAGAATCTCCAGTCAAAGTACTTCTGCAATGTCTCCCTTTTTTTTTTTCAAATGGCAATCCATATTGTTGGTCAGGGAAAGAACATGACGACAAAATATTAGTTACATGATTTGGGAGTTTTTCCAGTAACACAATCATATTGCCACCCCCATTTCCAGCTATAAGTAGCGAACCCTTCTTCCCTTTCTGGGGCACCTCTCACAAGCTGAGAGAAAGAGAGCACAGCTGAGAGAGAAAGAAATCTTCCTCTGTTTTTTTATGTAAAAAACAGAGAAGATTTTTGCCATCTTTGAAGTGCAGTTGAAGGAGGAAACTGGTAGAAGATTACTCACAAACCTTCTGGGAATTTAAGGAACAAAAGTCGCGATTGAAAGAGTGAGGTTCCAGCTGCAAACAAACTCCGAACAAAGAGGAAGTCAGAAAACTGAAAAACAGAGCAATCTTGAAGGTGAGTTGTTTTCCTTCATGTCTTTCATTTTTTATGGATAGAGTTAGTTAATTAGACTATAACTTAAGTTTAAAGGCTAAAAAAGAAGATCAAAATAGAATAAAAACCAGAAAAAATAAAAAGACAGAAGCAAAGACGTGATGCATCTCGCATGAACTTGAGAATTCCAAAAACTTGGTTTTACTTCACATTTTCCCTTTCTATAGATTGTAATGGTCCGAAAATGACTTTAAAACATCCTAGATGACGTTTTGAACTGATTTGGAAAGAAAAATCGAGACCTGGACGTGGTTCATGCAAAACATGGACCAAGTTGAAAAAATTTAAAAGTTTGCAGGGGTCGATTTAATTTAAAAATAAAATATTTTCTAGACCGAGGAACCTATATGAAGACAATTATAATATTAAATCAAGCAAAAAAACAAAGGAAAATTGTCACATAAAAAGTTAGATGAATAAACAGAATCTTTCTCTTTCTTCCTTTGGATGTAAATGTGTGTGTGTTAATATATTATATTATTTTTGTGTGTGTTTCCATGTGAGAGTATTTTATATTGTGTCAGTGTGTATATTAATATATTATATATTGATGTGTGTAAGTGTGACTGAACGTGTATATGTGTGTGTGTGTATATATATATATATGTTCGTATGTGACTGTATGTTAATGCATATTATACTTATATATATGTAGATGCGACTGGGTGGGTATGGATTTATATGTATATAATAGTGTGTGTATATTAATATGATATATATGTGTGTGTATATTTGATGTGGTACCAAATAAAATATTAAAAATAAATAACCTTATTGAAGTCAAAATAATTTCGAAAATCAAAAATATTTTTCATAAATTTTTTCTTTCAAAAATCCCAAAAACCAAAAATGTTTTCTACTTTTCATTGAGACAATTTCTAAAATATCAAAATATGTTTCCTTAGTTTTCATTTTCAATATAAATTCAAAAATATCAAAAATATTTTCCTTTATTTTTATTTTCAAAATAATTCTAAAATATCAAAATATTTTCCTTTATTCTTATTTTCAAAATAATTCTAAAATATCAAAATATTTTCCCTTGTTTTCATTTTCAAGATAAATTCAAAAATATCAAAAATATTTTCCTTTGTTTTCATTTTCAAGATAAATTCAAAAAATCAAAAGGCTTTTAAAATGAGAAGAGTCAAAAATCAGAATAATTTGTTTTTATAAATTCAAATATAATCACAACTCTTAAGTCTCGTTTGATTTATGAAGACAGTTATTTTTTTAACCTCTTTGAATTTTTCTACAAAAAATTTTAGTCTTTCCTCTGCCCCTTTGCGGCATTTCAGGCGACGAACTATGTGGACTTTGATCCCAACCACTGGATATGTAGAACCTAGGCTTTTGCGGAGCCAAGTTCGCCCTTGTACATACCTCCATTTGTTTTGATGTTTTTCCCTTATGCTTTCATATGACTGAAAAGGGTAATTTAAGGTAAATGTAAAAGAGTTGCTCACTTTCTAAAAATCAAGCATATGTGGTGTCTAACACTTTTCTTATACGGTTCAACTTTCGAACTCAGTTTTCCCTAAATGCAGACCATCAAATTTAAAGGTTTTTCCAAGTTTTTCTTAACAAATTAAACTTTGGTGGCGACTCCTAATAAAATTAATTTTTGATTTCAAAAGTCAATTTTATACCTATTTTATTTTTAAAAGAAAAGCCGGCCGGTCACATTTCGAGTGTGACAACAGTGAAAAATTGAGTAAGAATATTGTTTACACAAGGACTAATCACTAATTACTTGAGAAATTTAATTAGGTTAGTTAGACGATTGAACTTGGGTTAAAGGCAACTCTATTTAAAGAACTGAAAAGGAAATTAAAGTAGTAAAATAGTACGCAATTAAACAACGGTAAACAAAAAATTCGATTAAATTAACATATTAAAAAGTCTATAGTCACTAATCCCCCTCTTCAGTCTTGTTAATTGCACACCTCTCTCATGTACTTACAATTCTATCAAAAGCATATGTTAACCGTATGCTACTTTATTGACCTAAAAGAATTTTTTTGAATCTCAATTAAGATACTCAACGCTTACTTAATCCCTTAAGTGAGTTAAGTCTATACGAACCAACCTAACTTTAATTAAACGAGATTAACTAATATTCTTATTAGCTAACAAGCGGAAACTCACAAGTTAAGGTTCACGTACTATTCCTTTCTATTCAGTGTTCTACTCTTACCTCCCTTTTCCAAGATTGGTAAAAGCAACAATCAAATTATAGAATGATCAAATCCATAATAAGCACCAACAAAATGAAAATTTAGCTACTCATGATAGTAAAATGACATAAAACAGTAAAAGACTGAGAAAACTCCATGAATCAGATGTTGGGTTGACAAAAAACGGCACCGGAGAGTTTCAAAATAGGATTCCTCTTCTTCCTTCAAAAATATCGGCCTCCTCTGGTTCTTCTCGTGCTTAGAATGCCCTAAAAACCTTGCTCTTTTTTCTATTTATACTAGGAACAGGTGACAGAAAAACGCAACTGCCGCTATAGCTATGAAGATCCACCGCTATAGCGATGAGTGGCAGAGAGGAGGGCTTCAAAAATCTTCTAATGGAGAGCTCACCACTATAGCTATGAAGATCCACCACTATAGAGGTGAGAGATAGAGGAATTTCTTCTGTAGCATCTTTAGAATTACAGCTCTGACATGGTCCATCTTCTTGCACAAGCTTCTCACTAATTTAACCTACATCAGAAAACATAAAACATCAATTACCAGCAATATTGAATCATAAAATCACTCAAATACTAAAAACTCTAAAAAATTCTAAACTCATCTAAACTACTCAAAACATGGGTTGAGAAATGCAAGACTAAGCTTTTGACCCTAAGGCTATATGCCATAAGTTTTGATGATGACAAATATATTTGAATAGTAGCATTGATATATATAAAGATTAATTATCATATATATGCTACAAGTACTTAAGCATGATTATGTTATTTAATATGTATGTTGCATATATTGAATCATGCTATTAAACTAACCATTGGGTTTGCAAGTAAGATATATTTTATAGGTTGGTTCAAAACAAGAAGAGTGAGGATTGTATTGAAGAACAAGGAAAAGCAATATCATGCTTAACTCAAGGAAAACAACATGCAAGGATGAAGCTCCAAGAAATGAAGAATTAGAAGATTTGAAGTCTTGGAAGCTTGGATGCATCAAGATAGCCTATGTGTTTAAATTAGGTATATTTTATATAGGCTAGTATATTTGTGCAACTCAATGATTTAGATTTGCATACATTGGCTCAAGCATTTTTGAACAAAAAGTTAGTGAGATATGAAGTTTTACAAAAGTTATTTTTTGACCTTTGGTCACTCCTTATATCATATCTCATAAATGAAAAATCGGTTTTTCAAGTATCTTAATCTCATTTGATAGTAGACTCAAAGATCTTTTCAACGGTATATTATTTATTCAAAACGGAGTCCAAATGAGAAATATATGACTATTCAAAATATAGTTTGAAAAACTGAAAGTTGATTTTATTGTAATAAAAAATTATTCTGTTCTGACCTATAGTCAGTATTTTGATTATATCTTTTAAAAGAAAAATAATTTTTGAGTAAAACTTGCTCATTTGAAACTAGACTCCAAGAGCTTTCCAACGGTATATTATTTGTTTAAAACGGAGTTCAAATGAGGGAGTTATGAATTTTTAAAGAAAGCTCAAAATCTGGACTGCACTATAACGGCTATATAACGGCTATATAACGGCTAGTTATGTAAAATCTTATATATATGACCTTAGATACACGATTTTGAGCAAGAACAAAGTCCTACAATGTGATATTAACTTCTTCTATCATCTTTGAGAGAAAGGAAAGCATTCTTGAGCCAAATCTTGCATATTCTCTATCATTAGAGTTATTAGAGCTTCATTTGTTTTCATCTACTCTTTAGAGAGAGTTTCTTTGTATTGTTGATTTTGATCAACACATATATTATTTTGAGTTGAGGTTCGCAAGTACCGGTGTTGAAAGAACTTGCTTTGGGTTGAGGAGGAGCCCGGATTCATAAATTCTCTATTGTGGTTTCGCAAATACCCGGATCGAATTTGCGTGGTTGTAGTTGCAAGTACCCGGATTAAACTTGCAATTATAGTGGAAATACTCAAGTGGACTCTTGAGGACTGGATGTAGGCTTGGATTAGCCGAACCAGTATAAATCTCTGAGTTTGCTTTCTCTATCCCTTACTCTTTAATTTGTGCATATTGATATATATTCTTTAATTCCTTGATCTTTATAATTATTTATCTTAACAGCACATTGATTTTCTGTATTGTATTTATTATCCTAAGCATTGTACTTTTACAGAAAATCATTTTAACTTCCAATTAATTCTTGTGAAAAATTTATAAAACCCAATTCACCCCCCCTCTTGGGTTCCAACCATTACTTTCAATTGGTATCAAAGCTTGGGCTCTTGTTTAAAGACTTAACCGTCTAAGAGTTAGCATGGTTGGATATAGTGATTGGTTTATTTCTAAAAATTGTTCTTTCACAGAACCTCCAATTTTTGATGCTAATCATTTTCAATATTGGAAGTATGAAATGAAAATGTTTTTAATTTCAGTAGACCATAAACTCTGGGATGTTATAGAAAATGGTTCTTGTATGCCTATCAAGGAAGAACAAGGAAAATGCATTCCAAAACTTAAGAGTGAATGGAATGATACTGAAAGAAGTTTAATGCAACTCAATGCTAAGGTAAAATTGATTATTTCTTGTGCATTGAGTCAAGATGAATTTTTCAAAATCTCCAACTGTGCAACTGCAAAAGAAATGTGGGAAATTCTTGAAGTTGCACATGAGGAAGATCTTATTGCTGAGGAATTAAGGTATAGAAGTTTCATTAATGAACTTGAAATTGCTCAAATGAACAATTGCAAAACCATTAATGAGATACAACTTGTGCTTAATCAATTGCAAGCTCTTGGTATTGAACTTACAGAAAAATCTCAAATCACCAAGGTGGCAGACGAAGAAGAAAAAGGAGAAAAAGAGAAACCACAACCAAAAGGTGAATCATCAAAGAAAGCTTACCTATCTTCCAATTGGGGAAATAGCAATTCTGATAAGCAGAATACAAATGAAGAAGCCAACACTTGTCTTGTGGCCAGAGATAAAGATGAGGTAAATTCATTTGACTACTCTTTTGAAGAATTACAAGATGCCTTTGATGATTTACATGAAGAATCTCTTATACTTGCAAAGAAACTAAATGTTTCAAAACAGAAAAACTCTTCTCTTGAAAATGAGTTGGAAATATTGAAAAATGAATTTTCTATTTCCAAGGAAGAGAATTTTGTTTTTGAAAATCAAAACAAAACTTTGCAAGAAGAGAATTTGATTTTAAAAACAAATATCTCTACCAACAAAAATTGCTTTTGTACCAAGTGTGATTTTTTGAAAAAAGAAAATGATAATCTTAAAAACACACTTGCAAAACTCTCTCAAGGTAGAGAAATTTTAAATACCTCAGTTTTGAAACAAAGAAGAATTAACAAAGTTGGTATTGTTTCTAAAAAGAAATCAAACCAAAAGCAGTTTAAAAACTTCTTTGTTTCTGAAAAGATGTCCAATAGTCCAACTTGCACTTGTTTCTATTGTGGACTGAAAGGACACAAATCTTACTCCTGTTTTTATAAGAAAAATCTTATTCATGGAGTAAAAATGAAATGGGTTCAAAAAGGAACTCATGACCCAGGCAAACCCAAAGAAATTTGGGTACCAAAGATAAATGAATAATTTGTAGATTTGCCTCGAAGCAAGGAGCGGAAATGACTTTTCAATGGCTACATCATTCAAACTCCACTCTCTTGCATCAAAAGGAGGCAATGGATAAGTAAACATATAAGCTGGAATGCATTGTAAGAATTTTGACTGATATGTTTACTGCTCTCTAATGCTTTTGTCTGTTATCTAATATGCCTTACATCTATCCTTGATATTCATGCATGCTATATCTGAAAACAATTGTTAGGTGTGCAGATTATAGATTCAAATTTTGTTTTGATCTAAAATCTTTCTTCCAAATTTTGCTCAAACTATCCTTTTTACTGCATCATGAAAACTTGCTTCCATTACACGCACATTTTTCTTGTCTTCACAACAATAAGATTCCTCCTACCTATAGTATTTATCCTTGCTGTAATCTTATTTAAATATTTTCAATGAAATCAAATATTTTACAAAATTGCATTTCATGAAAGCATAGCACTTTTATTAATATGGTATATCTTGAACATAATGTTGCTCCTAGTACTCGAGATTTATTTGAACATTACTGATTTGAACATCAAAGTGCTCCACCAAAAGTGTTTTGCAGGAGTTAGTCCTCAAATCTATCCTCTAAGCTCATTCGTAATGATCGACCAATGCTTGACAGTGATCTTATTAGAGATTGTTTTCAAGAGGATCTTACAAATAATCAATCAATTAAATTCATTAAAATTGCAAGAAGATAGAATCAAAAGAAGAGCAATGAGCAAAACAAGAATATCAAAATCTTGAGGAGGAACTTCAAGAAGCAATAAGAGTTTGCCAAAATTGATGAGTATCTCTATTCTTTACCACTTTAATATTTAATTGAGTGATACTCCCTGATCATAATTGGCTATGTTGGCAATTATTTTTTTCTGACATACTTTCATTACAATGATATATTGTTCTCTAATATCTTACATATTTGATCATATCATTGTATATAAAGATATTGTCTTTATACCATTCATCATGGTTTGAGCATTATACATGTCATATCCTTTGTATAAAATATAGCTTATGAACGATTGTTTATGGATTATAGTTTATATCTGATTATATCTTACTAATCCATATTACCTCAATTATTGTACTACATACTCAAGTTATAATATGTTTTATCTTGATAAGTATGTAACTTGCTTTTGCTTTGAAATGATGATATATATGTCCATGTCAAAAAATTCTTTCCATCTTTAAAATGGATATATATTTTTCAATATATATATATATACTGTGCTGAATTTGTGTAGCTGATTTATTTTATCTTTCTTTATTATTATTTTTTTGTACCGTCAAATAAAAGAAACCACTTGCATTAAAAAAAACCGAAGGATTACATTGCATAATTAAAAAAAAAAAGAAGGGAAAGTTTGCTCATGCATGAGCAATCTACAGGCGAGGTGGTCTTGGATTAGGAGGCCCGTATTGTATCATCACCCCTCGGCCATTCCTTGGAGCAAGAGACTGAGCAATGTCACGGAGGGTAGTGTAAATCCCATTCATACAATCAACACTTCTTTGTTGTTGATTGCAGAAGCATTGGGTAGACCAATAGAAGAACCTATCTATTCTTGAAGTCAGTGCCGCATTGTTGCGTTTAGCTAACTTCTCCTGGTCCTCTATCATCTTCTTGAGTTTCTTCACCTCCTGCTCCAGACAAGCAATTTTGTCTTCTGACGTATGGCCTGTACTAATCTCTTCAGCTTCTTCGATCTTCATCTTCTTCTTTCGATTCTCCTGAGATCCCTCCAAAGGCCTTTTACCCTTGTCCCTGCCTAGACTCAAGTTTAAGTCGAGCTCTTCCTCCCTTGCCTCTACTGTGAGATCAATGAACTTTCTTGCTGCCATGGTTTGAAATTTTTTTGGAGTATGAAGAGAGAGGAATGTCAGAAAGTTGTAGGCTCAGAGATGAATACTCTTTGTGGTGTGATAATTGACAACTCTGAGGCAGTTTTTATAGAGAGAAAATTGTGACTTAGAGCCAACGAAGATATCTCTTCGCCGCACCCCTACACGCTCATCCTATGGATTTTGCAAGCTGGAAGCCAGAAGTCTAGAGTACGCATGCACACCAACAACGCGTCGCATTAATGGCAAAACCACGAAAGTCAATTTTCGGTGGATTTGCGGCTGATTTAATTTGTTTTGATTAGAAATTTTAAGGATTAATAAAATGGTGATATTCAGAACCGTATCATTCTGCTTTGTTGTGTTGTTCTTGAGAGCATACATGATTACATCATGCTGTGATTATATGTATCGAAGAACATATGTTGTGTATGCTATTCATGCATCATGAGCGAAGGCTATGGCTAAGAATAATATTTCATGATTCCACATGCACTCATACAAAATGAGCTGTCAAAATTTTTACATGTACTCATCCTCAAGATACATATATAAATTCATTTTGAATGGGTATATAAATTGCTTCCTTTGTGCTGAAATTTATCTTATCCTTTATGAAGCAAATTTGTTTTGAAAAAGGACTTTAAAAATGCTTCTGTTATGTTAATATGTTTTATCATATGAAGCAATATTTTTTTTGAAAAAGAAAAGGTCTTAAAGATCTCTTTTGTTGTTGATGACAAAGGGATATTGATGTTTCATATATGGATTATGAACTATATGCTTGAATATATCTTATTACACTAATCCATATATATTGCTTCCTTAGATGAAACGTTTCTAAATTCCTTCGAAGCAAAATGTTTTTGAAAAATATCGTGAATCTCTTGAATTGCTTCCACAATTCTGAAATTGCTTTACCATATTGAAGCATTATCTGTTTTGAAAAGAAAAGGATTTGAGTATCGTTATTTTAAATCACTTTTGCTATATGTTGAAATAATTTTATGCATATATGCAGAAATTATTTTTCAGAAATCTTGAAAAATATTATTATTCGATTTATGGATTATGATTAATATTCTTGTTTATATCATGCTTTGCTAATCCATATATCATACTTCTGCTGTGTGCTGTAAATATTTCTATCATATGACAGCAAATGATGTTTTTTTTTCAAAGAGTTTAATTTTTCTGCTATTTACTAAAAATGCCTCTTCATAAACAAGCAGAAATCATTTTCAATGAAAATATTGCAGAAATTTTTTCAAAAATCTTACTTCAAAATTCTGCAATCAAAAACTGAATTTCCTTTATAATGATTTGGACAATCTTTTTCAAAGGAAAAATGTTATGAAATTCAGGGGGAGCTTTGTCTCACTTGAATGTATTTTTTTTTGAAAAAGAATATATCTTGAAAAATTGGATATTCATTATTCATTATTCTTTTTCAAATTATGCAAGGTTTAAGGGGGAGCCTAAAACTCTTTCAAGTTTTATCTTTTGGCTCATTTCATTTGACATGAGAAAAATTTTTCTAAAATTTTCTTTTTACATGTCAATAAAATCAATGATAAGTTTTGATGTATCCTTACCCCATACTATATTGACATCTTCTGACATCCTGACTTAATGAAGGTATGTGCTTTAACTTCTATATATTGTGTTCCTTACACCTTTTTGTTGATGTCAAATAGAGGGAGAAGAAACAATAGAAAAATATGTATACGTGCTTATAACATTGCATTCATTATCTTGTGATACATATTTTTATGTGGTGATTTGTCATCATCAAAAAGGGGGAGATTTTTGACCCTAAGGCTATATGCCATAAGTTTTGATGATGACAAATATATTTGAATAGTAGCATTGATATATATAAAGATTAATTATCATATATATGCTACAAGTACTTAAGCATGATTATGTTATTTAATATGTATGTTGCATATATTGAATCATGCTATTAAACTAACCATTGGGTTTGCAAGTAAGATATATTTTATAGGTTGGTTCAAAACAAGAAGAGTGAGGATTGTATTGAAGAACAAGGAAAAGCAATATCATGCTTAACTCAAGGAAAACAACATGCAAGGATGAAGCTCCAAGAAATGAAGAATTAGAAGATTTGAAGTCTTGGAAGCTTGGATGCATCAAGATAGCCTATGTGTTTAAATTAGGTATATTTTATATAGGCTAGTATATTTGTGCAACTCAATGATTTAGATTTGCATACATTGGCTCAAGCATTTTTGAACAAAAAGTTAGTGAGATATGAAGTTTTACAAAAGTTATTTTTTGACCTTTGGTCACTCCTTATATCATATCTCATAAATGAAAAATCGGTTTTTCAAGTATCTTAATCTCATTTGATAGTAGACTCAAAGATCTTTTCAACGGTATATTATTTATTCAAAACGGAGTCCAAATGAGAAATATATGACTATTCAAAATATAGTTTGAAAAACTGAAAGTTGATTTTATTGTAATAAAAAATTATTCTGTTCTGACCTATAGTCAGTATTTTGATTATATCTTTTAAAAGAAAAATAATTTTTGAGTAAAACTTGCTCATTTGAAACTAGACTCCAAGAGCTTTCCAACGGTATATTATTTGTTTAAAACGGAGTTCAAATGAGGGAGTTATGAATTTTTAAAGAAAGCTCAAAATCTGGACTGCACTATAACGGCTATATAACGGCTATATAACGGCTAGTTATGTAAAATCTTATATATATGACCTTAGATACACGATTTTGAGCAAGAACAAAGTCCTACAATGTGATATTAACTTCTTCTATCATCTTTGAGAGAAAGGAAAGCATTCTTGAGCCAAATCTTGCATATTCTCTATCATTAGAGTTATTAGAGCTTCATTTGTTTTCATCTACTCTTTAGAGAGAGTTTCTTTGTATTGTTGATTTTGATCAACACATATATTATTTTGAGTTGAGGTTCGCAAGTACCGGTGTTGAAAGAACTTGCTTTGGGTTGAGGAGGAGCCCGGATTCATAAATTCTCTATTGTGGTTTCGCAAATACCCGGATCGAATTTGCGTGGTTGTAGTTGCAAGTACCCGGATTAAACTTGCAATTATAGTGGAAATACTCAAGTGGACTCTTGAGGACTGGATGTAGGCTTGGATTAGCCGAACCAGTATAAATCTCTGAGTTTGCTTTCTCTATCCCTTACTCTTTAATTTGTGCATATTGATATATATTCTTTAATTCCTTGATCTTTATAATTATTTATCTTAACAGCACATTGATTTTCTGTATTGTATTTATTATCCTAAGCATTGTACTTTTACAGAAAATCATTTTAACTTCCAATTAATTCTTGTGAAAAATTTATAAAACCCAATTCACCCCCCCTCTTGGGTTCCAACCATTACTTTCATAAGCAAGATAGAGATCAAACGAAAAGGTAAATAGAACCTAAATGGTGTTAAATTGAGAACTTAACATTCATGGGGGTAAAATGCATTTTTCTCTAAATTTAATAAACAAACACATGGATATTATTCTTTGGTTAAATTATAATTCTAGTCCCTATAATTTTTTCAAAATTGTAAATTAGTCCATATACTTTATTTCCATATAAAATGGTTCCTATAATTTTTCCATTCATATATGTTAGTTATTGTCGTCATTCTGTTAACTTTGCTTTTAATGGTCTTATATGACAGCTAATGTGTATATTTGTGAATATGTCAGCATGCCCAATTATTAAATTTTGCTCAACTCAACCACAATGTCACAAAATTCTCATTTTGTCTTTAATTATCAATTTTCGTAACATAGCGTCTACATTGAATTTTGTTGACATTACGACTAAATTATGCAAAATTTAATAACTGAACATGCTAACATGTTCATAAATGTACACATCAATGGCCATATATGACAATTTTAACATCCAAATTAATCATATTGATGATATTAACTGTAATACCCATGAATTTTAAATTCACTTGGTAAATGTGTTAACCTTATTATATGTTTGTATGTGAAATTTTGGAGCTAATTTGAAATTTAGTGAAACTACAAAATCTTAAAATTTCTAAATTTCGTTGTGAGAAATTTTCAAGAAAATCCTCAACGAAGGACTTTGGAGGAGAAAATAGCTCGAGGAGGTTGAATGAAGAAGCCGGAGTTTTGAAAATGGTGGAAGCGGAGCTAAAGCAGTGGGTAGGTGGGTGAAAGGGACTAAAATGAACTAAAATAAAATTTGATGTTTTAAACAAAATATGTTGAGAAATGGAATCTTGATGTTTATGTGTGTTTTTATGAGTGTGACTTGGTGCCCATGCAGACTATTTCTTTAAAATAATTCTCAATAACTTATTTAAGGGACTTAAGTGAACTTGTCCAAATTTTGAGGGACCAAATGAGAGAGGAGGTGGACCCCACACTCATTTAAACCCACACCTACATCAAAAATTTCTATACCCTCACCCATAATTTGTCTCCTTCGTCCCTCTCAAACTCTCCTCCTCTCCTCCTCTCCTCCTCTCCCTTCATATCTTCCATCCCTTTGGCCAAAAAAGGAGACATCTATGGTCGCTTCACTATTAATTCCAGCGAATCTCCTCCACCGGCAGCCTGCTTTCCTCACCAGAACCCCTTCTTGAGGTAAGGATCAAGCATCCTCTTCTATTCTTCTTCTTGGATCTTGCAAGAAACCCTAGATTGAAGATTTAGAGAAATCATAAAATTAAGGCTTGAATCTTGAATGGGATTGTTGTATCTTGCTTTTAATGAGTTTAGAACCTAGAAACTTCATGATTGAAGGCCTTGGTAGAGGAAGAACAAGGATTGAAATTTTTAAGAAAGAAAATAGTTGAATCTTGAGTGAACTTATTTTGATCTTGAACCAATATTTGAAATTGATCTTCTAGGAAGTTTTTAGGTGATAGAAACAAGTATTAGTGATCTAAAATGGTTTGGGTGAACTTTAGGAGGACTTAGGAGGAAAGTGGTAGATTTTTTGTGCCAAATCACGGTTTGGGTGAGTCTGCCTAGTCCGAGGCGTCCGGGGCACCCATGTAATCGAGGAGAAGAACCTTGGTGCCTAGGGGCGCCACTGTGGGCACCCAGGGTGCCATCCCCAGGCAGCAAATTTTAGCATAATTGAAACCGTCATAACTCTATCGTTTAAGCTCCGTTTCTAGCAAACTTTATATGGTTAGAAAAGTATTTGAGTCTAGTTTCAACTAAACTAAATTTCATTCAAGAATTCTTTATCTTTATGTTTTATGATTAAAAAAGTGACTAGAGGTCAAAATTGACTCTTATGGTCTTGAAATTTTTATATGGTATTCCTTAGCATATTTAGCTATGATCTAGATATTTTCATAGTGTTTATGAAGTAATTGCTAGGTCAAATATTTTTAAAATCGAAGCTACTGCAGAAATCAAAATAATCTGATCAGTCTAAATTAAAGTTGTGCTAGACTGTCAAAAAGGTCAAATTTTTCTTTGAAATTTTTATGGGGAGATGTCATAACATTAAATTACACGTCCACCAAGTTTCATGAGATAAGGAATTGTTTTAGTGGGCCAATACTTGCACAAACCGAAACTGCAGAAGCTGCAGAGGCAGTCTGGGCAACAGCTGCGTTTTAGTGGTTTTGATGGGGAAAATCAAAGTTCTTTGAAATTTTTATCTAAAATTCTAGACATATTAAGGATGGTTTCTACCAAATTTTATGAACTTTGGACTTTTGATGGCTGCCCAGTAAATTTACAAATTTCAGCATCTGAAATCTGGTTTTAAACAGAGAATGTGGAGAAATTTAATTTTTTTAAGGGAACTTACCTCTAAATTAAATAGGAAAAGGTAGATGATACATAAGGGGATAATCTCATAGCTTTTAGTTACATAGTGGGTTCACCCAATGATATCTTAAGTGGACAATTTGAGCCTATTGAAGCAAGAACTGATTTTAATGGGAATTCTCCTTCTTCTTCAATCTTGGGATGCAACTTTTAGAGTGCCTTGTTGATCCTTTAAGATAAGAATCTTGGTAACTTTTGGAAGTATAAACATTGCTCCAATGTGAGTAAGAATGATTAGTCCAAATACGAGCATGTAATATATTTCATTTAAGTAGAATGGTGAATAATTTATGCAAGAACATGTTGAGCCGTTATGCTATTGTGAATGGTGAAAAACAATTTAATTGAGACATGTGTAATCTTTTGTTAAACATTCATATTCTTTCATGATTGGAAATGTGTAGGGCATAATCTTAAATATATGTGTATATGCGCGTGTGCACACACACACACACATATATACACGTATTAATTGAAATTCAAGGGAATTTAAAAGTGAGCATGTACACATACATTTTTTTTATCCTTTTGGAAATATGAAATCCTGATTAGTGTGAGGAAGCTAACTAAATTCTTGTGTTATAAATGGTAGATGAGTATGCAATATATCTAAGCATGTATGCATTGTGATTTGCTCTTTCAAAGGAGTTGATTATGTGATTTAGAGGGTTGGCCCCTCATATGTGATTTAGAGGGTTGACCCCTCATATATAATTTAGAAGATTGGCTCTTCACATTCATGAAGTTTACCATAATATTATTATTTCTGCATAATGGGATATCACATCGAGATGACTAAAGTTCATAAATTTTGTTACTGAGGTTATTGCTATATATTCTTGTATGTATGATAGGACTCTTTACTCGACTTACAGGTTATGTGAGATGAGTCCTTGGTCTTATATTAGTGGATGAGATCCCTTTTTGTGTCCCATCCTTATGAGCGGTACATAAGTAATATTTAAATTTCTAGTTTTTTCTCCTTACTGAGTATTTTCATACTCATCTCTTCCTTTGTGTACTCCTTGCAGGTTCTATATTAGAAGGCGAGTTTCCGTATAAGGAATAGCGAAGTCTTTGTGTCTGTGTTCCTCTATCTTAGAATACTGGTACGTCTAGTTAGTTGAGTATCCAAATTGATTTGTAGTTAGATAGAATTCCTAAGAAATCTTATGTTGGTTTAAAAAAAAAAAAGGAACCTATATATATTATATTTATTTTACGTGTTAATGATTGAGATTAAGATTATAGCTGTGGACGAAGGCTACTTCCACACTGGTCATGTTTTTAAATTGGGGCATGACACTAACTAACTTACATAAATGAAAAAATTATAAGGACTATTTTATATAGAAATAAAATATAAAGATCAATTTATAATTTTAGTAAAATTATAAAAACTAAAATTATAATTTAACCATATTCTTTTTATAATATTCCTAACAAGTGATATGTTATATCTCTTGATTCCTATATAAAAAGAGCTTTTTTATATACGCATGTATGAAAACAAAATGTACTTCTCATTAAAACCCTATTCAATAAAAAATAAATCATTCCTGAAGAACTCAACCTTCTGAATTATCCTTTTCCATCTCTCTTCAGTATATTTTGAATTTATTTAACTTATCCCATAATATAAACACTTATATACATGTATAAAAGAATTTATAAAAAAAACTTATGATAGTACCTATAAATTATTTTTAACTTATTTTTATAAACTATCCAAAATAACTTATAAAAATAAATTAAAAATAATTTACATAAAATTTATATTTATAAACTCAACAATTATAAAAGATATGTATGAAAGGGTTACAATTAATGTAAGAACGTTTGGAATGGAGACAAAAGATTTTCCTATTAAAATTAACCTGCATCAAAAATCACCTTTGAACATTTATTTGTTTGACTTGATTTTAGATATTCTGACGAAACACATTCAACAAGAAATCTCCAAATGCATATTTTTTACAGATGATATTATTCTCATAGCAGAATCAAGGGAAGAGATTAAATGGTTAAAGTGGTACATAAAATACAAGTTAAATGGTTAAAGTGGAAAATAACATCAAGAATTGTTTGTGATCGAAAAGTACCTAATAAATTCAAAAGAAAGTTTTTATCATACTATTATAAGATCAGCAATTTAATATGCAAGTAAATGTTGGGCAATAAAAATTCAACAAGAACAAAAAACTAAAGTAACGGAGATGAAAATATTGCAATAAATGTATAATCATACAAAAAAAGATATGATTCATAATAATTATATACAAAATAAAGTTGAAATAACACTTATTGAAAAAATAATTAAAAATCATTTAAAATAGTTTAAACATATTTAAAAAAATCATTAAAAATACCATTAAAAAAAGTTAAAACAGATGATTTAAAATCCTATAAAAAAAAGTCAAAGAAAGCCAAAAAAGTACTTAAAGAAATTATTGAACAAAATCTCCCAATAAATAAAATACTTAAAAAACTGATCATTGATAAAGCTCAATAACATCATATAATCCATGTAATCGACATCATCTAGTAAGATAAAATTTTATTATTGTTGTTATAAACTCGACAATTATAAAAATAACTTATATAATAAGCATTAATTTTATAAACATTTAAATAAATTATTTACTCAAACAAAAACTAAACATGCAAGACACCATTACAGCTTTAAAACAACATATTACATTTAACTTCAGAGTGAGAACTAATGCTTTCGAACAACCAAAAAACAAGATATCATACACCATGAAATAGCTCATTACGTATTCAGTACAGTAATTCTTTAAATTCTGTCTTGAGATTACACCAGATTTAGAAGTAATGGATTAGTTATAAATTGCCCATTTACTTTATAACGCATCCAACACCAATAGCTCTAATGACTTCCTAAAATGCATTAGAAATATAAACAATAATAATTCTGATAATGAACTCCTATACTTCGGTAGTTAGAGGGTATTGTTGAAATATCCAATAACTTTACGCTTTAATCACCAAAATTGAAAGCCTAATAAATAACAAGTCTAGAAACCAATGCAGATCATGACTTATTAACAGCCCTGCCCTGTCAGATTGAACTATGATCAAAAAATGAGCATAACCCATTAAACCCTCATAACCTGCAACAAATATCCATGCAAATATCACCTTTTTCCTTCAACCCACTACTCCATTATCAAAGGCATCAGAAAGCTGCATATACAAGACTAAGCACAAAAAACACCTTACAACCAAACATTATATCTCTTGCAATATAACTACAACATCATTCATAAATAAATTTTGAATCCACCATAAAGTGTAGTGAAACCCATGAAACTCATCCACCAATATGAGCATGTAACTGGTGCCTCTCCGTAAAGTTCTCTGAACCTTACCCAAGTTAAAATATCAGACATTGTACACATTTAAGATTTTAAGTAAAAGTTAACATTCAGACATTTCAACAAGTGTCTTTGCTAATTAGGTATGAAGGCTACATAAAGATGGAAGGAAAAAAAATAAAAATTTCAGCAACCTCTTCAGAGATGGTACCATAAGAAGATAATTTCTATTCACATCACTGTCAGAAAACCTAACTACAGCTACAACTAATTCCACATAGCACAAAGGATCAAACCCTATTTGAAACTAAGAAAAATTTGTGGGAAGGAAACTAAATTCGATAGTGAATCACGTGA
Source organism: Biancaea sappan (assembly GCA_037074585.1). NCBI lineage: Eukaryota > Viridiplantae > Streptophyta > Magnoliopsida > Fabales > Fabaceae > Biancaea > Biancaea sappan. Next base: position 79,205,167 of record CM073491.1, read on the forward strand.
AAACAAGGACCAGAGCTTCTCTGGCCTCGATTTAAGAGTCGTCGTCAGCACCAGCGCCCTTCGATGAGCCTCCGGTCTTCTTAGGGAGCAGAAGGTTGTGAATATTGGGCATGACACCACCGTTTGCGATTGTCACGTCTCCCAGAAGCTTGCTGAGCTCTTCATCATTCCTAACCGCCAATTGAATATGACGAGGCACAATACGGGTCTTCTTATTATCTCTTGCAGCGTTTCCTGCCAACTCAAGAACCTGAAGATGCACAATTCACAGCATTAAAGCAAAATTCAAATTCCAGATTCAAATCAGCCAATGAAAAGAAAACAAATTCCTTGCATCTGTTTACAATCAATATGTGAAAAAATTGTTAAAAGACCCAAAACTAATCATATATTAGGAAATCTAGAGCTGAATTCGAAACCCTAGATCCAATGACGTCCTCATATACAACAAAAAATTCGAATCGGTGGTAGATGGCAAAAATTACCTCGGCAGCCAGATACTCCAGGACGGCTGCAAGGTAGACGGGGGCGCCGGCACCGACACGCTCAGCGTACTTTCCGGCCTTTAAGAACCGAGCGATACGACCAACGGGGAATTGCAGACCGGCTTTACTGCTCCGTGATGTAGCCTTCTTGGAAGTGCCAGATCCTAGTGTTTTGCCTCGACCCGCCATGAATGAACTCTGACCAGATCGCAGAAACCGGTGAGAAGCAGAGAGATTTCGCCGACGAAGACAGCAAAGAGAAACGAATGAAGAAGAATTTGGCGATTCCTCCCTCAATATATAGTAGGTCAGAGTCAGTTTACGCTAATGGGATTGCACTACGCGGATCGATAAGAATTACCGTCAGATTAATATAGAGATGGACGGTGATGATGGGTTCGAGGATGTTATCGAAGACTGTAGTCGGTACTATTAGTAGCGGTAAAGGAATTGACGAGAGCCCCGCAATCATTTTCCATATTAATATTTAAAAAAATAATATTTTCCATACATAACAACGTATATGGTACAGAAAGAAAATTTTTAAAAACAACAATATATAACCAATTTAGTCCTTCATATATTTTTATTTTAAATTTAATTTCATAATTTGGTGAGTTTTTAGTTGATTGATGGCCACAACATTTTGTTAAAGAGAAGGGAGATTTAGATAGAGAGAGAGAACAACAGATGCACATCATTAGCAAAGCCAAAAGGAAAATAACAGTTTTGACAAGGTGGAATAAATTTGGAGAAAAATAATATTACATAACATTTACAATAAATTAAATGACAAATTAGTGTTTTCGTTAAATTATTTAATGACAACCACACAAGAGATTAAAGGAAACTAAAATTTGTGAAAAATTAAATTAGTGACATATCTATTTACGAGACATCAAGTTGAGAGTAAAAAAATGAAGAATTAATTTAGAAAAAAAAAAGATAGACTAAAATGAGGTTTTAGTTATAGGTATATTATAGGTATACTTTATTATTCAGTACTCTTTTTTCAATAATTGATCATTGGCAAATAAAAATTAGGGATATAATTGGTATTCAAGTATTTTATTTTAGAAAAAATGTACTTTATTCCTATTAACTTTTTTTAATGTGTAAAAAATTTTCATGAGCTTTGAAACTCAATAAAAAAATACTTATAATTTTTTTCTTTTGTGTGATTTATCCCTTCTGTGTTAAAAAAAGGGTTAAGTTTACTAATGATCAACATCAAATATGACAAAAATAATGTCATGTTAGTTTTAACCCAAACATATAATTCACAACCCATACTCATATCCCTCAAACCCACATGCATTGGTCTAGTGTGAACTCACAGGAGAGACAACACCAAGAGAGAGACAAACTCAGGTGAGGACAGAGCGAGTTTTTTATCCAAATGTTTTTCTTTCCAAAAAAAAATTAGGAGAATGCTACAAATTCAAAAAAAATTAGAGAGATACTATAAAATCTATCACATCAATAAAAGTCTTTATTTTATTTCTACAAAACTCGACCTGTATCAAACCAAGTTCTATATTTTTTTATAAAAAAGAAGCTTGGCTACTGATAAACTGAACTCCACTGATTAAAAAAAAACCTGAACTTCATTCAATAAAAAAAATTTTAGAGATGAAGCTCAGGCCGAGCTTCATCTCACACACACACACACACACACACACACACACACACACATATTACATATATATAATATATATTTAAAATATATATATATATTATATTTATAATTTAATAACAATTAATTAATTAATATGTAGTTAAATTATATGAGTTAAAATATAATTAAATTTATGTAAATTATATATAATTAAATAAAATTAGTATATATTTTATTAAATTCATATTAATTAATTTTAAATAATTGATCATATCATGTTTTATTTAATTAATTGATTGTATAAAATTAGTTTATTTTTATATAATTACGAAAAAATATTTAATTTACGTTTGTTTAATTAAATTGAAATTAGTATATAAAGAAATAAATAATGTACAAACAAAAATATTTAAATGATATAAAGTAAACAATGTTGAATAATGTGTTCCCCTTGAGATGCTAACTTCATATATAATAGATGATAGAGATAATCCAAAAGAAAATAATTCTTAGTTCCACAACACTTGCATATGTTAAAATATACCAGTGGCTCATGTTCCTCTTAAGGTACTAACTTCATATTACCGCAAAGTTATATCACCACACATCACTTCCATTCCCCAGATATTAAAAATTTGGGTTAATCAGACAATCAAGTCTATAAAGCATTAGTCATTGCTCGAGGCATCACTCATATATAATTAAATAAGATTAGAATATATTTTTATATAATTACAAAAAAAATATTTAATTTACAATTGATTAATTAATATAAATTTAACAAAATCTGGACACGTGACCCGGGACTCCTAAGGCTCATGGCTCAACACATGACTTTTATACGCCTAAGTAACATCTAGTGAAATAGTTACTAGTGGCCCATGTTCCTCTTAAAGTCAAATTGTAAGACCCTGCCACTAACTTCATATTTCCTCAAAGTTATATCATCACGCATTGCTTTCATTCCCAAATATTAAAAATTTGGGTTAATCAGACGACAAAGTCTATAAAATATTAGTCATCGCTCGAGGTATCACTTGTATATCATTAAATAAGATTAGCATATATTTTTATATAATTACAAAAAATATTTAATTTGCAATTGATTAATTAATATAAATTTAATAAAATCTATACACGTGACCTGGGACTCCTAAGGCTCGTGGCTCAACACATGACTTTTATACGCTTAAGTAACATCTAGTGAAATAGTTACTAGTGGCCCACATTCGCCTTAAAGTCAAATTGTAAGACCCTGCCACTAACTTCATATTTCTGTAAAGTTATATCATCACGCATTGCTTCCATTCCCATATATTAAAAATTTAGGTTAATCAGACGACCAAGTCTATAAAGCTTTAGTCATCATTCGAGGCATCACTCATATATAATTAATTAAGATTAGTATATATTTTTATATAATTACCAAAAATATTTAATTTATAATTGATTAATTAATATAAATTTAATAAAATTTGGACACGTGACTGAAGGACTCCTAAGGTTTGTGCCTCAACACGAGACTTCATATGCCTAAGTAAGATCTAGTGAGTGAGGATAAAGCATGTTGTAAGGACTTGTATTGGCTTGTAGGGACAGTTGTCAATCTGAAAAATAACCCAAGCATTATAAGTGGTATCATAGCATGGTTAAAGATGTCTTACTCTATAGTCACTAGGAGACCTACTAACGATGCTTTGATACCACTTGTAATGTCTGGGTTGTTTTCCAAACTGACACTTGTTCTTATAAGTCAACACAAGTTCTTACAACATGTTTTATCCTCACTCACTAGATCTTACTTAGGCGTAAGAAAGTCACGTGTTGAGATATAAACCTTAGGAGTCCCCTAGTCATGTGTCCAAATTTTATTAAATTTATATTAATTAATCAATTGTAAATTAAATATTTTTGGTAATTATATAGAAATATATGTTAATCTTATTTAATTATATATGAGTGATGCCTCATGCGATGACTAATGCTTTATAGACTTAGTCATCTTATTAACCCAAATTTTTAATATCTCGAGATGGAGGTGCGGTAATATGAAGTTAGTACCTTAAGGGAAACATGGGCCACTGGTATGTTTTAACATACGCAAGTGTTGTGGAATTGAGACTCATTTCTTTTAGATTATCTCTATCATCTGTTGTATATTTTAATATTATTCAACATTGTTTACTTTCTATCTGTTGTAAATTTTTTATATATGTGTATATATATATGTAATAAGTCTATATATAATATTTTTATATAATTAAATATTTTTGGTAATTATATTAAAATATATGCTAATCTTATTTAATGATATACGAGTGATACTTCAAGCGATTACTAATGCTTTATAGACTTGGTCGTCTGATTAACCCAAATTTTTAATATATATGAGAATGGAGGCAATGCGTGATGATATAACTTTGTGGAAATATGAAGTTAGTGGCATGGTCTTACAATTTGACTTTAAGGTGAACATGGGCCACTAGTAATTATTTCACTAGATGTTACTTAGGCGTATAAAAGTCATGTGTTAAGGCACGAACCTTAGGAGTCCCGGGTCACGTGTCCAGATTTTATTAAATTTATATTAATTAATCAATTGTAAATTAAATATTTTTTGTAATTATATAAAAATATATTCTAATCTTATTTAATTATATATGAGTGATGCCTTGAGTGATGACTAATGCTTTATAGACGTGGTTGTCTGATTAACCCAACTTTTTAATATCTGGGAATGAAAGTGATGTGTGGTGATATAACTTTGCGGTAATATGAAGTTAATACCTTAAGAAGAACATGAGCTACGGGTATATTTTAACATATGCAAGTGTTATGGAACTAAGAATCATTTTCTTTTGGATTATCTCTATCATCTGTTGTATATGAAGTTAGTATCTCAAGGGGAACACGTTATTCAATATTATTTACTTTATATCATTTAAATATTTTTGTTTGTGCATTCTTTATTCTTTATATACTAATTTCAATTTAATTAAACAAATGTAAATTAATTTTTTTTTGTAATTATATAAAAATAAACTAATTTTATACAATCAATTAATTAAATAAAACATGATATGATCAATTATTTAAAATTAAATATTTCTATTAAAATTAATTAATATGAATTTAATAAAATATATACTAATTTTATTTAATTATATATAATTTACATAAATTTAATTATATTTTAACTCATATAATTTAACTACATATTAATTAATTAATTGTTATTAAATTATAAATATATATATATATATATAGTGTGATGAAGCTCGACCTGCTTCATCTCTAAAATTTTTTTTTTATTGAATGAAGCTCAGCCTCCATGAGGCTGAGTTTTATTCATCTTTATTTTTTTTTTTTAATCAGTGGAGCTCGACTTGTCAGTAGCCGAGCTCTCTTTTTATGAAAAAAATTTAGAACTTGGTTTGACATAGATCAAGTTTTATAGAAATAAAATGAAGACTTTTGTTAATGTGATAGATTTTATGGTATCTCTCTAATTTTTTTTTAATTTGTAACATTCTTCTAATTTTTGTTTGGAAAGAATAGCATTTTGGATAAAAAACTCAGGACCGAGCACGAACGGCAACGAGACAAGTTTTAGTGGGAAAAAAAAAACAATGTGTTCTGTAATTTGAGTTGATACTAGCAATTTTCTTTTTCTTTTCTGGAGAAGTATTATTGTGAAATCCAAGAACACGAGAAACCAAGAACGTTAATAATACTTCGACTCTTCCTTCAAAGTCATTTCTCGACTATGCTTGATTTGGGGTCCAATTGTTCTTTTCTTTTCAAGTTCTATTGATACTACTAATATCAAAAAACACGAAAAGCCAAGAATGCTAATAATACTTCGAATCTCCCCTCAAAGTCATTTTCCGACTGTGTTTAATTTAAGATTCGTCTGTTTGTTTTTTGTATTGGCTGAAATTATGAAGAAGCAAAAGCCATCAAATTACAAAACACATTGTTGTTGTTGTGTTTTTCTTTGAAAAGTGCATTTTTTTTCTTTTATTTTTTAAGTTTGGTGTGATATATAAATTGGTGTACAATTTGTACTTTGTGATATTATGTTAAATAAAAGTTTCATGTTAAAAAAAAAATAGAAGTGTTTAAATAAATTTCACATACCAAGTACAAATTAAATTAAATTATAGATATATTAATATATATTATATCACATTTACATTTGCTGTCCAATACTACCTACTTTACTTTAATAATTTTTCTTTTGGGTTCTTTCAAAAATGACATTTCTGAAAATTGGACAAAATCTACATAATCAATCTCCTTCAACTTTGATTCATGTACAATAAACTCTCATCATATTTAAAAAGTTATAATTAATCTTCAAACTTTTCAATTCAACTGAATTAACCATCCTCCGTTAGCAACAATTTTAAATTTCTTTTGCGTCAGCATTTTATACACTTCATTTGCCCACGTGGCATTTAATTGCACATGATCCAAAATTTAAGAGAATTATATGCATTTTTTTACTTAAAAATTTGTAGGCAGAATTGATATCGGTTTTTCTTAAGAATGAAATCATTTATATAGGCAAACAATTATATATTTATCCAAGCATATAGTGCCCGTGAAAAGTATACTTTTATAGTCTTATTATTTGCTTTGTTTAATGATGCCTATTCTTTTAATTTTATATCTTTTTAAGGCAATACTTGAAGAATTCAAGTTTAAAAAAAAAATAATTGAAGAATTCAAGAAGGATGGAGTTGAAAGAAAAAAAAAAAAGATTGTTAGTGAAACTATATAAGACAAACGGTTAATTTTTTAATGAAAAAACTATTGGTTAAATACTATTTATTATTGCATAATTTAAACAATAAGAGTATTATCTGCATATATACAATTTGTTTTGAGTAACATGAGATGTTGAGAGAAAAAAACATACTGATGTAATTATCTTTCAATAATTACAGGCTTGTAATTAGTTAATATAATCAAAATAGTAGTTATCAATAAGGACGAATTTAAAAAGATGAATTGTCATCTTGTGGTATTAAAATACTCGGATTAGAATCGTGTTTCAATATTTTAATAGTAATCATTATTTTTCTTGCTCAATATAAAAAACATATATAATATTAACATATATAAATATATAAAAAAACATATATAAATATTTTTTCAAGTTTAAATTCCAAATAAAGTTAAATTAATTTAAAAAAATATGTGAGAATAATAATATGGATAAAATATATAACAATTTTTATATTTTTTATTAAATTGTCAATAAGAATATAACAAGTGTTGTAGTTTTTATCGTTTGATGTTATATGATTGAACTTTTTTTTTTAACAAAAAATTACTCATGTTTTATCTCTGTAAAAAAATAATGAAAAATATAAATAACTGTTTCTAAATTTATCCCAAATAATATTATAAAACATTATTTAATTCCGCTCACACTATATCCAACTTTTTTTTTAATAGAAGCACGAAATACCTGGGCTTGGAAACTTTACGGCAATAATCAAGGGAAAAATAACTTAGTCTAATATTTCATCATTTCTTTAATAAAATAATTATATGACGGATTATGTAATTATGACGTTTGTTATGAGGATATAATCATAAATTTCTACTTACACCTGGATAAACAGTTTTATATACTTAGTATTGTCAAAATAAGTTGGGTAGATCTATAATGGACCCGCCTTAAACGGGCTAACACAGACCTGACTGTTTACCAATGACTTTAGGTTCTTTCTAATATTCAGGCTCGTCCGTAACTTGATTTGCTGGCTAATGTGCTAGCCATGGGCCTTGTCTTTTTTTTTTTTAAAAAATTATTTTATATAAATTTAAATTTTAACCACTAACTTCATTTATTATGATATAAAAATTCTTTTTATAATTTGTCATTATCTAATATATTGATAATATTATTGACTATGACTCTCTCTACATATTTTATTATCATATTATTTACTGTTCTTAATGTCCCCTTTAACTTTCACAAAAGTAGCACACTTGTAATACTTACATAATTCAAGATTTTTTTTTATATTAACTCTATCAATACTCTAAAACTTTATTGTAATAAATAATTATTTTAAATACAAAAATATGATTATATAAAAAAAAGTTAGTCGTCTCAAAAGTTATGCGCTGTTTCGCCCGCAAACATACAAATTAAGTTTGTTTAGACTCATTTTAAAAAATGAGCCTCATTTTAGAATACTAAGCCCTCAATCAAGCCGTTTTGACAGCATTATGTAAACTTTAATAATACAATGACTTTTATTTTAAAAAATAAATTGAATGAAGGGTCTTTACCTTTTTTCTTGATTCTTAGTATTTTTTTTTGTTCTGAAGCATCAAATAAAGTATATATTATTTCTTTTGCTTGAAATTTTATTTGGACATAAGATTGTTTGAAAATTCCATGGGTTTTCTTTTTTACAACAGCAAAGAGACATTGGGTTTGGGCTCAATAATAGCTATGATCGAGTATTTTATAATTTGCTTCAAAAGACATACTTAATAAATTTCTAATTTGGTCCCTAAATAATTATGATTATTTCAATTTAGTTCTTTAAAAATTAAATATCTTAAATTATTCTTTAAAAATTACATTTATTTCAATTTGATCATTTTTGTTGTTAAATTACTAAATCTATTAAATCTCAATTTTTTCGTTGTCAAAAATTGTTTTAACAAATTGAATAATAAACTTAAGATAAAAAATTCTTTCAAAGACAGTTTATATTTTTTATCTTTTATGGAGAAAATTGAGACAAAAAGTAATCTTTTGATAACTAAATTAATAATTTATTCCTTTTATATTTCATGGTTTATTCTAAACCATAATTCTTTCAACACAATAGTTTTGGAAATTAGACATCCATAGTTTTGAATTTTGATATAATTTGCATAATATGGACATCTTTAGTCCATTTAAGACAAACTCGAAATTCAGCCCTATGATTCATCAATTAACCTTAAACATTAATTTTTATTTTAAACAAAAACTTCAAACATGAATTTAAACCCTTTTTTTGGCAACCACACAGACCTACTTGGCTTCAATTGAGATTTTCACACACTTTAATTTTAATTGACTCATATATTAAATAAAAATCAAATTAAGATTTTTTTTAAATGAAACTACATAAAATCTAATATTTATCCAAAATATAAAATTAAAACTTATCATATAAATGATTTCTATAGTAAATTACGCTAGTCTCTCTTGAAATTTGGATAAATTATGCTTTTTGCCCTTCTAATTTCATTTATTATATTTGAATTTACTCTTTTTTATTGGAATTAACTTTGTTCTATGACATGTATTCTTTTCAGTAATACAATTATTTAACAATTTTTACTGTGACCTTAAAAATAAAGAAAAGGTTTCATGTTTTATGTAAATATCGATTTAACCACTTTTATTGTTATACACTTATACTAAAAATAAATTATAATTATATGTTAAGTAAACAAATTAGTTAATTTGACATGAAAGAAATTAAAAAAAATGTTTTTATAATATATATAAAGAATTCAGATTTTAGACCACAGGAGGAACTAAATTTCAATTACAAGCTACATTCTACAAACCCAAATTTTTAAGGGTTTTATTAAAAAGAATTAAATGCTTTTAAAAATAGTAAAAAGTGTACAAAATTAGATGTTTCGTCAAATTTTCAAACTATCTTCAATAATTTCAAAAAATTATAAAATGGAGGGAGGAGGAAGGGGGAGAGAGAGAGAGAGAGGAAGAAGGTGACGATGAATTTGATATGGGTCTTCAATTTTTGAGTAATTTAGTAAGAGAGAGGAAGAAGGTGATGATGAATTTGATGTGGGCCTTCAATTTTGGAGTAATTTCATAAAATCGTACTAAATTCTTTCTTTTCTTTTATTTTATTTCAAATCTAATACCAAATAAAACAATGACAAAGCCTTTCTATTTTCTTCTTATGACATACTTAGTAACAGTTTGACTTAAATTGTCACTAAATTCTTTAAATATCCAATATCCCAGTTCATTCTCACATTTTCTCCTCTCATCGAGTCTCTCTCTCTTGTTGTTGTTGCTATTCACCCCTTTTGTCGCTAGGCACCATTCTCTCACTGTCAACCTTCGTTACTTGTCGGTAACTATTCGCTCACTGCTAGTTGATCAAGTGAATACAATTGCAGGTCTAGTGCCATCCCCGATGCTCGCTGCCATTGCCTTCTTGCTAGCTGCTAGTGATTCATGCATTTGTGCTTGCGATTGTCGCCTCTCCTCTCCTCTGTTGTTCACTTACGAGTAAGTTTTTTTTTCTTCTTCTTTTTTTTCCTAATTTTTTTTTTGGATTTTTTGGATTTGTTTTTTTATTATAGATTAATTGGAATATCATCCCCATTAGTGCATAAAATCCCCATCAATACTTTAATTTGTAACAGAATTGTGTTTGTATCCCTCAATTTCTTTGGTGTATCTGCAGCATTGCTTCAGTCTTCGATCATGGTAGATATTAATGATAGATGTTGAAATATTAGTTAGACATAGACATAATCATTGTGGGTGATGGAGTTGCTATATATATTGTAACAAATTAAACAATTTAATGATCCAATTGCAGAATATACCATATGTATAGCCAAAGAGAGAATTGGTTGAACTACTAATTTGAATTCATTTTTACCTTTGATCTATAGCACTACTAATTTGTCTCTATGATCTCTCACATCTGAATGAGAAATTTCTGAGTATGCCCATACACATCATGTGGAGTAGAATGAAATCTAGATCTTATAATTTTTACTTTTTATCATATGTTTTGTTGTTTGCTTGAATTATTAGAGATTAAGTGATTGAGGGTGTAAAAACAAAAAGATAGTCATTGAATGAGTGAGAAAATAAGAATAGAGAGAAAAGGCAAAAGAAGAGGATTGTGGAACTAGACATTGAATTTTGGTCACCTTTTTAGGATTGAGGGTGTAAAAACTGAAAGATAGCTAACCATTGAGTGAGTGAAAAAGTGACTGAGGGTGTAAAAACAGAAAGATAGTCATTGAGTTTTGAAGTCCATCTTGTATTATATTAATTTGTTGTAAATTCTAATAGTCATTTTCTTGTTAAATTTTTTTTTCCAGATGGTGATTTTTTTCATTTTTGGAGCTCCATTATACCTCTTAGTGTACCGATTGATGATTTGAATTCTTATTGGTTAGGATAATTTTTGTTTTTAGTTTGTAGTATTTTTCTTTAATATTGTCTGTAAAGCTTGCTATTGTTTGATTTTTGTACTTTTCAATTTATTACAAATTTTCTATTATAAATATAGCTTTTTGATCAAAGGAGTAGAGAAGACTTCGCACAAGCAACATACTCTCCATTCTCTTATAATTATGAGAATCAAGATAAAGATGATGAAGATGACCTGATTTATGTTTCTTTTGATGTACTGAGACTAGTATTAAAACCTATGCACCTATGTACTCTCCATTCTCACTAGATATTTTTGTATATATATTTGGATTCAAATTAATCTTAATTTATATGAATGAAGGAATTATTTAGTAACTTTATTTGCATATTTAATTATACTTATTATTGAGTATACTGGATTGTAATATGAATAAAGAAATATATAATTTTGTAATCTATTTAGGGGAAAATGGAAAAACAGAACAAAAAGAAACCTATTTGAAATAATAATGACGATTTGGAAACAACCACTACTAAACATGCACATTTTAGTGGCACTTAGACAACAAACCACCACTATTTAGTGATAATTTAAAAAAACAATTGCCACTATTTAATGGCAATATATAAATAAATCGCTTGAGTTTGTAATCGACACTAAAAATCAAGATAACTCATCTATTTAGAGGTTTAGTGGCGGTTAAAATCATCACAGTAATCGTCATTAGCTAGATTTAGTAATAGTTATTCTTAGGGTTTAGTGACGGTTAAAACTATTACAATAACTGTCACTAGCTAGATTTAGTAATAGTTATTCTTAGAGTTGCTTAAAAAATGCCACTAAATTACTTATGGTATTAACTGCCACAAAATTTTGTAGTGGTCGTTGAAACGCTTTTTAACCACTACTAAATAGAAATTATTTTTTTAGTGAATATCTCAAATAAAATTGCTTCTAGCAGAGATATATGTGAAAATTTTTTTAAAAAAATTGTGATTGGTGACAAAGATTTAAGTTAGTACATTCTGTTGTATACTGATATGCTAGATGTTTTGTACTATTCCAAATCCTACATGACATTCCCATGTTTGTGTAAAATACTGTACTGTCACTGTTTATCTATTTGTGGGCCCATCCAAAATATTCAATCTCGTATTTTGACTTTTTATCTTAAAAAATTCATTGCTTATTTTATTTTTCTTCCTTTGATTTTTTTTTTAAGTAATGACCAACAAGGCCCAGATCTGATTATATTAAAAAAAAATCATAAAATTACATTGACCAGATACAACAGAAGCTCCAAAAGAAACTGAAACAAAAATAAAAAGTGAAAAATCCTTCAAAGAAACTCTAAAACTTAACAAGGGATATCAAAAAAAAATATTCAACGACTTATCAACTGAAAGAGGCAATCCAAGATATATTGTTGGAACTTCTGAAGTTGTTGCACCTATCTATCTTCGGATTATTGACAAGTGCTAACACGTTTTGACTGATAATAAGTTTTATTTTTTCCAGAATCACAGGTATATCCAAAACTCTCTTAAAGGAATGAAAATAAACAACAACAACAATAACCTAAAAAATAACAAACAAAACAAAAAACTTACAGAGAAATAAGATCTAAAAAAATTTCAAAAAATAAAAAAACTTACAAAAAAAACAAGATTTGAAAATATCAAGAAGAGATAAAAACTTCTACAAAGAGAATACGAAACTCCCACATAAAGGAGACTAAAAAAAGAGCCAAAAAGAAAGAAGAAATAGGATAAAAATTGCTCTCAAACAACTTTACCAGAAAAGAAGCAATTGAAAGAAAGAGAGAAAAAAAAAAAGTAACCGTCTCATCGCACTTTCTCCCACTTTTCCCTCAATTAAAATTTTCTTTTGAATTATACTCAAAAGAAAGTTTGTCGTTTAATGGCAAGAAATTAAGCGTAAATAATATTAATTTTTCACTAATCAACATTGGAAATGAACTGTAAAATTAAAATACCTCCACAACACAAGATTAAATTAAAGGAATTTAAATTCTCTTCATTTCTGGTAAAAAAATAAAAAATACAATTTTTAAATGCGACCGTCGTCCATATAAGTGATCTTGTCTATTGTTATAGTTTAACGTGGTTGTTCTCTTTAATAATAAATTGCGGGACGCAACATTCAATGATCCAACATTTAAAATTTTCAATTGTTTATAAGTAGAATTTTTAGAAAACGTAAAACATAATTAGGGCACTATGGATAACTTATAAGTTGAGTTGCACAGACTCCTTTTTGCCCAAACCCCTTGTGACTCCTAAGTTGAGTTGTAGGGAGAGTTTAGTGGAGATCTAGCCAGATAATTAAGGAACTACATTTATCAAAATGTTATGATATTTATGTTCAATATATTATTATAAAATATGATTTGTTTTGGTTCTCTACTATTAATTGTTGTGTTGACTACTTTTCAAGACTTTAAATTTAAGTTAGTAATAAATTGACATATATATCAGATATATACGTATGAATGTATTGCCTGCATGTTGATGGTTCAAGTTGTGATGTTGCAAGCATGTGTACTCCACATGCATGCATACTCTCAAGCGGAGCTCTTTTTTGATATAACTTGCTTATCACCCTAAATTGTTATTCATCAAATATCAAATTCTTTTTCAAGAAACATAAAATGCTTTAATAGAATAGAATTGTCATTTATTACTTATTTCATTAATTCTAAAGTTTGATTTTTTTATTGTTTAATTATCTTTTAAAATTCATATATAATTTCAAAATCTAATTCATTATAAATTTTAAATAATATTTTAAATTAAAGGATAATCCGAAGAATTTGAATTGGAGAGTTTCACATGGTACAGCCCTTCATTTTTGTAGTTTAGTATTGACTTTTACTTGATAAAATAAGATGACTCTGTTTCTGTGCCAATAAATACACAGACTTTAATTCTCTGAGTTTGACTTACATTTTTCCAGATAAAATCCCACTCAGCGTCAAAACTCGTATAATAATTATTTTTATGTAGTTCAAAAACAGAGGATAATTTCATTATAAATCACTTTGTGAGGGCTTAGCGAGCATGTTATGCGTGTCTCACAGTTTCTCTCATCCTCCATTCAGTGTTTAATCAAATCTGCTAGATTTCCAGGGGAGAAAATTTTCCCGGAAAATTTGGGGTGTTTGGTTGGCTAGAAAACAGCGGGTACGTGGCTGCAAAGCGCGTATCCTTTCTCTGTCTCTCTGCTTTGGAAAAGGGAGGCGTATATATAATAATAATAATAATAATAATTTAACATGGCAGCATTGTGGTCCTCTCTGAAAAAATCTCTCGACTGCAAATCAGCGCCGTCAGATGTTCATGAACCGAAATCCAGAAGGCATTTAACCACATTCTTCAAAAAAAGAGCAGACAGACTTGGATGTTCCAAAAGCATCTCGAATCTCAGAGAAGTCTTCCATGGAGGTAGCAAGAGGCACCTCCACAAACCCCCTTGTAGCAGCCCCATGTCCATTGGAAGTACTGAGTTCCGGAACCCCATTACGCATGAAGTAATTCTGAGCAACTCCACCTACGAGCTCAGAATCGCCGGCGCCGGAGGCTGTGGTAGTTCGACGCTTTTGGGGACTCTGAGGCCGGGGACACCTGGACCTGCAGGATACCCTGCAATGCACAGTTTCAACTCTTCCTTGGGCGTACCAGATAGAGAAGGAGGAATTCTGAATTCAAGTGGGTGCTCTTCTTCTTCTTCTTCTTCAATGGGGAGTTGTTATAAATGTGGAGAGAAATTTAGAACATGGGAAGCTGCTGAGAATCACCATCTCTCCAGACATGCTGGTCGGTTACTTCAAACTCTTTTTTCTCTACTTTTGACTACGCAGTTTCTTCTGCCTTTTTCTTTATTAGATTAGGATATTCTTGCATTTTTTCAACGCATAGATTTTTGAACTACTTTTCTGTACAGTACTGTAATTTGAAAAACTTTACTTTTTAAACCGTAGGTCAATAATAAAACTGCTTCATTTCTGCTGCTTTGTTTAAATTGACTGAATTAATACACAGACTTGATACTACTGAATTGAACAGTGAGTGAACTAGTAGAGGGAGACTCGTCAAGGACGATAGTGGAGATGATATGCGGAACGACGTCGGAGAGGGGCAACGAATGGGGAAGGATCCAGAAGGTTCTGAAAGTGCACAACACGCAGAGGACTGTGGCAATGTTCGAAGAGTACAGAGAGAGCGTGAAGGCGCGAGGCAGCCAGCTGGCCAAGAAGCACCCTCGCTGCGTGGCCGACGGCAACGAGCTCCTCCGCTTCTACGGCACCACCGTCTGCTGCTCCCTCGGCGGCGCCAACAGCGACAACAAAAACGACGCGCCGTATTGGAGTTGCGGCCTCTGCGAGGGGGAGGAGTGCGGGGTGTGCAGAGTGCTGAGGAAGGGGTTCGGGGAGGAGGAGGGAGGGGCGGGGGGGATCTTCACGGCGGCGACGGGGGATAGGGCGGTGGAAAGGGTGGAGGGGAAGGGGAGGAAGGCGGTGATGGTGTGTAGAGTGATAGCAGGGAGGGTTCATAGGGCTTTGGAGAATGGGGAGGACACCACTGGGTTTGATTCTGTGGCTGGGAAACAGGGGGGTTATTCTAACACTGAAGTCCTGTATTTGTTGAACCCTAGGGCACTTCTCGCTTGCTTTATTGTCATTTTCAAACCCTGAAGCTTATAGCTTGATTGCAGTAGTGTAGTTGGTGATCCAAATTTTTGAGTTGCAGTACTTCCATTTTTGAAGACCTCAATTTTGAGATGGCTTTATTGTTTTTGGCTTAATTAATAAACTAGCTGGGATGATACTTGATCCTAGTTCCAACATTAATACAAGCCATTTTTTAATTCCCTCATGTCATGTTTGATTTTAAGCGTTGTAATGATGTAATAGATAAAATAATAAGAAAAATAGGAAGAACTTGTCTAAATTACTTTTTTAAAAAACATTTTAAGTTTTGCACTTGAAATGATCTACCTTAATGTGATTCTTTTTCTTTTTTTTTTGTTTCCTCTCGTCTACTTAAAAAAAAAAATTTAAGTTTTTTTTTTTACAAGTTGAGGTATTTTAATAAAATACTTTATTTTTATTCTCATTTTCTTTACTTTTTATTTTATTTTTTTTTCATATTAAACTTATTTTTAGTTTTTTTAATTTATAATTGATATGTTAAAAAAGACTAAAAGAGAGGTGTGGGTCCCATATCTAACTCCAAAGTTTTGACATTTATATTGCAATTTCCTTTATTACAAAAGATCCGTTACTTCAAGAAGCCTAGTTGTATGTGCATTTAATAAAGAGTATAGAATGAGAAGAAAAGAGAGAATGGAGTCCAGAATGAAGTACAAAAGATTCAGTTTAATTATGAATGGCATCTCTGAATGGAGGCGCTACTATAAAGCATGGATGGTGAGGTGGATTATGCTCATATATGTATATTAGCTACACATACTCAAATTGAGAAATCTACAACTGTAAAGGCAATCATGTGTGGTCGACCTCGGCCTAATAATTATATATAATTATTACATGTTTTCATTTACTATATATACTCCAAAGGATCAAGTAAAGATACTATTTGAAAATTCTTTAGATTAGTGTTCGAAGAACTCATCAGTTTAATTAAAAAAATTAGTAAGTTAATTTAGTTTATATCAATAAATCAGTAAATATTTAAATCAATAAAAAATGATCAAATTGGCTTCAAACTAATAAAATCGATCAGTTCAGCTAGTTTATTTTTTAAATTTGTGATTTTTTTTAAATTTTTATTGAATATTATTATGTATTTTTAAGAAGTTTTCAAAAATTTAAACTATGAGGAGAAAATCTAGAATTGATATATATATATATATATCTGTAATATGTTTAGAATATTTTAATATTATATATTTTAACATATTTTAAGTACCACAAGTTTAATCACAATTTAATTATTAACTCTTGAATTGGTGCCTTGACCGGTTTAATAACTGGTCCAATTTTCTTACCCTTCCTTTATATAGGTTCAACTATGTGAAAGATAGTAAGTACAAGTAAACTATAAATAAATAGAAATTTCAATTTATTATGGTGCATTTTATATATATAGGGTTATAAATTTGTCCTACAGCGAAATGTGTCTCGTTTCCTAATTAATGTAAAATATAATAAATTTTCCTAGAAGGCATGTGTTATATATATTTAGATGGTTATGGTTCAAGGCTCCAACATGGATTACTCCAAACTTAAGACAAATAAACATAAGCATAAAAAATGACACATGGGTGACTAAGTTTTTTATGCCTATGTGGAAGAAAAATCGCTCCTTAGTATTGGTTATTAGTCAACTTAATAGAAAGTTTAATAGAGGGGCTCTTTTGCATAAATTAAAAAGTTTAGAGGGTTAATTATTGAGTTTTGAATTTTACGACAGTAAAATGCGAAGTTTATAAGGATAAATTGTATTTTGTTTCCAAAATTATTTGAAGCTGCATACTCAAAATACAAGGGGAATAGCAAACCAGAGTTTGTCTTTCTACAGAGTATAACTGCATTACGAAAGTTATACAAGATTTATTGAAAACTAGCCTAGGCATGTCTATCTTTTCTCTGTGATTTAATATAAGCTTAGACATACGATTTTCTTCATATGATCTTACTTTGTCCCTATTTTTCACTCAAATATTCTACTTATAAGATACAACAAGTAGGCCACCATTCGTTCTACAGGGTTGCCTTTACTACATTAGATTCTTGCCAATGTATATACCCTTCATTAATTTACCCTACACATAATTTATAATACACCCTTATACTTATCATAAATGCAACGAGCTAGTGAAAGCTTATTAAAATAGATATATGCAAATCTATGCAAAACCTAACTACTGCTGGGTTTGGGGAGATGGATGTCCCCTTTTATTTTGTGTTTGAAAATCTATGCAAAAAATAACTACTGGCTCATTGGAGGCAAATAACCATACTCTAAACAGCACAAAATTGTCTGATGAATTATATCTTCAATGCCATGCTTGTATCTAAATCCCAAATCTTTTAGCTTCTTCGAAGAAATCTCGGATTGAACTTTGTCGTTATTCTTTTCAGTAATCCTGCAGATGTATATGCAAAAAGCAAAAATAAATACAAAGATAAGGAACAACAAAAATTCTATATCAAAAAGTAAACTAACAGTAAACACATATCAGTAAACATATCGCACGTTAATCCTTATTATCAAAACCAAATGAGCAATGCAATAATTCATGGGTCAAATTGTGAGTTCACTCGAAGTCTTGATATTGTTTTAGGAGGGAAAATTATTGTGTTACCTCTGCAAATTTGAGGAAGGATAGTGTTTGAAAAGGAGGTCAACCAAGTTGGAGAGAGAACAACTCTGGGTGCAGCATATGTATCTGCCTTGTGCTTTAGCATGCTCCATTAGGAATATGTGGGCATTGCATATGTCTTCGATGTGAACTAAAGCTAATGACCCCATTCTTGAATTTACAGCACATAATATCTTGAAGAACTCATTTTCACCTGCATTATTAATTAAGATTAATGTGCTCAAACTTAGTTTGCATTTATATATAAACAAGTTTCATACTGTATATTTAAGATGCACATAAGAGGGATTTTGTGTTGCGAAAATTGCATTTTAAAACGCTGTCCCACATCAACTAAAACAAAGAGGGAATGATATCTTATATATTAACATGTGATAATGGGCTTATAGAGAGTTAAGGGAAGAGGTGAGCATGCGTGCTTCAGACCTAATTTTAATTTATTCTATTGTTGTGCCTACATGAACATATACGAAAATGTCAGTTGCAAATTTAACTAGGTCAACATCATAAAATTACAATGGGCTGACAATTTTAGTTTGATTGCTTAAGTTGTTTTAAAAATTCTGTAACAGTCCTTTAAATTTTCTGTAACCTCACGCTGTGTTGGTGACAACATATTTACAACATTTTGTATAACAATATACTTCATCAGTTCATACATATAATTTGCAGTATCAAAAAAAGGAAAAAAAAAGTACATAGGTCAAAGTTTTTTGGTTTCTCACAGGCATGCATCTTTTTCAGTAGGGATTCAAACTTGGATGAATTTATTACCTTGTGAGAAATTAATCCCTTTCGTTTGACCCAACCCTTGGTAGAGAGGTCAAAATTGTTCACCCATTCATGAGATTAATTTTCAAGAGTTGAACAAAAGTTACCTTGTATGACCCTTGTGTTAGACACGAGTGACTATAGAAAAAACTTAGTATCAAGTTTTTCATAAGTCTTGTCCAGTGACTATTTAGAATGTTTGTAAACATAAAAAATGTTGGAAAAATCCCGCAAGTCCAATTCTTTTTTGTACATTAAATAAATTTATAGCAACAAGCTATTTTATAAAGACTAACGCTTACTTATTTTCAAGTAATGTAGAGCTTAAGATTGTGTTTTTTTTTTTGAAAATACTCTATTAATCGCAACCGGGGAAAGGTCAGATATATGTTTCTTATTAGTAGTTGACATGCTAACAGACCCATCACTATTCTATGGCTTCTTTTCTTCGAAACAAAATAGATTAGAAATCAGTAGTTTTCTCATTAAATGTATGGAAATATCAACGTCAAAGTCAAGGTCCAACTATCACAAGAGTAAGGTTTTAATTTAATTGGTAAGGTTAGAAATGGTTTATATCCTTAGCACGCCTCTTAAACCTTTATAAGCTTCATTTTATATTAAAAGCTTAAGCTATTAACAGTAACAAAAAACACACGCACACTCCAAATTACCTGTTATTGGTGATAAGAGAACTTTAACGCTTGATGGCACAGAAGCAGTGAAGAAAAGGCCTCCAACAGTCGCAGTTATCACTGACACAAGATCAATGCCATTGTCTTGTGCAAATTTAAATGCTGCTTCTTCTGTTACAAGCTTCGAAAGTGCATAAACCTGCCACATCAAAATATCCTTCACTACCAAATATGAGTAAACATACAAATGGCTTTCCAAAACATATATTTTTTATCTTTTAATTCTTCAAATTTAAGTATTGATCAATTCTTATAAGTTAAAACCCACACAAATTAAGTGAGGTGTTGTAATATTTTCATCTGCAAGTAAGTCCAATAATGGAAGAGAGGTAGAGGAAGCAGTAATTAATTATTACCCATCCACTAGCTTTTGTGTTCCAGAGTTGGTGAGTTTGGATTTGACATGACTCATCAACCACAGGTTTATACGTGTGGTTGCTGTCTTTGGCAGTGATGGTGCTTATGGAAGACGTAAACACAACCCTTTTCACAGATTTGGATTTCATGCAGGATTTCAGAAGGTTGATAGCTCCTTTGATTGCAGGCTCAATTATGTTTGCATCAACATAAGCTTCTGCATCAAGTTCAACACAGGGTTTAAGTTATGTATGTCCAGAGATTCTTACATACATTTTTCAAAATGGATAGGACTTTATAAATTATCTTGTTAAACTCTAACTCACCCATTAGATGGGGTTAGAGATATAAATATAGATTTAAGCTCATTTAAATGAGGACCTAAACAGACTAATCTATTAAAAAAAATTGTCATGGTTTAACCTGGTGTTTTAAATTTTTATATTTGTGACATCCAAATATCTTTGGAAAAAGGCTTGAGATTGGTTGAAAAATTAAATTCCGTAAACCAAACAAGACCTGGAAGTTTTTTTTTTTCTTTGAAGAAAATGATTCTTGGAAAAATATAAAATGGGTCATAAACGAATCAACTTGTAGGCTAACCCATTTAGACAATTTATTAAAAACTCATAAGGGTTTTTTTTTGATATAAAAAAATTGATGGATGGACTCATTTAGACTGCAAACTATAATGAGTGAGTATGGGCTTATGTTTCCTAAAACTCTATGTGAAGCAGCCCAATAGGTAGTGTTAGCCTATGCCAACAACTTAACTGTTTAATGTATATTGGGATTCCAATATAATTCATTATTTTACTCAATCTCTGATGATAAACATATCGACTTTAATTAATTTAGTTTGAGTTAAATTTAATTATAAAGATATGAAATATGTTTAATGATAATTTTATTTATTTACAAAACTCAAAATTTCATTTAACAAAAATAAATATCAAATCATTTGAATAAACCAAATTTATTGTGTAATATATGTATGTAAACATTTTTGATATACGAGTGGTTTGAAGGTAGGGATTAGATGGAATTAATTAATTAATAAATTACCAATGTGATGTTGATAAGGGACATTGAATTCCATAGAAGCTGCAACATGGAAGACTCCATCACAGCCTGCTACTGCCTCATCAAAGCTTCCTTCTTCTTCCAAATCTGCTCTGAACAATCTCAATCTCTCACTCCCCTTCCACTGTGACAATACTTTCATTGACTTTGCTGATCACATTCAATTGAGATAAAGTGAGAGACGTGTTTATGTAATACCTCTCTATATCAAATATTAATAAAAAAGTTCAACAAATGAATATGATTAGTTGCAACTAGCAATTTCTAGAAATCGGGCATTACCTGCTACTTTGAAATTTCCTAATTTATAGGTAGTAGGGGCCTTAAACTATTATGAGGGGTATTTGTTTCTATTCAAAGAGAGTTTGAATTTGACTTGTTTAGATTTTAGATCATTAAGTGTATACTAGTCTTGAATACTTCTTGTTAATTCAAATAACATGAAAAGTTTGAAAACTTTTTAGACATTAATTGTTCTGAATACATTTTCTACTAGTAAGTATTTAATGCGTATAAATGTTTAAAAAGTAAATAATTTTAATTATTTAATATTTAAATTTAAAAATAATATCTAAATATTTAGATATGTATTTAGATTCAAACCTTTTAATTTTAAGAAAAAAAATCCCTCGAGTAAACTATATATCCTCCATCACAATCATCTTGGCTAGACATTCATCTTCTGCTCAAAGGAGTATGTATTAAATATTGCCTTGCAAGTAGTATCATTTTGTAGTGAAAGAGAAGCTGCAGAGGCTTATAGAGTAGGGACCATTACAAATAAAAAAATCAGTGACCCAAAAAAAAAAAGGAAAACAAGTTGGATTAATTGGAAGCAAGGTAGATTCTCTGCAATAATTATAGAGAGAAAGTTATTTTTGCACATCATGAGATATTTTTTACCTTTAATCTTGGCCGTCTAAAAAGTAAAAATTACTTTGGATAAAGGGAAGAAAAACCAAGGGTCAAACTTCTAATATATTTGATACGTAAAAAAAGAAAAGAAAAGGAAAAAGGAATACAAATAGAAATAAGATATTTTACTAAAATATTTCAATTTAAAAAAAAAAAGAGAGAGAGAAAGCTTAGTACTTTTGATGAAGGTGATTTAGACTATTTCTCAATACTTTTCCATCAGTCTCTACCACAAAGTAGTTAAATTAGGTGTCTTGTCTCCATCATATTGTCTAAGTTGTGGTTATTGATTTTGCTTCGTCAATTTTGGGAGCTTCCATTCATTTCAAGAATTATGTAACTGACTTGGCCCTTTTTAATTTTATGTGTTATAGTTTGGAAAAAAAAATTAGTGCTACTCCTAATATCTTTCTTATTAAATTTTTTAATTAGAATAAGACAAGTGTATAGTCTTTAAAAATAATTATATATATTTTTTACAGCTCAACATTACCAAATTAATTATTTTAAGGAACTTTGTACACACATCCTAATTTAAATGAACAACTTGAAAACAAAGATATAAATCTATTTCTGTAGTTTATTATAGTCAGGTTGGGAATTAATCTGAATTTCGTAAATTTTTAAAGAGTCACATACTTTTTTGAGTAATTTTAAGTAATTATTGACAATGTGAGTTTTTCCACTGTAAATTAAATTTTTTAGTTTAGAATTTAACAATTTCAAGATGCAATAAAAAATCTCAATTTCTTCAAAAAATTCAATCTTTTTATAAAATTATTATTTTTTTATGTAAAGCAGTCAAACCCAAAATCAGAGTCATATAAATCTTCAATATACATAATAGTCCTCTAATTTCAAATTTGTTAATTTAAACAAGTGTATAATGTTTAAAAAATAACTTTATTTTTTACAATTCATCATTACATAATTAATTTTTAAAAAACTTTTTACATATGCTATATTTCTATTAAAACATTTTATAGTAAAGATATAAATAACTTCATATAATTTTTTTTCCTTTTCTTTGCATTCTTATATCTCAATACAACTAATTTAATTTAAATGTTTTATTCAATTAATACAGAATCCGTCAGTGTTATGTCAACGGGTCTACAAAGCTGCGTGCCTTAATCACACACACCATATAATTAATTTTAATTACTTGTCTTAATTAGCTACTAATGATTTTTCTAGATTGGAATTTATATCTTTTTTTATTTAAAAAAATTTACAAAATATTCACATATTTTAATTCTCAAATCTAATAGGAAAATGGAATTATGACAATTGAAATCCAAATTTAACAAGAAGTTATTATAATCAAATTATCAAAAAAGCACGTAAAATTTTCTGTTAATTAAGTATATATTTTGACAATATTAAATTAAAACTAATTAAGTGAAGAGAAGAAAATCTTCTTCTAAATTCTAGAAAGTCCATCTTCTGACTAGTTCTCTATTAATCACAATTATTTGCCTTTGACCATATATAAATCTTTCCTTATCCTCCTTAATTAATTTCTTTTTAATCTTAAATTCAATCTTTACCTTTAGTTATAGCTATATCTTATTTTCCTCTCACCCAGCCATATGTTAAAATATAACTGAAATACTTATAATTTCACTTAATAAAAAATTTGATTTCTATAGTTTAAAAATAAAAAATTCACTCCTTATAATTTCTAAAATCCTAAAGAGTGATTCTTGGTGTTAGCCAATAATTAATTAAAGATTAGTTTAGACTACATGAGGTTGAGTGTGATGCATACATTGACAATAAATATTACATTAGTACTACACGTAACACATTGTAATACTGATGTGTGCATCATGTCATTAATTTTTTCTTTTCTTTTTTTTATTTTCTCTTCTCTTTTCTCCTTCTTGGCGTGGGTAACTGTACTCCTTCTTCATTAAAGCTGTGAGAGTCCGCTCTGGGAGCTCGAGATCTACGAAGAACACAGTAAGTTCACCTTGCACGTTACCGGTAAACCTGTTTATTTTCTTTCTGGAAATTCCATTTTGTTTTTGGGCGTCTAATTCATCGTTTCGGTGAAATGGAGTTTGATTCAGAGGTTTTATGAAAATGTTGGTAGTTTTTTAGTTTTAGTTTGTAGATCCGGGGATTGAGCTGTGCATTTTTGGAAAATTTTGGCATTCTTTCATTTGGGAGGGAATAAATAATGGGGTATTCTAGAGTTTCATTTTTGATGAATTCTCTGCTTACCTGTTTACTGATCATTGCGTTTTCTGAAGAATTTTTTTTTTATCTTTGTTGATGTTTGATGGTCAAATTTTTGAGAAGTTTGGATGTGATTGGAGCAGACAAAAAAACCAGTTTAATGGAAATTTGAATCTACGGTTACTAACTTGGTTTTGGAGAATATACTCAAAATCACACTAGGCTCTTGAATATTATTCGTTACAGGAAATGAAAATTTTTTTTGTTGCAACTTTTTGTTTGAAAACTAAACGAAAGAACAGAGCAAAGAAAGAGACAAAGGAAGACTTTGGGCATTATTGCACTGGTTTATTAGAGCGATACCAGCGGAGAAGGAGAAAAGAGAAGATAAAAAAAGAAAAAATTAATTACATAGCAAGCCATGTCAATAATACAATGTGTCACATGTAGTGTTAACGTAGTGTTTAATATTGATATAATCATTCCAATTAGTATTACATGTTCTAAATTAACATTTGATTAACTGTTAACTAAGAGGCTATTTTTTAAAATTTTAAAAACTATAAAAATTAAATCTTTTATTGAGTAAAACTACAGGAACTTTAATTATATTTTAACTATATATATATATATATATATGAGTAAACTACTAGCTATTTAGTTATTAAAAAATTATAATTATTTTAATTTAATTTTAAAATATTATATTTGTTTATTAATCTATTTATCAAAGTAATTTTTAACAATAAAAATTTTAAAATTCAGTAATAGTAAATTTTATAATTTAACAATAAAAATAATTAAATTTAAACAAATTAAATGCAATCTTTCTTGAGCTGAGACAATTAATTTTTTAAAAAATAAATAAAAAATTATAATTTTTTAGGATGTACTATATTCTTCTTTTGTTACAAAAGATTAAAAAAATGAGCTATCAACGAGAAATCACTGAACAAAACCGAACTCGATATGTTTTGATTGAAATTATTTTATAATTTAGAGTGAAAGCAGAAAATAATGATAAGATGAACATGCCTTCATCCTCTATATATAGACTAACAAGAGCTTCTCTAACAGTTATTTTCAGACAAAGAAAAAAAAAGAAAGAAATAATTAATCTGCCCATGAACCAGTTTTTTTCCCTTCGAATCTGTTATCCCAAAACAAAACTTCTAAACCAATATCTTTGATTCAAGATCTCTCTCTCCGTACTGATCAATTATTTGAACAGATCGAATAATTTGAGAGAGAGAGAGAGACAGAGAGAGAGAGAGAGAGAGATTGAGTGTGTGTGTGTATATATATATATATATATGGTAATAGTAGTAGTTAATTACCAGGATCTCTGAGAGTTGCATGAACGATGTAGCCTCTCTGAAGAAGAGCTTGCACAAGGGTTGACCCTATATATCCTGTGCCTCCAGTCACACAGTACCTTCTTTCTCCTTCCTTCTCCTCCTCCTCCCTCTCCATTTTCTTTCACTCTCTTTTGTCTCTTCCCACCTCACTTTCTCACACCTCTCTTTCTTTATATATGAAAGACCCTATCACTCGAGCCTAAGTATTGTTTTTTAACTAATCACATGATGCTCTCCTTAATGTTGGACCCAAATTTTCTGCCATACTTTTAATATGATAGAGTGATATTTTTAGTACGACAGAACATTATATTTTTTTTAACAACAGTTTTATCTGTTGTTAAAACTTATAACAACAAAATTCTGTTGTTATAAGTTCTGTTGTTATAAGTTCTGTTGCTATAAGTTTTAACAATAAAAAAAAACTATTCCAAGCAGAGGGCAGGCAGAGAATCCGGATCCATTAATCTCATATCTATATATAATATATACTATATATTTATTTAATTCTCTCTGTCTCACACTATTCTTTGTTTGTTCCTCAAGGACGCCACTTGGCATAATTAATTATCATATTACACTGTGGACATGTTTTCATGTTTTTTAACTGTTTGTGCCGACTTTTTATGGTACTTATTTAATTCATTTATCATAACTTTATAAATGCCACAATAATTTTTTTTTAAAGTTTGATTCGATAGTTAAAAAAAGAAAAAAAAAACCCCACTCGAGTTTATGGAACCTCTGTCCTAAATTATCTCTTGTACTTTTGGCAAATTTTACTTCTATAGTGTTTATTATACGCTAATCATATGTTTTTTTTAATTATTATTTAGTTTCCTCGATTGTAAAAAACAATTATAATATTTTTATTGATTGCTTAAAGTAAAGTCACTTGCATTAAAAAAATTAAATCTTGAGTGTGTTTACTAACGACAGGAGAAAATAAGGCGTGTTTTCATGCATGGTTGACGAGTGTCATTAATTAGTGTGTATTTAGGAGTTCATTGGGTTAAATGTAGATTGGGCAAACCAGATTTGATTGAATTTGGTTGAAAAAAATTTAGGGTCTGTTTAGTTTGTGAAAACGTTTCCTGTTTTCATTTTCAATCTTCATTTCCTGAAATACATTTTCTGAAACACTGAAAACATCTTTTTGGTGTTTTCAGATTTAGGCTTATTTTAAGAAATATTTTCAAGAAAACGTTTTCAGTTAACTTAACCAAACGCATTTTCAAGTCCATTTTCTGTTTTCAGTAAAAATGAAAACAAAAAATGCCTAAACCAAACAGGTCCTTAGTTTTGGATAAACGTGATTTATTTTGAGAGATATTTAGGTAAACGTAATTTGGAGCAGACAAATATGGTTTGGTATATAACATAATGTTTGGATGTTGGTATGCAAACGTGATTTGAGATGTGTAATTGCCAGAAAAGGAATAAATTTTATATTTCATTTTTTGAGGTATCATTATTATTTATTGTCATTTATTTAAAGTTAACTTAGTGAATTTATTAAGTGTATTAATTTTTTAATAAATGAATTATTGACTAATTTTTTTTTAATAGTTGACTAATTTAAAATATAATAAATTGGTGAATTATAATTAAAGTCACTACAAAAATACCTAGGATTAGAGACAGAATTATTCCACCTCAGATTTTGTCTCTAATCCATCTTAGAACCCGTCTCGGATTTGCATGATGGTTGGCGGGAAATTAAAATAATCAAGGATGGATTCTGGGACAGAAAAATTCTGCCTCTGTATAATTTTTGTCCCTAATTTTTTTTTCCATTTTTTAATTTAATGATTAGGAACGAATTTCTGAGAGGGATAAAATTTGTCTCTAAATATTTTAATCAAACGACGTTATTTGCAATTTTGAGACAGGATTTTGTCTCAAAAATCCGCCTCTAATGAAACAATGTCGTTTCAAAAATCTTGAAAACCTAACAAGCCCTAATCGCGAACACACACACACACACACACACACACACACACACTCTCTCTCTCTCTCTCTCTCTCTCTCTCTCTCTCTCTCTCTCTCTCTGTGTGTGTGTGTGTCTCATTGTGCCTCACTCTCTTCACTCTTCCAAACAACGCCGGCATCCCTACCATTGTGTTGCTACCTCAGTTCCCCCGACATCGTCTCCTGCATCTACCTCACCAGAAAGCCCTCTCGTTAAAGGTATTCCTTCACACATATTTTGTGGCACATTATTCCCTTTTTTTTTTAAAAAAAATTTGGGTTTTTTTTCCTTGTTTGTGGTGTTATTGCATTGTATCATTTAGGGACTTTGTTGCTGTTGTTGGTTTTAAATTGAGCTTTTTTTTAAAATTTTTTAACCCTTTATCGGTGGAGTATTTATCGGCTTCATCTCGAACCCTTTAGCATTGCTCTCTAGTGTTATTTTCACAATGGTCGTTTCCCCTTTCTTTCTCTTCAGCCTTGTTCTCTCGTAATTTCTGGGCAAGGTAAGTAAATCTCTTCTCTCCTTCCTCTGGTTCGTTGTCCATGTCTGTCTAAACTGCATGAGGGGCATTTGTATTATAAGTAAATTTGCGTATTATCAATTTGCAATGTTTGCAAGTGAGAAATGCATATTCTGGTGAGATTATTGTGGATCATGATACAACATGTTTAGATGATTGTGAATCTTTTGTTGGATTTTGACATATATGCCTTTTTTTTTTCTTTGCTGGTTTTTTTCGTGTACTGGTGCCTCTTTTTTTTTTTTTGTATTCTTTTGCTGATTTGGGGTAGCTATGTTCATATATGGCAATGGTTAGACAATGGTATTATGAAAGGATTGAATGAATCATGTACATCTCTCTTTAGCTACAACAGCATTAAGAATCTAAATGTTGAACATAACTTTTAAGAGTATTGATAGTATTAGGTTAAATTCTTTTTTCTTAACATAATTTTGAGGAGTATTGATAGATGAAAGTTTAATTCTTTCCATGTTTCTTTTCCAATCTCATTTTCCCAAGCTTTGTGTGTCATGACCTGTTTTTCTAGGCACATGACCGGTACAATGATGAATATCTCATCACTGTAAACCTTTCGATAAATTCTACCTATGAGTTAAATTATTTAGTTATTATCTCTATGTTATCAGAATAACCATTTCTTAATAAATACGAAGAAAATATATCAAATTTTCTTATTTGAAATTTATAGAGATAATTTGCATATAATAATAGATCCTTCAATATAAAATACATTATTGTACTGAAATACAAGCCAAATGCCAAACTCCTGACCTAGATGTCTTAGATGATTACAGAGCAATATAATCTACGACAAAAGAAGGACCTACCCTACAGTGGAAAGGTCCGAAGTGATGTACTTTTCTAGTGGATGTTCTTCACCGATAACCAGTTCTGAACAAAAAGATTTCACAGAGAATGTGAGCTTTAAAACTCAATGAGCAAATCGGCCTCGTGTTAATAAAATTCAAATACACTACCAGCTATGCAAGTATACCTGAAGGCTCAAACTCAACGAATAGACATAGTTAGAAATTACATACTAGAAGATATAAATTCATCCAATTCAACCAACGGTACTAGTACTCATCAATGGCAATATATCCCGAAGAACGCACATGGGCTGACTCACTAAATTTGTTTATTTCTGTCATGATGCACAACCTCATCCTCTCAGCTAGGGCGCCTCACGAATCTGTTACCGAACCGGTCTATATCCCTATTGAGGGAATCATTTTCTCCACACTCGTTAGTCAAGACATCATTTATACCGAGTTTTCTGCCTTACCGTGAGAAGGGGTACTGTCCCGCTCAATCACAATCAATAGTACAGTATTTCATATCATAATCAGAAGTACAATATAATATTCATTCATATAACAAGTATCATATATAACTATATTATAGGTTTATAAACCACAAATTAAGATAACAAATAACCTATTTTTTTGGAAAGATTCACATCATCATGAAATACTTGTTTCGTTTTCCCATACTTCTGGATTAATTATCTCCCTAGATTCGCCACTTTGAATCCAGTTTACCTTTATGAATCTTGGGAGTGTCTTATGACATACTTTTTATCACTAGTAATGCTAAAATCCTATTAAAACAGGGTCATTTCACTCACCTGAATTCTGTACGAATATCACTTTTCTAAGTCGTTACGGACAAGAGTACATAAGTAAATTTCAGTGTTCTGCTATGGAGATTTTCATGAAAGATTAGAGAAAACAAGTCAGGGTTGTTTTTCGTACAGATATTATTCATACATATGATTACTATTCATATGTAGGTCACTATTTATACATATAGTTACTATTCAAACTAAAAGTAGAGAATACAATCTGTAAAAGAGAACACCAGATAAGTTCTCAGGAAAAAGTGTAGGGTCACAATAGACACACTTAAGTACCAGGTCTTTCCTTAGCCAAAACTTTTCTAGACATGTATTCTTCACAGTTTATATTCTATTTTGGTAATCAGAGAATCAAAATAACATATAGATAGCTAAGGACAGTTTTTCTGATGTGGAAAATCAGCCAAAACTGCAACCACAGAGCATACTTAAGAAAATAACTTATAAAATTTAAAAGACATAAAAAGGGCATAGTATTCTCACCTAAGCTGAAAAAGGAAATACCCAAAATCTCAGAGACCTAGCGCCGGAGCAAGAAAACTTAAAGAGAAAAGAAGAGAAGTTGAAGGTGTGAGTTTAGAAGTGAAATAGAACGGCCTATTTGACACTATACGCTAATAAAATATTCAATTTACTATTTATAAAAATGACATTTCTAATAAAATAATTTAATTTACTGTGCATATTAATCATTTAATTTACTGTGCAACCACAGAAAAGTCGAAGGCGGCTTTACTATTGAGAACTTAAAGGGAAAACTATCCTTTCACGTTAAACCTTTAAGTTTCTTTTTAATTCAATCCCTTCATTTTAGTCTATAAGAGTATTTTCTCACATAAAACGTTATTTTTTCCTACAAATTTCTTTCTAGTTTTCTCTTATGACTAAACCACATCTAATATTTCGATTGTATATATGAATAGTGTCATATACGTAAATAGTATTATACAAGTGAATAGTATTGTATACTGGAATAGTAACTGTAGTATGCAAACATACATTTATTTTTATTTTTCACGGGTATTACATTGTGCCTCTTTTGTAACAAATAAATTGAAATTAAATAATTAGGGATTAGCAACTAAGAAAAATGAATCCATGTGAAGATGGGTCCTACAAGTTGCTTTGTGCCCATCTAGGATCCCTTGAGCCAAGTAAAGTGTTCAGTGACTTTATTGTATCTCAACTTTAGAAGTCTTTATTTACTCTTGTAAATCATGTGAAAACCATTTTAATGAAATTTAAAATATAAAATTATGAAAAGATCATCATTGCATGCCTATATTCAAAGTAGTATTTGAAATTCTAGAAAACCATTTTACAATGAATTATGAGGCTATTTTTAATCAACTCGTTATTTGTTTATTGATTAGCTAATTATCCCTTAATGTGGAAGGAAGCAAAAAAGCTAATAATGTATTTCAAACAGTTGCATACATTTTTTTTTAATAGATTAATAAATAAAAGATAAAATTTATATACATTTTTTATATCTTTACTATTAGGTTTTCTATTTAACGTAAAACATGTTTAAAAAGCTTTTAAGAAATCAATCATGCAGTATTAAGTTGTAAAAAAACATATAAATATTTTTTACAAACATACATTTGTCATATTCTGATTGGAGAACTATATATTTGTCATGTTATTATACCTATAAATGAGATGGTTCAACATAGGTAACAAATGGAAAAATAAAAATAGAATGCAAGGGACAGGTTAAACAAGCTGGTTTGGGTTGAAATTTTTCAACTTGCAACTTGAACCCCACTAATAACATAAAAGAAATTTTTTTGTCAATATAATAACTCTTAAAGTTGAATTTATGTTTTAGTACAAATAAAGATTGAGGTTGGGACTAAGGAAGCCCAAAAGAGGTTGGATAATTTCTGCATCTTTGTTTTGCTAAATTTTTGAATCAATTCCTATGTATTTTTTTCGATAGGTAGAGACTGTGAAAATTTTTCTTTTGTTGAATCAATTTTTCTTTTGTTGGTCAGCACTTGTGTATGTGCTGAAGTGTTGACCACGAGGCTATTTTCTTTTATGTATAGCATCAAAAATTTGATTTGTTTGTCTATCAAGATTTGATGGTTGGAGTCATTAGGTTTCTTTTGAATTTGGGTATGTGCTACCTTAAGGGAAAACTCTGCCAAAATTTTTTGCTAACTTATAATCTACTGTAAATTGAGTTTTTTTTTGCTACTTTAAGTGGGCTGATTATAAGGACAAATATGAAAGACATAAATCTCAATAGGTGACCAACTGTAGGGTGAAGATAAAAGACATAAATCTCAAGAATTAGGATATTGTAGGGAGAAGATAAAAGACATAAATCTCAAACATCATGATATTGATTTATTTAAATTTGCGTAGTTAATCTTAGAATGCATTGACCTCTTAGTTAGAGAATATGGATGTGCTACAAAATCATCAATGGATGTGATAGAAATGGCTAGCACCCAAGAGGGGGGGTGAATTGGGTTTTAAAAAAAATGCGAAGACTTGATGGAAGTTTAAGAAGTTTTAAAAATAATGCCAAGCTTTTTATGAAAGTAAAATAAGTATGATCAAGATGAATAAATATAGAGTACAATTAATCAAAAACAATTAAAGAGATGAATGAATATAAAATGCAAGAAAGTAAAGAACATATAAATAATTAAAGAGCAAGGGAAGAGAAAATCAAACAGCGAGATTTATACTGGTTCGGCTTAAACCAAGCCTACATCCAGTCCTCAAGATAACTTCTTGAGTGTTTCACTATAGACCACAAGTTTATGCAATTGGGCACTTGTAAGCCACTACAACATAGAGATCTTTTCTTCCTCAAGGGTGTCTCTCCCCCTTACAATGTGTTTTCTCTCAAACACTAACTCAAGGAACCAATCCTTGAGCAACTAAATTTGAAGGCTTAAGGAAAATAATGGTGGACACTCTCAAAGTGTAGATAACGCAAAAAAATTAAGCTCAGAATATTTCTCTAGCAATTTAGAGAGAATGAAACTCAAGATAATATGAGAAATGAACAATTGAAGCTTGATGCAAATGGTGTTGTGAAGTCCCCTTTATATAGTGAAACCTTGCTGCTACAGTGACTGCTTTAGTCAGAATTGCTACAGTAAGCTTCATCATTATTTTTCAACCTTTCTACAACAACCAAAAAACTTTATC
Source organism: Biancaea sappan (assembly GCA_037074585.1). Classification (NCBI taxonomy): domain Eukaryota; kingdom Viridiplantae; phylum Streptophyta; class Magnoliopsida; order Fabales; family Fabaceae; genus Biancaea; species Biancaea sappan. The sequence continues at coordinate 79,238,488 of CM073491.1, forward strand.
AACCTTTTTCAACAATCAATATTCTTTTTCAAATTTGCTACAGTAAAAAGTATTCTTTTTCAAAGTTTATTACAACAACTAATAAACTTTATCATACTTTTTCAACAATCAAATTCATTTTTCAAAAGTGCTACAGTAAAAGGTATTCTTTTTCAAAGTTTATTACAACAACCAATAAACTTTATCAAAAATCAATTTATACTACTAGATTTAAATATATAAAGCATTGAATATATTTGGGCCAAGAAAAATTGAATCATGCATTTGGATCAAGAAGATTAAATCATACTATTTGGGCTAAGAAAGATTAAATCATATATTGGGCCAAGAAGATTAAATCATTCATTTGGGCCAAGAAGATTAAATCATTCATTTGGGCTAAGAAGTTAAATCATTCATTTGGGCCAAGAAGATTAAGTCATACTATAATTCCCACATATTTGTCATCATCAAAACTTATAGCATAATACATTAGGGCTAACAATCTCCCCCTTTTTGATGATGACAAATCACCAAAGAAAAATATGTTACAATGTAATAATCATTATACAATATACACATATTTTTCTTTCCATATCCTTCTCCCCCTATTTGACATCAACAAAAAGGTATAAGGAAGGCAATATATAAAGGCTAAAGCGTATTCCTTCTTTAAGCAAGAATATCATATGACGTCATGGGGTAAAATTTCATCAAAACTTATCATTGATATGCCAAAAATATATAATTAAGGAAAACATTGCATCTCAGATAAAGTGACCTTAAAGATATAGAGGATTTAATTATAGGTTAGGCTCCCCCTCAATCAATGAATATTAAACAAATGTAATTTTCAAGATGTATTCATATATGTATCTTGAGGATGAGCACCTGCAAAAATTTTGACAACCACTCCGATGCTTAAGTTAGTAATGTAAATCAAAGATTAAAGGAAAGATTTAAAAATGATGCAATTAAAAAAAATAATTTTTAAAGTTCATTTGGATTTGCCATCCCAAGTTCTCTCCTAATAAAGTTGAATCTATCTTCAGCAAGAGGCTTCGTGAAAATGTCAGCTAACTGAAAATCCGTTTGCACAAATTCAAGAGAGACATCTTTCTTTTGAACATGATCTCTTATAAAATGATGTCTTATTTCAATATGTTTGGTTCTTGAGTGCATGACAGGATTTTTAGATAAGCATATGGCACTTGTGTTATCACATCTAATGGGTATGTTTTTAAGAAATACACCAAGATCCTCTAGTTGTTGTTTCATCCACAAGATTTGGGCACAACAACTCCCAGCTGAAATGTATTCAGCTTCAGCTGTGGATAAAGCAACACTGTTTTGCTTTTTACTAAACCAAGAGACAAGAGAACTACCAAAGAATTGGCAAGTTCCACTTGTACTTTTTCTGTCTGTTTTGCTACCCGCAAAATCCGCATCAGAGTAGCCAATTAAAAAATTAGAGGATCCTTTAGGATACCATAAACCCATTTGAGATGTGCCAACCAAGTATCTAAAAATTCTTTTCACAGCCTTAAAATGAGATTCCTTGGGGTTAGTTTGAAATCGTGCACACATGCATACACTAAACATAATATCGGGTCTACTAGCGGTTAAGTACAGTAGAGAGCCAATCATACCTCTATATTTTGTCACATCAAATGGTTGACCTCTTTCATCCTTGTCCAAGTTTGTTGAGGTACTCATGGGAGTAGCAATTGGTTTTGCATTCTCCATGTCAAACTTTTTGAGCAACTCTTTTGCATACTTGGTTTGGCTAACAAATATTCCATTATCCATTTGTTTGATTTGGAGCCCAAGGAAGAAGTTGAGTTCTCCCATCATTGACATTTCAAACTCACCTTGCATGATCTTAGCAAACTCTTTACACAAACTTTCATTAGTAGCACCAAATATTATATCGTCAACATATATTTGCACTATAATTAAATCATGCTTTTTATTTTTGAAGAACAAGGTTGTATCGACCTTTCCTCTTGAAAATCCATTATTTAAAAGAAATGAACTCAATCTCTCATACCAAGCTCTAGGAGCTTGTTTGAGACCATATAAAGCCTTTTTCAATTTAAAAACATCATTTGGCTTATCATGATTTTCAAAACCGGGAGGTTGTTCAACATAAACTTCCTCCTTGATATAGCCATTTAGAAAGGCACTTTTCACATCCATTTGAAATAGTTTAAAATCATTTATGCATGCAAATGCCAATAACATTCTAATAGCTTCAAGTCTAGCTACGGGTGCAAAAGTTTCATCATAATCAATGCCTTCTTCTTGGTTGTAACCTTTTGCGACAAGTCTAGCCTTATTTCTAACCACTATTCCATTTTCATCAAGTTTGTTTCTAAAAACCCATTTTGTGTCAATTATTGGATGATCATTGGGTCTAGGAACTAATTCCCAAACTTGGTTTCTTTCAAATTGATTTAGTTCTTCTTGCATAGCTAAGATCCAATGTTCATCTATAATTGCATCATCAATATTTTTTGGTTCAACTTGAGAAAGGAAGGCTAAGTGGTTACAAACATTCCTAAGAGAATTTCGTGTTATTACCTTTTGAGAGGCATCTCCAATGATGAGCTCCTTAGGATGACTTTTTGCATACCTCCAATCCTTTGGAAGATCATCATTGTTTCTTGTTGGTTCCTCTTGTGGTTTCTCTTCTTCTTGTTGCTTTTCTTTTTCTTGAGGCTTCTCCTCTTCTTGTGGCAATTTAGCACCCTCATCATGATCATCATCATTTTTTGGTATTATTTCTTGCTTCTTCCTCATTTCATCATCTAATGAAAGGTCTTTGAAGTAATCTAACACTTCATGTTGATCATCACAATCTTTAAGGGAATTGTTAGATTCATCAAAAACAACATGCATAGATTCTTCAACAAGTAAAGTTCTTTTGTTATAGACTCTATATGCTTTACTAGTACTAGAATATCCAAGAAAAATGGCTTCATCGGCTTTGGCATCAAATTTTCCCAAATTATCTTTTCCATTGTTTAAAACAAAGCATTTGCAACCAAACACATGGAGATGAGAAATGTTGGGCTTTCTTCCTCTATATAGCTCATATGGGGTTTTATTTAAAATTGGCCTTATCAAGGCTCTATTCATTACACAACAAGCAGTATTAACCGCATCCGCCCAAAAATATTGAGGAAGTTTCCCTTCATTAAGCATAGCTCTAGCCATCTCCTCTAAAGTTCTATTTTTCCTCTCAACAACACCATTTTGTTGAGGAGTTCTAGGAGATGAGAAGGTATGCTCAATGCCATTTTCATCACAGAATTCCATAAAGTCATGGTTATCAAATTCTCCACCATGATCACTCCTAATCCTCACAATGGTCAAGCTTTGCTCTTTTTGAATAAACTTTGCAAGTTTTAGAAAAGATTTAAAAGCTTGATCTTTATGAGCTAGAAAGAGAGTCCATGTGTACCTTGAGTAGTCATCTACAACAACTAGTACATAGGAGTTACCTCCAAGGCTTTTTGTCCTAGATGGTCCTACAAGGTCCATATGAAGTAATTGCAAAGGCTTAGTTGTAGAAACAATATCCTTAGTCTTGAAAGAGCTTTTAACTTGCTTTGCCATTTGACAAGTACCGCAAAGCTTATCTTTTTCAAAATTAATTTTGGGTAAGCCAATTACAAGTTCTTTCTTGACTAGTTTATCCAAAAGATTCATACTAGCATGAGCTAGTCTTCTATGCCATAACCAACTTTCATTACTAACACTAATTAAACATGTAGAGTCTATAGAAGGATCTTCATCGAGATTTATAACGTAAACATTATTGATCCTTTGACCGACAATCTTAACTTGCTTATCATTAATATTTTCAACTATGCAACGATTTGAATCAAAAATCACTCTATTGCCTTTGTCACATAGTTGACTAATGCTAAGCAAATTATGATTGAGGCATTCAACAAATAAGACATTTTCAATAGAAGTTGAGAAATTTTTACCCACTTTACCTATTCCCTTGATTAGACCTTTGTTATTTCCTCCAAAGGTCACTTTGCCTCCTCTTGGTGTCAAAGAGAGAAATTTTGATTGGTCGCCGGTCATGTGCTTTGAGCAACCACTATCTAAGTACCATTTTTCACTCTTTGTCTTGAGGCACACCTAACTCACAAAATCAAGTTTTCTTTTTAGGTACCCAAATTTGTTTGGGTCCTTCTTTGTTAGTTGTTCCCTTGGGAACCCATTTCATTTTATTTTCAATAAAAACAAGTAGTGAAGGGACTACTTGACATAGTTGCATGAACAAAGAAATTCTTGTAGTATTTTTGACTAGCTTTGGGCTTATATCCTAAGCCGGCTTTGTCAAATACACATCTTTGTTTTCCAAGCAATATGTTCAAATTGTCTCTTCCTAGTGTAAATTTTGCAAGGGTATTTTTTAAATCTTTATTTTCCCTTTCTAATTCAATGCATTCACAACAAGGACAATTTTCTTTTGGAGAGATAATCAATTCTTTTAAGCTTGCATTTTCTTCTTGCAAAATTTTGTTTTGATCTTCAAAAACAAGGCTTTCCTTTTTAAGTGCAATAAGATCATCTTTCAATTTTGAAATTTCATCCTCAAGTAAGGAAATTTTTTGCTTTGAAAAACTTAACTTTTTAGCAAGCTTTAAAGATTCATTGTGTAGTTCTTCAAAAGCATCTTGTAATTCATCAAAAGAGTGTAAAGGTTCAAGAATGTTTACCTCTTCATCTTTTCTTGCCATAAGGCAAAGGTTGGCTTCTTCATTTTCTTCTTCATCGGATTCACTTTCTCCCCATACAGAAGAAATATATGCTTTCTTTTTCACTTTGTCATAGCTTTTCTTTCCTTCTTGCTTCTTGATGAATTGTGGACAATCCCATTTGATGTGTCCAACCTTTTTGCATTCATAACAAGTGGGACCTTCCTTGTTGCTATCTTGGTCTCTTCGCCATCTTCTTGTATTCTTCCTTTTTAGGAATTTACTAAATTTTTTGACCAAGAGACCAATGTCTTCATCATTGATTTCAAGTTCCTCTTCTCCCTCATCACTATCGATTTCCACCCTCTTGGAAGAAGATGATTTAAGGGAGAGAGTCTTCTTTTTCTTGGTTTCTTCCTCTTGCCTCATCTCTATTATTTTGGACTCATAGTTTTGGAGGTTCCCAAACAAGGCTGTGAGGGAATTCATTGACTCTCCTCTTACTTCCATAATCGCAGTCCTCTTTGCCTCCCACTCCGGGGTAAGACATCTTAGAATCTTGGTAGTTTGTGATTTTTCTGAATAAGAAACACCAAGAGCTTTCAAATGGTTAGTAATATGAGTGAATCTTAATTGCATTTCACTAATACTCTCATCACTTTTCATTTTGAAATTTTCATATTCATTGGTGAGAGTACTTATTTTTGACTCTTTGACTCCAAGAGTTCCTTCATGTGCAATTTCTAAAGTATCCCACATTTCTTTAGCACTTCCACAGCTAGAAACTCTAAAATATTCATCTTGGTTTAAAGCACTAACTATGATCATTTTTGCTTTGGCATTAAGATGGACAAGTTTCTTTTCGGTATCATTCCATTCACTTTTGGGTTTTGGAATAACATTCCCTTCAACCTCCTTAGTAGGAGTATAAGGACCTTTTTCCACAACATCCCAAAGATCAAGGTCTACCGCATCGAAAAACATTCTCATCTTAGACTTCCAATAAGTATAATGGTTTCCATTAAAACCAGGGGGTTTTGTAAAGGAACTTCCTTCAGGTAAAACACAATCACCAAAGCCAGCCATATTTCAACTCTTAGACGATTAAGTCTTTGATCAAGAGCCCAAGCTCTGATACCAATTGATAGAAATGGCTAGCACCCAAGAGGGGGGGTGAATTGGGTTTTAAAAAAAATGCGAAGACTTGATGGAAGTTTAAGAAGTTTTAAAAATAATGCCAAGCTTTTTATGAAAGTAAAATAAGTATGATCAAGATGAATAAATATAGAGTACAATTAATCAAAAACAATTAAAGAGATGAATGAATATAAAATGCAAGAAAGTAAAGAACATATAAATAATTAAAGAGCAAGGGAAGAGAAAATCAAACAGCGAGATTTATACTGGTTCGGCTTAAACCAAGCCTACATCCAGTCCTCAAGATAACTTCTTGAGTGTTTCACTATAGACCACAAGTTTATGCAATTGGGCACTTGTAAGCCACTACAACATAGAGATCTTTTCTTCCTCAAGGGTGTCTCTCCCCCTTACAATGTGTTTTCTCTCAAACACTAACTCAAGGAACCAATCCTTGAGCAACTAAATTTGAAGGCTTAAGGAAAATAATGGTGGACACTCTCAAAGTGTAGATAACGCAAAAAAATTAAGCTCAGAATATTTCTCTAGCAATTTAGAGAGAATGAAACTCAAGATAATATGAGAAATGAACAATTGAAGCTTGATGCAAATGGTGTTGTGAAGTCCCTGTTAGCCATAATGTATTATGCTATAAGTTTTGATGATGACAAATATGTGGGAATGATTTAATCTTCTTGGCCCAATGTATGATTTAATCTTTCTTAGCCCAAATAGTATGATTTAATTTTCTTGGCCCAAATGAATGATTTAGTATTCTTGGCCCAAATGAATGAGTTAATCTTCTTGGCCCAAATGTATGATTTAATCTTCTTGATCCAAATACATGATTCAATCTTTCTTGGCCCAAATATATTTAATGCTTTATATATTTAAATATAGTAGTATAAATTGATTTTTGATAAAGTTTATTGGGTGTTTTAATATAATTTGAAAAAGAATGCTCTTTACTGTAGCACTTTTGAAAAAGAAATTTGATTGTTGAAAAAGTATAATAAAGTTTATTGATTGTTGTAATATAATTTGAAAAAGAATACTTTTTCCTGTACCACTTTTGAAAAAGAAATTTGATTGTTGAAAAAGTATGATAAAGTTTATTGGTTGTTGTAATCAACTTTGAAAAAGAATATCTTTTACTGTAGCACTTTTGAAAAATGAATTTGATTGTTGAAAAAATATGATAAAATTTATTGGTTGTTGTAATAAACTTTGAAAAAGAATACCTTTTACTGTAGCACTTTTGAAAAATGAATTTGATTGTTGAAAAAGTATGATAAAGTTTATTGGTTGTTGTAATAAACTTTGAAAAAGAATACTTTTTACTGTAACAAATTTGAAAAAGATATTGATTGTTGAAAAAGGTTGATAAAGTTTTTTGGTTGTTGTAGAAAGGTTGAAAAATGATGATGAAGCTTACTGTAGCAATTCTGACTAAAGCAGTCACTGTAGCAGCAAGGTTTCACTATATAAAGGGGACTTCACAACACCATTTAAATTCAAGCTTCAATTGTTCATTTCTCATATTTTCTTGAGTTCATTCTCTCTAAATTGCTAGAGAAATATTCTGAGCTTAATTTCTGCGTTATCTACACTTTGAGAGTGTTTACCATTATTTTCCTTAAGCCTTTAAATTTAGTTTCTCAAGGATTGGTTCCTTGAGTTAGTGTTTGAGAGAAAACACGTTGTAAGGGGGAGAGACACCCTTGAGGGAGAAAAGTATGTTGTAGTGGTTTGCAAGTACCCGGATTAAACTTGTAATTATAGTGGAAATACTCAAGTGGTCTCTTGAGGACTGGATGTAGGCTTGGGATTAGCCGAACCAGTATAAATCTCCGAGTTTGCTTTCTCTATCCCTACTCTATTTACATTTGAAGTTAATTAATTAATGCTTTGCGTTTATATTTAATTTCTACATCAAGTATTAATTAATTTGTGTAGATTTATATTTGCTCCTTAATTCCTTGCACTATAAAATTATTCATCTTGATAACACTTTGATTTTCTGAATTAAATTATTATCTTTAACATTGTCCAATTTCAGAAAATCATTTTAACTTCCAATTAAGTTTTGTGAAAATTTTTATAAAACCCAATTCACCCCCCCTCTTGGGATCCAACCATTTCTTTCAATTGGTATCAGAGTTTGGGCTCTTGATCAAAGACTTAATCGTCTAAGAGTTGAAATATGGCTGGCTTTGGTGATTGTGTTTTACCTGAAGGAAGTTCCTTTACAAAACCCCCTGGTTTTAATGGAAACCATTATACTTATTGGAAGTCTAAGATGAGAATGTTTTTCGATGCGGTAGACCTTGATCTTTGGGATGTTGTGGAAAAAGGTCCTTATACTCCTACTAAGGAGGTTGAAGGGAATGTTATTCCAAAACCCAAAAGTGAATGGAATGATACCGAAAAGAAACTTGTCCATCTTAATGCCAAAGCAAAAATGATCATAGTTAGTGCTTTAAACCAAGATGAATATTTTAGAGTTTCTAGCTGTGGAAGTGCTAAAGAAATGTGGGATACTTTAGAAATTGCACATGAAGGAACTCTTGGAGTCAAAGAGTCAAAAATAAGTACTCTCACCAATGAATATGAAAATTTCAAAATGAAAAGTGATGAGAGTATTAGTGAAATGCAATTAAGATTCACTCATATTACTAACCATTTGAAAGCTCTTGGTGTTTCTTATTCAGAAAAATCACAAACTACCAAGATTCTAAGATGTCTTACCCCGGAGTGGGAGGCAAAGAGGACTGCGATTATGGAAGTAAGAGGAGAGTCAATGAATTCCCTCACAGCCTTGTTTGGGAACCTCCAAAACTATGAGTCCAAAATAATAGAGATGAGGCAAGAGGAAGAAACCAAGAAAAAGAAGACTCTCTCCCTTAAATCATCTTCTTCCAAGAGGGTGGAAATCGATAGTGATGAGGGAGAAGAGGAACTTGAAATCAATGATGAAGACATTGGTCTCTTGGTCAAAAAATTTAGTAAATTCCTAAAAAGGAAGAATACAAGAAGATGGCGAAGAGACCAAGATAGCAACAAGGAAGGTCCCACTTGTTATGAATGCAAAAAGGTTGGACACATCAAATGGGATTGTCCACAATTCATCAAGAAGCAAGAAGGAAAGAAAAGCTATGACAAAGTGAAAAAGAAAGCATATATTTCTTCTGTATGGGGAGAAAGTGAATCCGATGAAGAAGAAAATGAAGAAGCCAACCTTTGCCTTATGGCAAGAAAAGATGAAGAGGTAAACATTCTTGAACCTTTACACTCTTTTGATGAATTACAAGATGCTTTTGAAGAACTACACAATGAATCTTTAAAGCTTGCTAAAAAGTTAAGTTTTTCAAAGCAAAAAATTTCCTTACTTGAGGATGAAATTTCAAAATTGAAAGATGATCTTATTGCACTTAAAAAGGAAAGCCTTGTTTTTGAAGATCAAAACAAAATTTTGCAAGAAGAAAATGCAAGCTTAAAAGAATTGATTATCTCTCCAAAAGAAAATTGTCCTTGTTGTGAATGCATTGAATTAGAAAGGGAAAATAAAGATTTAAAAAATACCCTTGCAAAATTTACACTAGGAAGAGACAATTTGAACATATTGCTTGGAAAACAAAGATGTGTATTTGACAAAGCCGGCTTAGGATATAAGCCCAAAGCTAGTCAAAAATACTACAAGAATTTCTTTGTTCATGCAACTATGTCAAGTAGTCCCTTCACTACTTGTTTTTATTGTGGTTTAAAAGGACATAATTCCTATTCTTGTTGGTATAGAAAGAATATTTCCTATGAAAATAAAATGAAATGGGTTCCCAAGGGAACAACTAACAAAGAAGGACCCAAACAAATTTGGGTACCTAAAAAGAAAACTTGATTTTGTGAGTTAGGTGTGCCTCAAGACAAAGAGTGAAAAATGGTACTTAGATAGTGGTTGCTCAAAGCACATGACCGGCGACCAATCAAAATTTCTCTCTTTGACACCAAGAGGAGGCAAAGTGACCTTTGGAGGAAATAACAAAGGTCTAATCAAGGGAATAGGTAAAGTGGGTAAAAATTTCTCAACTTCTATTGAAAATGTCTTATTTGTTGAAGGCCTCAATCATAATTTGCTTAGCATTAGTCAACTATGTGACAAAGGCAATAGAGTGATTTTTGATTCAAATCGTTGCATAGTTGAAAATATTAATGATAAGCAAGTTAAGATTGTCGGTCAAAGGATCAATAATGTTTACGTTATAAATCTCGATGAAGATCCTTCTATAGACTCTACATGTTTAATTAGTGTTAGTAATGAAAGTTGGTTATGGCATAGAAGACTAGCTCATGCTAGTATGAATCTTTTGGATAAACTAGTCAAGAAAGAACTTGTAATTGGCTTACCCAAAATTAATTTTGAAAAAGATAAGCTTTGCGGTACTTGTCAAATGGCAAAGCAAGTTAAAAGCTCTTTCAAGACTAAGGATATTGTTTCTACAACTAAGCCTTTGCAATTACTTCATATGGACCTTGTAGGACCATCTAGGACAAAAAGCCTTGGAGGTAACTCCTATGTACTAGTTGTTGTAGATGACTACTCAAGGTACACATGGACTCTCTTTCTAGCTCATAAAGATCAAGCTTTTAAATCTTTTCTAAAACTTGCAAAGTTTATTCAAAAAGAGCAAAGCTTGACCATTGTGAGGATTAGGAGTGATCATGGTGGAGAATTTGATAACCATGACTTTATGGAATTCTGTGATGAAAATGGCATTGAGCATACCTTCTCATCTCCTAGAACTCCTCAACAAAATGGTGTTGTTGAGAGGAAAAATAGAACTTTAGAGGAGATGGCTAGAGCTATGCTTAATGAAGGGAAACTTCCTCAATATTTTTGGGCGGATGCGGTTAATACTGCTTGTTATGTAATGAATAGAGCCTTGATAAGGCCAATTTTAAATAAAACCCCATATGAGCTATATAGAGGAAGAAAGCCCAACATTTCTCATCTCCATGTGTTTGGTTGCAAATGCTTTGTTTTAAACAATGGAAAAGATAATTTGGGAAAATTTGATGCCAAAGCCGATGAAGCCATTTTTCTTGGATATTCTAGTACTAGTAAAGCATATAGAGTCTATAACAAAAGAACTTTACTTGTTGAAGAATCTATGCATGTTGTTTTTGATGAATCTAACAATTCCCTTAAAGATTGTGATGATCAACATGAAGTGTTAGATTACTTCAAAGACCTTTCATTAGATGATGAAATGAGGAAGAAGCAAGAAATAATACCAAAAAATGATGATGATCATGATGAGGGTGCTAGCCATTTCTATCAGTCCCCTTTATATAGTGAAACCTTGCTGCTACAGTGACTGCTTTAGTCAGAATTGCTACAGTAAGCTTCATCATTATTTTTCAACCTTTCTACAACAACCAAAAAACTTTATCAACCTTTTTCAACAATCAATATTCTTTTTCAAATTTGCTACAGTAAAAAGTATTCTTTTTCAAAGTTTATTACAACAACTAATAAACTTTATCATACTTTTTCAACAATCAAATTCATTTTTCAAAAGTGCTACAGTAAAAGGTATTCTTTTTCAAAGTTTATTACAACAACCAATAAACTTTATCAAAAATCAATTTATACTACTAGATTTAAATATATAAAGCATTGAATATATTTGGGCCAAGAAAAATTGAATCATGCATTTGGATCAAGAAGATTAAATCATACTATTTGGGCTAAGAAAGATTAAATCATATATTGGGCCAAGAAGATTAAATCATTCATTTGGGCCAAGAAGATTAAATCATTCATTTGGGCTAAGAAGTTAAATCATTCATTTGGGCCAAGAAGATTAAGTCATACTATAATTCCCACATATTTGTCATCATCAAAACTTATAGCATAATACATTAGGGCTAACAGGATGTACAATAAGGTGGGACCTAATAAGGTTGGGTTTACAGATGAGTTTCTGGAGAGGGTAGAGATGTTTATTAGTCATGCTAAGAAATTACGAGTTTACTTGATGGAAGGGACGATAAGGTGTCCTTGTGTAAGGTACAAGTGTATGAATCTTATGGATCCTAATGACGTGAGGTTGCACCTCTATCAGAAGGTTTTCTAACCGAATTACTATCACTGGACATCTCATGGAAATGATTGCCACGGATGGGTGAATCATCATCGACGGGAAATCCTTCCGTAGTTGACCAAACTTCCAACCTTGGACAGTCTGAGGCACCGAAGGGTCGGTATGAAGAAATGGTGTGTGATGCAGCCAGGTATACAATCGATGAAAAACTTGTCCAAACATTAGACGAGCCCCTTAACCTGGCTAGCCAAGCATTTTATGATTTGTTACAATATGTCAAAGCCCCTTTATAAGATGGGTGCAATAAACATTTTGAGTTGTCAGTGGCTGTACGATTGTTGAGAATCAAATCAGATTATAACATAGCCAAGGGGAACTTCAATGCTTTCATGCAATTCATGGATGAGGTCCTACCATCTGGACATCATCTACTTGACAATTTTTACCAGACAAAGAAATTTACTGTTGGGTTGGGACTGGGGTACACAAAAATTGACTACTATGAGAATGGTTGCTTGCTTTACTACAAGGATGATGTAGACGCACAAGAGTGTAAGTTTTGTGGTTGTGCCAGGTTTACCATTAGAAGGAACCGTTGTGGTACTCGAAGAAGAGTGGCAAATAAGCAACTGTGGTACCTTCCTCTGATCCTAAGACTTCAACGATTGTTCACTTCTAAGGTGGTGGCAAAGGAAATGAAGTGGTACCAAGAAAATCATCATGAGGCTAGAGTGTTATCCTACCTATCCGACGGACTTGCGTGGAGAACATTTGACCAAATACACCTAGATTTTGCCTCAGATCCTCGAAATGTACGACTTGGGTTATGTGTCGATGGGTTCACGCCATTTGGCCAATTTGGAAAGGTGTATTCATGTTGGCCTGTCATCGTTACGCCTTATAACTTGCCTCCTAATCGGTGCATATGATAGGAATATATGTTCTTGACATTGATCATTCCTGGGACTAATAATCTGAAGGCTAAGATATATGTCTATCTGGAGCCTCTTGTCGATGACTTGAAGCGGTTATGGGAGGAAGGTGTTTTGACATACGATGCTCTGTTGAAGCAAAATTTTAGTATGCGTGAAACATTTATGTGGACTATAAATGATTTCCCAGCTTATGGAATGATGTCTGGCTAGATGATAGCAGGAAAGTTATCTTATCTTGTTTGCATGGAATAGTCAAAGTCCTTTATGCTGAAGCATAGCCAAAAAACTTTGTTCTTCGATTGTCATCAACAATTTCTACTGATGGACCATCCATATCGGAGAAACAAGACTGCCTTTAGGAGAAACCGAGAGGAGAAATCATCACCACCTCCTTGGCTAGCTAGGGCTATGATCTGGAGTTGAGTATGTGACGTTTCTATGGTCTGTGAGTGTAGTCAAGTTGTCAACTTTCAGGGGTATGGGGTGACATACAATTGGACTAAGAAAAGTATTTTTTGGGAACTCCTCTACTGGAATACAAATCTTATACGACATAACTTGGATGTCATGCACATTGAGAAGAATGTATTTGAAAACATTTTCAATACCATAATGGATGTCAAGGGTAGAATGAAAGACAATGCAAAGACCAGGATGGACATCGAACAATACAGTCATCGCAAGGACTTAGAGCTAGTGAATCGGGGTGTCAAGCAATTCAAACCAAAGGCATGCTACTCCCTCACTTTAGATCAAAGACATGTTGTGTGTTAGTGGGTTAAAAAGCTCGACTTTCTTGATAGATATGCCTTGAATCTAGCACGATGTGTTAACTTAAAAGAAGGTAAGCTCCTCATCATGAAAAGCCATGACTGTATATCTTTTTAGAGCGATTACTCTCCATTGCATTCATAGATCTTCCAGCGCTTGTCTGGTATTGTTTAAGTACGAGTGGTTTGATTCAACTATTGGACGTAGCATAAGAATGGACCGAGAATTGGGAATTGTTGAGGTTTATAGGTCTTAGAGACTAGCCATGTATGATCCATTCGTGTTTGCCCAACAAGCATTGTAGGTATGCTACTGCACTTATCCTGTAAATCGCAATAAAGCTGACAGGCTGGCAGTGATGAAGGTCAAGGCTAGGAGAACTATTGATGCATAAAGTACCTATATCAACATCGATGCATTTCAAGAAGAAGAAATGAGTCTGATAATGCCTGCAGCCGTGGAAAATGACAATGACCTTCAAGTCTTATGCGATGATGGGCAATATGAGGAGGTTGATGAAGACGTAAATGATCAAGCATTCATCAATGACAAAGACGAAAAGCATGAATATGAGGAAGATGACTTTGAAGAAGATCAAGGTGACACAGTGTCTGAAGGGGAGAGTGAAGAGGATGTCAATGTCGAAGAAGAAGACTCCTCTAATTAAATAAAACACTGATATTGTATAAATTAATTATCTGATATAATTACTTATTTTGTAGCCATGTATGAGGTTTCTTATTAGTTTAATCAACTGTTTGTTACAGATGTCGAGTGGTCACACAAGTCGAGGTAGAGGGCGCGGAGGAGGCCATTTCATGATACGTCTATCTCGTCCCTCCTCCCTACCATCTATGTTGGCACCACCTACCTCATCCCCTTCTTTATTCTCCAGGCCTTCGAGCACCAACTTTGAGCAGACAGATTCCACAGAGGTCCTCTCGAATTTTCCTCGGTCAGGCATTGGCAAGCAAACCCCAATTAGTGTCCAGTCTACTATGCATCCCAGTGGGATTAATCAGATCGACAGCAAACGTTGGATACTACCGGTTGGAGATACATAAGTTACTTATTTGTGATTTCTTAGTTTTATTAAATTCATAGTATATTAATATGCTTTCTCAGGATTAATAAGTTTAATATTCACACTGCTTAGTTTCTTTCCAGTCATTAAGGCCGTCCAAGAGATTTTTCCCATCATAAAGGGGAAGTTTGGGGCTCTGTCATTCAACCGTCCCACCACCCCAGATGCCCTATGGGATTTATGGTTTGAAGAATACGCAGTAAGTTATTTTGTGACTCTTTTACATTGGTTTTTTTGTACTTTACTATTTGAAAGTTAATAGTTGACTTCTTGCAGAAACACAACAAGTGGTTGCCTGAGCATGCACTTCACGTTAGAAAGAACTAAGACGTGAAGTGCGGCCAGGTCTTGCACAGCATGATGGGCCATGTCCTGGACACCTAGTTTGAGAACGAACATATGCCTAAGTGGATCAGCGAGGATATAATGCAACAACTAGTCCAGAAATAGGGCACTAAAGAGTACAAGTAAAAGTGTAACCAGGCACGGCAGAACAAGGCCTTGACTACTGGAGGAACACTTCACACAGGCGACAGTATTTCGGTCTCCGAGCAAATGCATCACCTGGTAATTAAGCATAGTTGACTCGCTTATTTCCTTTTGAAGATTTTTAAAATGTATAGTCAGTTAAGATATGGTATAATTTTCTTTCAATAATCTTATTTTTAAATGCAGAAGAGTTAAATCGGGAAGAAGCCCAAGCTGCTCGACTTGTTTATGCACACTCACAAGAAGAAGAGCACATGTGAGTTTATGGATGACTAATTGCAAGAAGTTTATATAAGTATATTGATATGTTATAATCTCATTAATGATCTTTTTACCAATATTTTTGGGATTAAACTTACATGTTTATGATGCCCTAATGTATGGATGTTTGTCAGAAAGAGTACACATGGTCGAGATCCTTACAGGCATCTGCAATTAGTAAGAGTGCTTCAGTTGGGGATGACGAAGTCGATAACATCACTTTGTGGCTGCAAGTAATGGGATGAAAGAACAAGAAGGGCCGCATCTTCAGCACGAGGTTTGAGGCCCATCAGATCGAATCATCGAGTCGTTTCTTTGGTAAGCAATTCAGTCTTCATCCTAACTTTGAGAAGGAGTTACAGCACCACATGGAGCCTGTGTTGGAGTAGCTCAAGACTCAGCAGGATCGCCTCAATAGTACTAAGGACAAACTTACCACGGCGACCTAGCAGTTGGAAAAGTAGTAGGCACTGATACAGACATAGGCATCAATGCTGGATTGGTACATGCTCATGATAGACCACTTTGTGGGGTCCATGGATAGAGATCTGGGTCCTTCGAGTGATGATGATGAGACCTAACCCTTGTCCCATCCCTTAGAGTAGGCTTTGATAGACTGAACTGATGTATTATTTTTATTATTCGTGGTTGTAAACAATTATTTCTCTAGATTTTTCTGGTTTGAATATATAGACTCATTTCATATTCCGAGTTTTGAATTCATTCACAAGTTTTGTTTTCAAAATGGTTTGTATTCACAGGATAATCAAATAAAAAAAACTCGTCCAGAATCAGTGGCAGAATTTTGGGACGGATAATCCGTCTCTAAAATCTCTAATTAGAGATGAAAATCTGGCACGAACTTATTCGTCTCTAATTAGAGACGAAAATCAAGTACAAAATAATTTGTCTCTAATTAGGGACGGAATTCAAACACAGAATGTTCATTTCAAGTTAAGGATGAATTGTCCGTTTTTAAGTCCATCCCCAAAC
The DNA here is from genome assembly GCA_037074585.1 of Biancaea sappan. NCBI lineage: Eukaryota > Viridiplantae > Streptophyta > Magnoliopsida > Fabales > Fabaceae > Biancaea > Biancaea sappan. The sequence continues at coordinate 79,254,959 of CM073491.1, forward strand.
TGGGACAGAAATTCCGTCTCAGAATAGAAATGGATTCAGAGACAAAATTTTCATCCCAGATTTGTGATGGATGGTAATCTGTCTCAAATCACAAAGTTTGGTCTGAGACGGATTTCTATTTTTGAGACAAAAATATTTCGTCTCAGAAATCTGAGACGAAACTTTTTTCTGTCTCAGATATTTGAGACGCCAGAGTTAGAAACGAAATTAAATTTGTCTTTAATTTCGCCTTTGATAATTCAGAGATGGAATTTTGCTATATCATGGATGGAAATTATTGTCTCTGATCCAGTGTTTTTTTGTAGTGAGTGCTAATAAATTGCTAAATAAAAATTGAAATATGGACTAATTTTTTATTAATAAATAATTACTAATTTTAATTTTTAATTGAAATTTTAATTAATCACTAATTATTTATTTTAAAGGAAATTTACACTCAAAACCTCAAATTTTAACAAAACCCCCATTTACACTAATTTTTGACATTTTCAAAAGTTTTATTCATTTCCCATAACTTATCATTTTATTCACCTAGACCCTTGATAATTATTTTCCCTTTATCCTTTTCATAATCTAAGACCACATTTAGATTTCTCTAAGTGCCTAGGTCACAAATATATTTTTTTCTAAAATTATAGCAACTCCTACAGACTTTTAATTTATTCACTTTAGTCCCTGTCATGCATGCTTACATCCAAACTCAATGTTTTTCCATTCTTCTTGCTTCGAGGCTCCCCTAAACTCATCTAGGGACTCTCTAAACCATGTTTGATCATCTCCTAATCATATACAAACTTAAAGAGAAGGGATTCATAGCTTACCAAGAATTCCAAACTCACTTTCTTCCAAAATTTTCTGCACTTTTACACTCACGTGTTTGCTGCTGTAAGGGTGCTAGAAAACTTCAAATTTTTTGGTTGAAAAGTCCCTTTGAGCAGCACCAAAGTTGTCCAATGTTGCTTGTTCTTTGGAGCTAGAAAGAACCTTGAAAATTCCCTTAAAGTCTCCTTGGTTGGCTCGATTTTAAAGCAGTAAAATAGTGTAATACCCCAATAATTTTTACAAATATTCAAAATCTATTTTGAAGTTTATTGAAAAATTTAATTACGTAGAAAATATTCTTTTGAATTAGTGAAGGAAATTTGGGAATAGAAATTTTTAATTTTTAATTTAGGAAATCTTTACAAATTCTCAAGGATCTAAGCGAACAAATCTTATAAGTTAGAGTGGCAATGAGTAAATTTATCCAAGAAAATTAGTGAGGCCGGTTACTATTCCGATATACGGTACTATTTACCTATATAATACTATTTATGTATACGATATTGTTCACATATACTATCGAAATGTCAAATACCAAATGTGATTTGATTATAAGAGAAAACTAGAAAGAAATTAGGAGAAAAAAAATGACATTTTATATGAGAGAATTCCCTAAGGACTAAATTGAAAGGAAACTAAATTAGCAAATTGATTATACTAGTAGATGAGACTAGTAAGTGAAACTAGTAGATGAGACTAGTAAGTGAGGCTAGTAGATGAGACTAGTAAGTGAAATTGGTAGGTGAGACGGGGTAGATGGAATAGTACCCTTAAATTTTCCTATAAATAGACCCTTCCATTTCACTTTCAAAATCACACCTTTAACTTCTCTTATTCTCTCTTTAAGATTTCTTGGTCCAACACTAGACCTCTGAGATTTTGGACCTTTCCTTTTCAGCTTAGGTAAGGATACTATACCCTTTCTATGTCTTACAAATTTTAGAAGTTATTTTCTTAAGTATGCTCTGTGGTTGTAGCTTTGGCTGATCTTCCACATCAGAAAAACTGTCCTTAGCTGCCTATATATTATTTTGAATCTCTGATTACCAAAATAGAATATAAACTGTAAAGAATACATATCTAGGAAAGTTCTGGCTAAGGAAAGACCTGGTTTTTAAGTGTGTCCATTGCGACCCTCCACTCTTTCCTGGGAACTTACCTGGTGTACTCTTTTACAAATTATATTCTCTATTTCTGGTATAAATAGTATCCATACGTATGAATAGTAACCGTATGTATGAATAGTAACCGTACATTTGAATAGTAACTGTATGTATGAACAGTATTTGTATGAAAACAATCCTAACTTGTTTTCTCTAATTTTTCATGAAAATCTTCATAGCGGAACATTGAAATTCACCTGAGTATTATTGTCCGTAACAACTTAAAGAAGTGATACTCGTACGGAATTCAGGTGAGTGGAACGACCCCATTTTAATAGAGTTTTAGCATTACTAGTGATAAAAAGTATGTCGTAGGACACTCCCAAGATTCATAGGGGGAAATTGGATTCAGAATGACAAATCTAATGAGATAATTAATCCAGAAGTATGGATAAGACGAAGCAAATATCTCCTGATGATGTGGAGTTTGAATCTTTTCAAAAATCGTTTAATTGTTATCTTGATTTGTAGTTTATAAATCTATAATATAGTTATATATTATACCTGTTATATAAATGAATATTACATTGTACTTCTGATTATGATATGAAATGTTGTACTATTGATTGTGATTGAGCGGGACAATACCCCCTCTCATGGCAAGGCAGAAAACCCGATTGAAAGGGTGTCTTGACCAATGAGTGTGGAGATAACGATTCCCTCAGTAGGGATATAGCCCGGATTGGTGATAAATCCGTGAGGCGCCCTAGCTAAGAGGATGAGGTTGTGCGTCATGGCAGAAATATACAAAATTGGTGAGCCGGCCTGTGTGCGCTCTTCGAAATATATTGCCATTGATGAGTACTAGTAACGTTTGTTGAATTGGATGAATTTTTATCTTCTTGTATGTAGTTTCTAACTGTGTCTATTGGTTGAGTATGAGCCTTCGGATATACTTGCATGACTGGTAATGTATTTGAATTTTATTAACGTGAGGCCGATTCGCTCACGGAGTTTTAAAGCTCACACTCTCTATGAAACATTTTTTTTACAGATCAGGTTATCGGTGAAGAATATCCGCTAAAAGAGTAGATCACTTTGGACCTTCCCGCTGTCGGGTAGGCCCCTCTTTTGTTGTAGATTATGTCGCTCTGTAATCGTCTAGGACATCTAGGTCAGGGGTTTGGCATTTGGTTTGTATGTCAGTATAATAATGTATTTTATATTGATGATATATTATTACATGCAAATCATCTCTATGATTTTCAGATAAGAAAATGTGATATATTTTCTTCATATTTATTAAGGAATAGTTATTTTGATAACATAGAGATAATAACTAAATAATTTAAACTCGTGGGTAGAATTTATCGAAAGGCTTACAGTGATGAGAGATTCATCATTGTGCCGGTCATGTGCCCAGAAAACGGGTCATGACAAATAGAGTATGTTTTCTGGTTTAGAATGACGGCAACTTATGTAGCTTATACTTAACTTAGTTTACCTATCCCATTTTCTCATGATTGTGTAGAGAAATTGTGGCATAGCTTCACAGTTTTTTTCTCATCCTTCTTGGTTCACAATGGGTCTCGATTTTTTTTTAAATACATAACAAAGACACATATCAGATAGGTTTACATATATGGGTAGGGGTAGATTTGAATTCCATTGAACGATTCCACCAACTCCACGTTGAAATTGTCAGACAAGCTAGGAATTAGCACCGTGAAGATAATGTAGTTTACAGCCTCTAAAACTAGGTTACACCACACCCAAGGTTGCATGTGGAAGCTCCCATACAACATCAAATCCAGCAAACCAAAGTTCATGCAATAGTGAACCAGGGTGGGGGAAATGGGACGTGCTCCCAAACAGGCCCTTAATGCATGTGTTGCCATATTTTGCTGAGAAACTTTGGTTGGTGAATGATGATTTGTTTCAAAATTTGAAATTTGATATGCAAGATCTTGCTAACTAGCTTTTAAGACACCGGTTAAAGAGTATTAAATACTTTTGAAAATAATAATAATGTATAGTATTAAATGATTAGTCAACTTCTTACATTAATCATTTTGGTCCCTCACAAATATTTTTTTTCAAGTTAATCCCTCACAAATTTTTATACCATACCTCAAAAATAATTTACACAAATCTTGAGAAGATCTAAGAGTAAAAACACCTAATCTCTAGAAAGAAAGAGCTTTCTATAAACTTATCCAAAATTAAAAATTTACTACATATTTGGTACACTAAAAAAATGAGAGAAAGACACTACAACAATATCCTAAAATACCAATAAAAATAACAGTCAGTAACATAAGAAATCCAATCAAAAAATCATATTGCAACTGACAATATTTAGTCGCTAATTTTTTTCCTATTAATTTCTGATTGAAAATGATAATCTTATTGAACTATAATGACTAAAATTCATTAAGAAATTTTCTGTCACATCAGCATTACAATATTTTTTTAAAAAAAAATTATGAGGGCCGCCTCGAGCCTTGACAATTCTTTTATCTAATGATCTAAATATTATCTAAATTTTTAATTTTCAATAGCCAAAACGTGTTTTTGGTCATAGAGCACCTTTTTTTTTTCAATATTTAAAATTGATTGTATGTATCATTATTCATTTGGATCTTATGCCTTTTCAACAGTCAACCATGTCACGTTTACCATTTTCCTTTTCAAATATCAAATATTGATTGTATTTATACCTTGGATCTTATGCCTTTTCAACAGCCAACTACCTCGCTACCGCCACTAATTGTCCACTTGTTTAATTTGAAAAGTCTCCAAGAACAATATATGATAATGGTTAACTTTATCCACCTCAATTGACAAAAGTACATAAAAAGCTCAACCTCTTAAAAGATTATTAAGAGGTTGAGTGTTTTTATCTTTTAATTATCTTAAAATCTGTGTATATAGTAATTAAAAAAATAATTTACACATCTCAAAATAATCTAAAAGTAAAAACACTCAACCTCAAAATAATTTACATATATCTATGAGAGCATGCGAGTTTGAAACTATAAAGCAAGAGCTCAAGATAGTGTAAGAGTAGGGCACCAAATTCAATCGATCGGCACAGAATGCCTCTACTGTATTTTCCAGATGAGAGGGGGAAGACAAAGAGACTTCTTTAGGGATTCCATCTATCATGGTGCCAACTTGTGGGGCTACAAATATAGATGTACCCCACATCTAAAGCAGTGGCTAGTTAGGTGGAGCTTGTAAAGGTAGGGGAGGATGAACGAAATAAGAGAAGGAAGCGGGAAGGAGCTATGGAAGGAAACCTTCAATGTCAGTACAACTTATGGTCAATGACCAAAGGGTCAGTTCAAATAGTAAACGGAATAGAGTATTGGGAATTCCATTTTGGAACGCGCTATTATGAGAGGTTTGTGTATAGTTGATGCGGCCAAACAAGTCACATCGAAGGGGGAATACCCTTAGTTGGCATCAAGGATGAGACAGGAGTTTTCTTTTTCCCTCTCCACTTCCAGAACTTTCTTCGCACCTTTAGGAGAAGAAGGGTTTAGCCGAGGGGTTGGCATTGGACTAGGGAGGACTATAGGAGGTTGCGAATGGACCAAACATGCGCCAGTACCCAAGAGGTTCAAATATCACATTCGGAGAACATTGGTACTTTTACCTTGTGTGCATCCTCATGACCTCTATGTGTTATGCAATCGTGATTACATAGTTGTATGTGCTTCGCTTTGTATACATGTATGGGATGCATGTGAGCTAATGGCATTGAGTTAGATCACCCATGGGGGTAGCCAATGGGTTAATGCTTGATGTGGGCTTAGCCCAGCTTATCGTTGTTTATGACAGACCCCGTAAGGGGAGGTGAGTTCTTTGATAGTGGCCTTGGCTTAAGTGATAGCCATGGGGTTTGAGAGCATGCTCTTGTAGCACGGGAAGTACATGAGGTAGTTCAATATACGGGGTAAGAAAACCTTTGGTTGAGGTGACCTATAGTCATATCAGAGTGATGTAAGGGAAGTGTGGTGGATCTTACTGATTGTTCCTCTTTGAAGGCGAGAGAAAAAGACATGCTAGAGTATGGCAAGACGGGTATCTAAAAAGAGCTAGTTAAGCTCATTGGAGATTCTTCAATGCTTTCGAGATTTCCTTTTGGTTAGGTAAGAACATAAAAGGTGACACCTCTCAAGAAGGAGAGGATTTTGATAGGTTTGAGGCAACGAGAAATAAGATAAGTGAATGAAATGGATTTCAGGCTTGGTACCTAGAATTGAGACTACCTGGTGGTCGTGGCATGAGGGACTTACCTCAAGGAGGGCTTTGAACTTAAGGAGGGAGTTCTGTAGGAACTCCACTACCTTTCTTTAAGAGGAAGGGAAGCGTGTCAAGCAGTCCAATTAGACGAGGTGAGCATTAGGAGGGGTGCTATGTGGCCCTTTGTGGGAAAGTCAAAGGCAGTATTATGAGAACATAACTTATAGATGGACTTTTATGTCCTACCTTTTAAGAGGAATGAAGGTATTTCGAGAGCATGTCGTTGGCAGCACATCGCAAGCAATATGACTGAGAAGGGATTGATCAGCGCATAAATCACATGACGGGATGAGTATGAGATCGATGATCGATTAACCCATTCTCACGCAGTAGCTTACAAAAACTTGTTGGAAAAAGCTTAGGGAATGGGAGAAAAGGGCTCATTTGTGAGAAATATGGCTTTAGTGATGAAGATGCAAGCTAATTGAAATGTTGGAAAGGTATAGAAAAATATGTGAAGTAATATTCATCTGTTTAGCAAACACAATTGGTTGGTGAAGGTGATTTCTAATTCTCCCTAACTGAAGTAAGGTAAAAGATGAACGTTAGTCCTAGTTGCTTTTGATAGCATTTGTTATGAGATGCCCTAAGGGCCGGGGAGGAGAGAGATATGCCAAGGGGTGACATGAGTTATATGGATATCCTCCATTGCAAGAGCTAACTTATGATTACAACTAGGTAATCATATCAAGTGTAGTAGTAGAGCGTTGGGTGTTCAGAGCATGGGTATAATGCCATAAGAGATTCGGCCCATGAGATAGTTATTGGTACACAAGGAAGATGTATGAAATGGGAAAATTCTTAAAGCATGTTGAAATTCGGGAACTGAATTTCTTTAAAGGGGAGTATTGTAACACTTGTAATTTTCGGGTGTTCATATATTTGGATTTTAATAAGTAATTAGAATGCCAAAGAAATTTTTTCGTTGCTTAATAAAGAAATGTGAGGTTAAGGAATGACAAGGTGTATAAAGTAATGAATGATGGGAGATTGAGGGAGCAAGCACATGGCACCGAGGGAACCAGATAATCATTAAGTTTGAGGAGGGTCTAAAATGTAATAAGGAAAATGGTATGGCACCTAGAGTGTTAAAAATATCTGAGTGAAAGAAATTACGAAATTGCCATTTCTAAGGTTGACTGAGGGTTGATCAGAGGGCAAAACAGTAATTTCACCCTTATGGGTATATATAGATGGCCCTCTCATTTTCCTCATTTTTTGTGCTCATTTTCTCTCCCTCCCTCAAGCTCTTCCTCTCTTTTCTCTCTACTTCCCTCAACTCTCTCTACTCAAGCTCATACCCAAGTTTTTGACAACCTATCTCCGATGAGGTTTGAATCTTCAGTGACTGACCACCACTGGGAAAGCAAGGAATCGAGGTAGGCATTCCACTTTTTCAATTTTCTCTTTATTTTCAGATTTAGGATGATTTGGGTAGAAATTGAGATTGTTAGAGAGATTTGGAGCTTGAGTTATGTTTTAAAACATTTCCTGATGGTTAATAATGAAATTAGAGGTAAGAATTGATAGGAGAAACAAGATTAAAGATGAGATTTAAGAGATGAATCATAAAAGAGCAAAGTTAGGATTTTTGGAAAAATTTTGGTGATTGAAGCTTGGAACCTTGAAATTAATTGGGAGTTTTGGTGTCAAAACATTCTCTAAACATCAATAATGAAATTCTATGGAAGGAATCATGAAATTTGGTTGAGATTTAGGTGATTTTGGGAAAAAACCAAGGTTCCTTCGCGTGCATGTATGTAGTGCGTGACGCCCAAGGAGCCACATAGACAAAGAGCACGGGTGCTGGTGCCTTGCAAAGGGACCCAAGGCCAATTAAGCCTGGGTGCCTCGAGTGCCCAAGCCTGATGCCTTGGGGGTAGCTTACAAATGCTGTGGCACTCTAAACTTGGTTTTTCTTCCACATGGTTGTGTACTGAGTCATATGTTTGATGTCTCATAGACTGGGTATGATTCGATGCTTAGTTAAGGTGATTTACAGGAGCCAAGAGTGCTTCAATCCTAGGTAAGGGATCTAGCTTTACTTTGTGTGATCTATATTTTTAGGATTGTTTTCCTAAATCTAATTAAATGCATTTAATTATTAAACGTTTATATACTGAACATAAGATGAAAAGAACCTTGCATGATTATGAATAAGTATAATTGTTTATGTGTGAGATGTATATGTGTAATGCACTTGTGAATATAAGTGTATAGGTAGAGAACATAAGTAGCTAGAGATAACCCTTAGGATTAATATCTTAAGTGTGTGTTGGGCTCAAGTTAAAGTCCGACTTGAGCATGCTAAATAGGGTGAGATTCGTTTGTAGATTTTATTAGGATGGTGTTTGTGGTATAGCAATAAGGTGCCCAGTTTGAGGATGCCGATATAGACTACACAACCCTCCCAAGGGGCAACATCATGGCAAGGTAAGATTCAACTTGAGAAATGCCAATATTGGCTACTGAATTTCTCAAAGGGTGACTTATCGACGATGTACTCAGTAGATATGAGATTTACTATGATGGGGTTGTGATTATTATTGTTGCTTGTGCATGTGATTGTGTTTGTGTTTGGATGACTCAGTGTGCACTCTTGAGGTTAGATACTAGTAGGGGCTAGGACGAAGAGGGATGTATCTAAGGTCAGAGGATAAGGCCTAATGGTGCACTCTTGGGCTCCAACACTTGTAGTTGTCAGATCAGGGCATGGACCAAAACTCAGAATGAGAGTCATATCATAAGGTCATTGGACACAGGATCCATGGGTTGCTCCATGGAGATGTAGGTCCATGGGATGGTATCTCTACAACGAATTCATGTGGAGGCAGACCCAAGTTGATGAAGCTCATGAAATGTGAACAATTGGTCCATGAAAACATAGACCTATATGACACGGCTCTTAAGTGGCAAATCTGTGAGAACGTAGGCCCACGTGGAGTGATGAACATGTTTGATAAATGTATGTAGGTTGATTTTTGTGATATGTATATGGTAGTTCATGAATAAATATGAATATATATAAATATTTAACATATGTAGAATTGTATGTCAGTGTAAAATTGGGCTAGTTTGGGCGAGTCCATGGATTAAACTAACCCTCTCACAGTCGCAGGTATAGAAGATCGACTAGATTAGTGACTCACGGATCGAGGATGCCTCCCAATTGCTCGAGGTAAAGTAATTTTTTTTATTTTTAAGTTAAATTTCTTTAGTATATTTTGTAATCGGATAGGCCACCTAGGATGTAGATTATGTTAGTTAGGTTAAATTGAAAGATCCCGGTTTGCAGTGGTATGGATGTCACATCGTCCACATTTATCATAACCCCTAATTTAAGGTCATGACACTTTCATCTCTATTCCAATACCTCTGAGCTTGAACTAGAAAATCCCTTAAATTTCGAATCTATTAAAAGCTCTCATCCTTTTGATTTATATTATCATAACTCTTACTCTGACTTTGAAGGTAATCTTGCACTCTATTTTTTGCATTTGCTTCTATTTGACAAAGTTGATCTCTCAATTGTTTGATCTCCCTTTCAACCTAGTTCAAACTAGTAGTCCCAAATTAATTATATATTATTTTTAAAATAATAAAACGTATATTTAAATATTCTATATTCATGTATAATATTAAAATATATTACAAATATTTTTTATATTTAATCTGATGTTCAAACATGTGACCCCATATGCATTAAAATTAGAACTGGAAATGGTAGAGAGGTTGGTAAATTTTGTGAGAGATTAATTAATGAGGGAATTTGAAGGGAAAAAGGGTTCAAATTTGGAAGTAGTGAAAAAGGGTGGGATTTCAGATGTCAATTTCAAATGATGCTATGGACATGTGATTGGATTCGCACGATACGCATGTGTCATATTGATGTTTGTTGGAATAATATAAGTAAAAATAAAAAACAAAACATATCCTAAGTCTTTGTTCTCATGTTAATAGATGATTTAGAGTGACACAGATACTGAAATAGAATAAGATACTTACAGAAAAATCACGATTAGCAAAACATGTGATAAAATAACTATTGACTAATTTTAAGGATTATTTTCATAATTTTAAAAACTATAAGGACTAATTAAATCTTTAATTTTTAAAATATAGGAACTAAATGTCACATCCCCAAAAATGTGACCGGCACGATAGTGATTATCCATCACATCGTGAACCTAATGGAAACGGTTCAAGCTCACATCATTCAAAATAATACATATTTCCACAGTGCTATCCAAGAATTTAAAATAAGTTTACAATGTTTTACATTAAGATAATGTCAAAGTATCATCTTTCAAGCAATAAATTTACAAGGAAACAAAATAAGGTATCATGATTCAACATAACCCATCCACAAAATCCTAGGGAGCTTATGTAATCGCAGAGCGACTTTTAGAGTTTACAAAATAGTTAAGATACTAAATAACTAACCCAAGATACAAGAGGGTCAGTATAATAAATTCGTTACTCTCCTGGACAATCCCCTGCGTCAGCCACAAACTCTGAAACGTTGTAAAATAACAGGATGAGTAACGAAATACTCAGTAAATGGATAACATCATCTAACAAAATTAAATTTCACATCTAGTGTAGCATCCTGACTTTTTTATTTCCTTTAAAAATAATAATACTTCTCTAAATCGATTTATTAGATAATTTTTTTGAATAATTTTCTTTCAAATAATTATAAATTTCACTATTTACGAATTTTACTATTTATGTGAATAGTAACCTTATGGAAAAACTGATAAGATAATTTTCACTAATTATGTCTGAGTTTAAATATATACTAAAAATAATAATAAATTACATGATTTTTTGATATTCTCTTTACATCTTTGAATCATGAACTACCACAAAATATATTTCTAAACTTTAATCTCATCATTAATATCATCAAGCCTTCCATTTTGCCCTTTTTTCTGAAATGATCAATTTTCTAAAAGTGAGATATAAAATATCTCAGTAGCTAGTTACTTTATTAAAAACATGTAAATACATGAACATATCATTTTAGCCATAAAAGCATAACATCGCATGAACATATCATTTTAGCCATAAAAGCATAACATCGCACTGATAATAATTAAATATCTCTTATTCACTATGTAGAACAAGATTTAAAAATAAAATTCTGTAAAAACTGATTATGTACATATATATCATAAATCATAAATAATCATATTTTTATGGAAGACTAACTACCTTAAAAAGAACGAGCCAAGACTAATTACCTTAAAAAGAACGAGCCTTAAATATAGATCTAAATCTCTTCTTCTTCTTCTGATATTTCCCATAATCTTCTGTCTTTTTCTTCTTTCTTTTCTATTTCGTCTCTTCCTCTCTCTTTTCTCTTTCTCTTTCTCTTTCTCTTCTCTTTCTTTCTCTCTTGTTTTCTCTTTCTTTCTTCTTTCCCCCACTGTGCACTCACGTATCACACTCATATATACAACTCCAAAGTGTCATTACCCTCCCTTTTTTTTTTTACCTAACTTTGTCATCATTTCTTCCTCTTTTTCTCTCATCTGTCCACTTGCCTTAAATGTGTCATATTTTGTTTCTTTTTGTTAAAATAATAAAAAGACCTTAAATCTTTTTATTCTATTCAATTAGGTCCCTAATCAATGATAAAATTCTATTTATGTCTCTTAAAAATTTCTTAATAACTATTTTATCCTTATTTACTTGCTCATTTATTTATTTAGCCTCATTTTCTAAGGTAATTAAATTTGGAATATTACATCTAGTATCATAGAGATATCATCAAATCATAAAAATTCACATCAAATACTAATAATAAAAGAAATATAATTTATACAATGCATAATACAAGTCTCGTACCAACTGGGTCGTCCACGGTACCAATGGATCATTGCCCGCAACCTCTGGCCGCATCCACCCTTATCCCTCCAAGAAAAAGATTTCTCCACCCTTGTGACTTTTTTAATTTCTCCCATGGGGTGCACCACCATGAACCAAACATACACAACAATTATCATTAATACACAATTTCAATCATAATATGCATTCAAGTTTCCATCTCAACATAATCAATACTACCTCAACCATATTAATTTCTAGTTAACATGACAACACTCCAAGGGTGACTTTTAGCATAAATAATTAAAAGCATAATATTCTAGGGAGGAGATACTCAACATCAAAATCATTAAGTATAAGAGCATGAGTAGTTAAATTGATTTCAAAAAGTCATAGTAGTTAAATTGATTTCAAGAACTCATCATCTTTATCCATACCTCTATGATGCATGACATTAAAAGCTTCAAGGAAGAAGTAAGACAATGTTATCACACTCACCTCCAATGTGGCACTAACTACCTTGTTTTTGCAACTAAAATATGGAGGGTGTTAGGAAATGATTCCCAAGGATTTCCTAAAATGCAATTAAAATGAAATAAAAGAACACATTAGAGCTAGACCTTCTTGTAAGTAAAACAGAGCATAGAGAGAAAATTTCTACTGTCATAACAAGAAAGTTTTTATTGCAAAATTCTGCAAAACTTGCTCTGTATTTACTGTCCAAAAATAATAGCCACCCCATAGGACCATTTAGCCATCATAATACCCAATAATTTAGTCTCAATTGTAGAAAAGTTATTCCTAGTCATCCTTTATCTAGTTCACAGTTAAAATCAAATTGAAATCCCTCTTTTTCCTCCTCTCCTTCATGCCCAAGACTACCCACACTCACCCTTTCTTCTATAACATCATTTACACAAACAAAGACTCCTAGATGTCTACTAATTAAGGACTAATAGCATAGAAACCATCAAATTTTGATTTAAATCAGAATTCCCCTTCCTTAGCTAACTAGGGTTCATAGGTAAGGAGAAAAAGGAAATGGAGGAAGAGGGAACATGAACTTCAAGGGATCTAGAGCTTATTTACCTTGTTTTTTTTCCACTGAATTGGAACCAGGTGAAATCTTCAACCAGCAGAAGAGAAGGAAGTTCCAGCGTAAATAGAAAGATGGAGACTGAAAAAAATGGGAAGGGAATGATTTTATCTGTAATATATAAGTGGCTTCACGCAAAACAGTTGGAAAACGCGAGCTGGCACCTAGGCGCCCTGAAGTTTGGACAGAGAGTTTGGGTGCTAGCGCCTTGGGCGCCTTGTGTGGCGCCTGAGGTGTCATCCATTTGTTGCCAAGCCAAGAGTTGGGACCCTGGGGCCTGGGGCGCCAGTGGTTAGTTTGCTGGTTTTTCCTCATGAATCAAAATTTGGATCCTAAACGCAATTATATACAATAATTGATCTCAATGGCAATAACCCAGTCACAAAATATATTGTAATTAAGTCACCTAAATCCTAATATGAAAACATAGTAGCACACACATGAAAAGTAAAATAATTTCAACACCTTAACATAGTAAAATTTTCATACTCCAAAACTAATGCATCCCAAAGGACTATAATATTACACTAAATTTATGGATGAATGAAATTATAGAGACCTTAAATATATTTTAACATTTTGTAATAATGCATTTGAATGATAATGTGTCAATATTTAGATAATAACGTATTAACTTTGTTACATAGACTGTCGATTTTATGGACAAGGATGAGAACAATAAAAACTTTTAAACTTAGAGGACTAATTTGAAATTTAATAATGAAAATATAATAATTAATTTTACAATTTTTTCTAGATATAAGTAACTTAATTTACGAATAGATAAAGATGGGGCCTATGTAGAGAAGAGTAGATATGGAGATGGTAGTGAAGGGAGACGCTTTAAAAGGAGGAAAGACAAAAACAAAATGGAAGCAAAAGCAAAGAGGGAGACGAAATGAAGGTAGCAAAGCAATCAATTTGTGGGGTCTTTATTTTTTTGAAATTGGCATCATCGTGTTCCCGAATAAACAGCAACCAATCATTCACGGGTTGATTTGGTTTCCACCATCATTTGTTTCCCATCTGATCACGAGGGCCTTGAAAACATGTTTGGCTTTTTCTTGTGAATTTTAACGCTGTGTTCGTCAAATCATTTAAGTTAACTTATAATTTATTTGATTAACTTATAAATTTATTTAAAATTTTTGGTAAATGATATTATTTTAATAACTTATAACTTATTTTGAAACATTATTTTGTATAGTTTATAGCTTCTGATTTTTTATCACTATTCACCAAGAGGGAAGGTGACCAAGTTGTTCTTCTCTTTATGTAAGTGGATGACCTGATGATAACAGGAAATAGTGAGCATTTTGTTAATGAGCTTAAAAAGGTTCTGACAGATAATAAGATCAAAAACTTGGGGGAATTAAGGTACTTTCTAGGCATCAAAATTGCCAGGTCAGAGAAGGGAAATCCTTAAACCAAAGGAAGTATGTGCTTGAGCTTATCTCTGATATGGGAATGTCTGGCACAAAGCCTATGCAAACTCCTCTTGAGCAAAACACCAAATTCACCAAACAAGAGTATGATGAAGAGTTCAAGATTGATACTCAAGATGAATTGCTGACAGATCCAGAAGTTTTTAGAAGGCTCGTTAGTAACCTTTTGTACTTAAATCGTACAAGACACCACATTATATTTTTAGTGCAAACTCTTAGCCAATTCATGTAGAAACCAAAATCACATTTAGTTGCAGCAAGGAGAATTTTGCAGTATTCAAAGGGAAGACCAGGCCTCAGGTTGTTGTTGTTGTTGTTTTTTTTTTTTTTTGAAAGCAGAATTTGGAGCTAGTTGCCTATAGTGATTCAGATTGGATAAACTGCAATTTGTCTAGAAGGTCTATGACATGCTTTTGTATTAAGTTAAAGATGAAGAAGCAAAATACAGTGGCAAGGTCATAAGCTGAGGCAGAATACAAGAGCATGCAGCCCCAGTAGTTGAAATCATTTGGTTCAGAGGTCTTTTAAAGGATTTGGGCATGGAGATTTGTAAACCAACTACTCTGCACTATGATAATCAAGTTGCTCTCTGCATATTGTAGCCAACCCAATCTTTCATGAACGTACTAAATATATGTAGGTTGATTGTATTTCGAGAGGGACAAGCTATATGATAGTTCATTGATACAAGCTTCACACCTTTCAAAGTAACAACTAGCTGACATAATGACCAAATCTGTGGGAAAATCCCAACATGATAATTTGTTGTTCAAATTTTGGGGTTATTGATTTACATGATGTCAACTTGAGGGAGAATGTTAGAATTCAAGTTGACACTTAAGTTAGGTAGAGTATGTTTTCTGTTATGTTAGTTATCTGGTTTTACTGTTACATGCCTCTATTATATATACATCAGTGTATGTAGCCCCAGTAATTAATGAAAATTCAGTATTTTCTTTTGTTCCTTATTGCGTAAAGGTTCTAGTTGTCTTTTCTTTTCCAAGTTTTATCAAAATCATTCATATAATTACATGGAAATAGAAATAAAGGATGCTCGAGGAGTTGAAATTTCTAAAATAAATTATTGATTTAATTTTTAAAACATTGTAATTGTTTTAATTTAGTTTTTAAAATTTAAATGCCTTAATTTAATCCATAAAATATTGTATTTGTCTAGATTCATATACATTTTTTTTATATCTTTGTTTTCTATTCTCCACTAAAAAGAATATATGTATCCAATGTTATTTAAAAGAACCAATGAGATGTTGAGTTGTAAAAAAAATCCAATTATTTTTAAAGATTATATATTTATTATATTCTAATTAAAAAATATGTTAATAAGCATATAAAAAATGCACCTATGCTTTCTCATTGCTTCTTATTACCAAAAGTTACTTTGACAAATAGAGTCATGATATATAGAGAATGTCATATAAATATTTTTTTAAAGTAAAATTTATTATATTTGATGTTTTCATATATTTAAATAATCAATTTGATAGTATTTTCCTTACTTAATATAAAAAAATATTAATTCTTTTCTTATTTAATGAGCAAAAGATAACATCTTTCTCAACATGTGATTTCCAAAATTCAAATCTTTGTCATTGTTTAAGTTTTTTTTTATTTATTTTTTATTTTGGGGACTTGACATCATTGTTAAAGTTGAAAAAACCTATAAGCAGTGAACTTTTAGGAAAGCAAATGGAATTTGAAAAGGTAAGGGAGTGAATGATTAGGATACAGTGGGAATAGTGGAGAAGCATGAACTAGGAACACTATAAGGCATTGGTGTGTGTGGGCGATGAAATGTGAATGTAATGATTAATGAATATTCAGTATGAAAAAGGTTCTTGCATATCCTTTGTCTAACGTCTCATCACAACGTTCCAGAGTCTCAATCCATTGCTCCTCACGCATGAATCAGTCTGCATCACTTCAAAAACAATTATCCCATATCATTTCTACTTTTAGTTTTAGATATTTTATCATGTTTGATAGTGTTATTGATGTCACCACTTAAGTAGCAAGATTATATCTGAGATTGTAGTGTGATCGTCTTAAATTAAATGAAGAACTTATCTTAAAAGATTGATTTTTTAAGTGAGAGTGATTCACAACTTAAGTATCTTATATTATTGAATTTAGTTAATATAAAACTTTATCATTGCACATTCCTTCAAAAGTTAGCATACGTGATAACTCACTTGATCGACACTACTCCATTGGTAATCCTTTCCTCTTGGCAGCTCTACTCAACTTCCAGGTACTTAGCACAATACATTGCACCTTAATCCAATTTATAAGTTGCCCTCATCACTACCTACATTATACTATTACAATTGAGATCACAATAAATTACCTTGATACTAGTTGATACAACTTGAGTTGTGGAAAGAATTCATTTCAAAAGACTTATTTATTGAATGAGAATATCATACGAGTTAAGTATCATATTATATTTTTTAAAGTTAGTTGATGTGAAACTGTATAATTATTTTTATAATAAATTATTATATTAATATAAGTTATTATTTGTACTATAACGGCGACCATTTTCTGTCATTACTTCTTACAAATATAAATATAACATGATTTGTCTTTTTTGTGTGATAATTTGTTTTACATTTGATACTGAAGTCATTGAACAGTAAAAAAATTAATTGGGGAACGCAATCATAGATGAGAAATTGGTAAAGTTTAGAGTTTAGAGTTTAAGATTTAGGGTTTAGGATTTAGGATTTAAGGTTTAGGATTTAAGGTTTAGAGTTTAGGATTTAGGATTTAGGATTTAGGATTTAGGATTTAAGGTTTAGAGTTTAGAGTTTAGGATTTAGAATTTAAAGTTTAGAGTTTAGGGTTTAGGATTTAGGATTTAAAGTTTAGGGTTGAGAGTTTAGGATTTAGAATTTAGGGTTTAATGTTTAGGGTTTAGGATTTAGAGTTTAGAGTTTACAATAATATTTAATTTAATTTATTATAATTTATTGTAGAAAAATAAAAATTTTTAAAAAATTAAAATAAAAAATTAGGTGAAAAAAATTTAAAAAAATAAATGAAAGTGAGTCTCACTGTAGTGTGGGTCCCACTTTGTGCAATACACCTCCAACACCTTATAGGTGCCGGAGTGGATCGGGTTCCTGATCTATTTTAATAGTTCTAGATAAGGATGACTTGTGATTTAGAAATTAGAATATAAGATCTCTCTGCGTGTAGCTACTTCGTGTCGTGGGGTGGTTAGGATGAATTTTTTTTTGGAACAGAAATTAGAATATAAGATCTCTCTACGTGTAGCTACTTCGTGTAGTGGGGTGGTTAGGATGATTTTTTTTTTTGGAACAAATGGATATTGATTCTATTAAAGTGGCATATAGTAAAAAATACATAAGATAGACTAGGCCTATAGATCAGTGAATATATTATAAGTCTGAACTTATGAGAGAACGATACATGATTTAAAATAACTTACTTTAAAATCAGTGCTAAGCATATACAGCAAAAAAGTGAGACCAAGGTTATCAAGTTTTAGAACTTGCATAAGCTCGGAAAGGCGGTGGCAAGATCGAGATTGGAAGATCTTGTAAAATTTCATAAATAAATTAAATATATATATATAGGTGTTAACATTGCAAAAATATAAAAAGTTCTTTCATAAAATATATCATATATGGCATACATTGTAAAAATAATAAAAATTTACCACAAATTACATCTCTAAAAGTCATAAAGATGAAAAATTTAGAGAGAGCAAATGTCACATCCCAAAAATTGAGCATGTGAAAAGATACTACTCATTTGATAAAATTCTCAAACATACGTTATTTACATATATTCTGTAAGGTTTTACATTCAACCTTAATCATTCATTCCACACTACAGAATTATATTCATTTGATAAGCAAATATAGACATACATAGTCTGATATTTCTATCTCATCGCAAGCCTAGGAGACCTATAGAAAGTACAGAGCATTTCTAATATCCACATTAATAAGTACTGGTATCCCACCAGACAGAAATAGAGAGTAATCTAAAGGGGCTTCTAATCTTCCAACGGATACTCTTCTTCTTTGTTTTCTGTATCTGAAAAATAATCATAGGGAGTGTGAGTTTATTTAAAAACTCAGTAAGTAAATAACTGTACTATATAGAATATCAAAAGTACAAATACCACATTTACTCATATAATTAATTGTCTTATACATCAAGTAGTATGGGACTCTAATCCTTTCAAACTCATGAATAAGATTTCTTAGATATACAACGAGTAGTATGAGACTCTAACCCTTTCAAACTCGTGAATAAGATCTCATCGGTATACACCGAGTAGTATGGGACTCTAACCCTTTCAACTCGTGTATAGGTTTCATAGATATGCACTGAGTAGTATAGGACTTTAACCCTTTCAAACTCGTGTATAAGCTTTCTTAGATATACACCGAGTAGTATGGGACTTTAACCCTTTCAACTCGTGTATAGGTTTCATAGATATGCACTGAGTAGTATGGGACTTTAACCCTTTCAAACTCGTATATTAGATCCCGTAGATCTTTACTCATTGACAAGATAGTGAGAATTTATCACATAGCACAATTGTCATGAAATAAAATAATTTCTACATACTCTTATTTCTACCGATCATCATATACTCCCATATGAAAATTGATTGCTTATTATCCAAATAATATTGTAAATAAGACTTATATTGTACTTTGACTAGTAATATCAAATTAGCTGAGCAAGGTTATTCACTCACCTTGATGTTTGTCCAAGTTTACCTTGTTCCACACTAGAATTTGTGTAGGAAAATTTCCTAGTAAAATATATTACAAGGAAACATAAGAAAGGAAACAAAATCACGAAAATACGCAAAATTTTCTGATTGCTACAGTAACAGTTCGCTACAGTACCGTTGACTGCTACAGTACCGTTGACTGTCGACACTACAGTGCTGCTACAGTAACTCGAAGAAAAATTTTCAGATTTTCCCGAAATTTCTGGTCGCTACAGTAACTCGGTTTTTGCAGAAGTTTTTGCAGAAATTTCTAACAAATTCATCCTTTCCTTTCTTGTTTCAAAACCAGAATTTCAACTCTTTTAACCGATTATAACTCAAATATAACTTCTAAAACAACTGAGATTCATGAATTATCATCAAAATCTTCAAGAACAAAACCTCCTCTGATCTTCTACATAAACTGAAATTTAAGGAAAATAATGAGATTAAAGCTTACCTTTGATCCTTACAAAGCTTTTGAACCGAACAAATAATCGAACTTCTGAAGATCAAGGAAAGGATTTGAGAAGAGAATGAAGAAAGGAGAGAAAACTTCCTCAGGGCTTCGGTTGCGTGAGAAAAATGAGGGGGTACTATTGAAACTTTATATTAAATATTTCTAATGGGTTATTCAATAACCCATGGGTATCCATAACCCAACATCCAAACCCATCCAGTCAATTTACAATAAATGGACTAATTGACCATTCTGAAACCACTTTTCCATGAATTTCACCATTCTTAGAATATATCCCACATTGTGCAAATATTTAGTCCAGTCATTTAACTCAATTTTCATAAATAATATTCAAAGAGAACAATTAAATATGAAAATTAAAAATGACCAAAATAAATAACTAAAGTAACGTTGTAGAATTCTAAAATACTCTTAAGCGAATTATATTCCGAAATTAACGGGTATTACAGCAAAGGTTCTCGGTTAGACACAACATTACAACAATCAAAATTCATATTTCACAGTTTTTGCATGACAGTAAATTAGTAATCAATAATCACAGTTCAATGATTCACAAAGATTAAAAAAAAAACAGAGGTTCTCGATTTCTCAAATCATGTACTGATGTAGATGTATAGAATAGACGTCTGAAGAAAAAGAATATACTACATAGAATAACAACAGTGACAGAGATAAAGTTTAAAGAATGAGATATAGAAGTTGAACTTTGAAGAAGAAAGGCACTTGGTTTCTCAAGAAAAAGGAAAAAAAAATAAAAGTTTTTTGCAATTAAACACAAAAAAAACATTAAAAAAAAATTGATGTTGGCATATCCCATAGGTTCTTACGAACCTAGAACCTACAGCCAATTCTAAAACTTGTTCTGAACTTGATCAAATTAGAACTTACTTACAAACCGGCAATATTTTGTTATCAAGTTTTAGAAACTTATACGAACTTACGAGCCATGTTCCAGAACTTGATAACCATGAGTGAGACTAAATAAAGGCAATACACCTCTAACCCAAATTAGATATAGTCTTCTAACAACAATAAAAATACAAGTTGTCAGCCAAAAAAGTTCTTTTTTTTTTGGAGGTGATCTAGAGATGGAGGCATGGGCGCAAACTCAAAAAATAAGATCCTCCACGCCTTTTGAAGATCTGAAGCTGTCATGCAAATGTTGGAGCCTGGAAGCATGGGGATAGCGTCGAGCAGCGACAACGACAGGAGAAGAGACCACATCGACCGCGGCCATTGACATCTGCCAAAAGTTTGAACAAAAACGCTTCTAGGTCCAAATCCACAAACCTACAAGACCCTCTACCATAAAAGGGGGGGAAGACTTCCATATTGAAATAGGCAAACTCCCATTAAAAGAAGGGGAGGACCAGAAAAACAAAGCAAGAGAGCATGAGGAGGGGGGAAGGTCAGGCAGCCCTCACCAGTGGCTGCCCTTGGTCTTCTCTTCTGAAACCCTAGGGGAGCTGCGCAAATCTGGGGTGGTCAAGATGTTGTGTGTACTTGGACAAGGTCCCGAGGATAGTGTGCTCATACGAGGCTCTTTTTTTTTTTTTTTTTGACGTTAGAGCTATCAAAAACAGACTTAATCCACTAAATTGGGGGATTGGCCGTTTAATCCATCAAATCCACTTTAAAGTCGGTTGGGTTGACTCATATATGACCCACTTTTAAAGGAGGACAACCTAGCTTAGTTCATTTTTATTGAAACTGTTGTGGGCCAACTCAAATGGGCTTAGCTGGCCTGTTTTGCCCACTCTACTTGGTGGATCTACATTGATTGCTGTGAGTTTTTTGTGATGGTTCGACTTGTTGGGCCAAATGTTGGTATTTCTCAATGAGTGCGCATACACGCGCATGATAAGTGACGTATGAGAAGTTTATAACTATTCCATTTTATCTTTCATAATAGACACGATTTATCTCTATAAATCTCAAGAAACAAAGTCCAATTTGTAAATTTGCAGAGTAATAGAAGCCATTGTATTTTACATATTGCTTTCTAATGACCCAAAAAAGACATCCTTGATTAATTTGAGCAGTCAGTAACATTTTTCTCTTTTTCGTCATTTTCATTCCTGAAGTATTAATATACAAAGGCAAAACAAGGAAAAAAAAAGGAGAAAGAAAAGAAAAAGAAAAATGGTACACAGAAATACAGGGAATGATGATCAAGCCACTCATGGAAACCCCAAACTACACCACATTGTATACCTCCCTGCATATTAAAATTTAAAAGGCAAAAACCAAAGATGAAAATGTTACTTTAAAAAAGATGAGTTAAAGGTAAAACCAACTTTATACTTCACACACATCAACTGCACTATCCATAGACTCTTCTCTCCGGTGATCATTTACAGTGATCTTGGTTTCTGGCTGATCACCATCAATGGAAGCTACTTCATCTGCAGTTGCAGACAAGGTCTTATTGTGGTGACTCCTGGTCTGCCTTGACTTCAGAATTCGCGTCAGAATCTGCACTATGTCCCTCATTGAAGGGCGTTTCCTCGGGGCACGGTTCATGCACTTGTATGCAAGAGCTGCAACTTCGTTTAGCTCTTTAACATCGAATTTCCCTTCAAGCCGAGCGTCCACAATTTCCTCCCAACCAACTTTGCCCTCAGTGTTCATCGCTGCCTGAATCATCCATCAATGACACTCGTTAGACTCAAAGATGAGCAGTGCATGAGACCAAATGCTGATTAAACTAAGGCAACTATTCTGGATTTGAAATCTTCATTCCCACTCCATTGTTAGGAGTAATTCATTCACCATTGAAAGTTACAATGTCATTATTGAAGTGAAGTGGGTTTGAAGCATGAATTTCCAATACTATGTTCATTAAAAACAATGTTTGGTTGATAAAAGGTAAAGCATCAAGGAAGGAGTCAACCCATTCCAAACCCACACATTTTGACGAGTTTGGAATTTGAGGTGGGGACAAAAGTTTTTTTTTCTTTTTCTCAGAAGCATCTTCCACCAGAAACAATCCTATTCAAAGCACTATTGTGTACTAAATGTGAGTACTTCTCCCACTAAGGATCCTAACATTGGTTTAGTATCTTATAAGGGCCTAGCTCCTTCAGCTAGACCCAACCTCCATTGATTGAGAATGAAAGGTTTGAGAACCCGTCCTAACCTAGTGCACTTCATTATCTTTTAGCCATTTAAACAATGGCTTGAGTCATTTCCCACCCCACCCAAGTACATCCTTCCAAACAAGCCTTCGGTGCAGCTCTTTAGGTGTTTGCTTTTAGATTTTTCAATATAATTATAATTCGCAGTACATGAAGAGACTTCAATGAATAGTGTAGTGTGGTGCTGAGTTGTAAAAAACGTCCACGCCTTAGATTTTTACAAAGGAACGTTATTGCAAGTCCACTATGCTTAGGATATCAATATCTAGTAGAGAAGAGAGAGGGAGAGATCTTACAAGCTCAACATATTCCATAAGACCCTGTTGAGGATTTCTGCCTGCTATAAGTTCAAATAGCAACACTCCAAAACTGTACACATCACTTTTTTTAGTGAATGTCCCTGAAGAGATATATTCAGGGTCCAAATAGCCAAAGGTACCCCTTATAGCTGCGTGCTTATCCACCATCTCTTCTCTTGACAGCCCAAAATCAGCTACCTGTTTGATTCACCATTCAGCACTACAATATAAGAAGCCATCTAACCAACAGTGACTTCACAGATACATCCTATAGTCATTTAGCATTCATAAGCATCTTGTACAGAAGGACATACCCGAGCTCGCATGGAGTGATCCAACAGAATGTTGGAAGATTTGATATCACGATGGATCACAGGAGGAACTGCCTGAAGTGATAATAACTAGTAATTATATACAATAAGCATCACCGAAATAGGTTGGTTCTGATGACTTGAGAACTTACCCCATCATGAAGATACTCCAAGCCTCTTGCTACATCTAAAGCTATATGAACCCTCAAATCCCAGCTCAGTGCCTTGTTCTCTTCGCCTAAATTAGAGACAAGAAAATGTAATATTAATTTCATTTATAATTGTGTATGCATTACAACAATTGAAAGTCACAGTATAAAACCAGTATTTCACATCTTGATAGAGGTGTCCTTCATAGAATATATTTATGGCCTCTTGTGGTTTTTCATAAAAGAAATTTGATTGACTGCTTAACAGATCTAGACAAATTGCATTACAATCCGAGAAAGGGTTACCATAAAATTTGTTTGAAATGTGGATCCATCAAATGGTAATGCCAAACTAACATGAAGATTCAGAAAATACTGCATAATATTTTAACAGAAATGGAATTTTACTCACAAAAATATTAGAGGACCAGGGGCATAGCATCACATCAATATGCAGTGCAAAAGCATTTAAAATAAATTTGCTTTCATATACTTATTCTTATGGAGCAAATTCAGCCATTAAGTATGTGTAAAGCAATAGTATATGGAGGAATTTGCTACTCATTTGTTTATACTTTTCCTGATCACTAAATTCTAAAGTGAGGGGTGGGGTGGGATTTATGTTTTACTCCATGGGGCTGTTTGATGCAGAACAAAAAGGAATAAAAGAGAAAATCACAAAATTCTCAAAATTCAAAGATCTATTAGATATTCTGATATATCAATAATAAAGGGCAATATTCCTAAATGACTAAAAGCCTGCTTATAGGGAACAAGAGTAAGAAATCTTAATAATACCAAGTTTCCTAATCCTGCAAGGAAACTACAAGTCAACTAACAATCCTAGACCCAAAAACCTTTATTTAAATCCTAATTAAATCCTAATCACCCCAATTTTCCAATTACAAACCCAGTTCCCAATAATAATTAATTTATAAATAATAAAATAAACAGTAAAAGTATCTTCTCATACTGTATTGTTGTTGCTTTCATCAAGCTAGAAACTTAAACAAATACTTGAACCAAATTCTGCAGTGGAGTAATGGACAATGAGTAATTAGGCTAATCCATTATGTGTCGGATGAGTGGAATCACTGGGGAAGAATAAAAAGCTCAAAATTTATCAAGTAAAAAGCTAGACAGAAAACTTACTATACAAGTGGGAAGCCAAGCTGCCTTTACTCATGTAAACATAAACAAGCATATGCTGACCTTTTTCTGCACAGTATCCGATTAAATTCACCAGGTTTCTGTGGTGTAACCTTCCCAACAACATAACCTGAGAATAGTTTAAAATATAAAATGTCAAAATTGATGATTTGCTCTTAAATAAAGAAGAAAGGTTCTGCTGAAAAAGCAACTATATGACAACCAAAGACTGTATAACAGCAGAATGACATAATTGCCCCAAAAATATTCAACTTTAGCCAATTGGAAACATGCCAAGCTGCCAACTATGCATATTAAGGGTAGCACACACAACCAATCTGTACAGAGGAAATATGACATATATTTCTGATTCAAATATTTCTAATCATCAACTTAGTTTTCTAATTTTTCCAATATGGTTCCAAGACATGATATTCATTCACATCATTCCTATATTTTCTTCTTAATCTGATTTTCACCATAAATTTCTTCAAGCTACCCTATTTAACAAACAGTTAACTCTAACAATTTTGTCATTAAAATTGAATATAGACTAATTATATGAAATAATAAATGTTTGATGGTAACTATTGCCACCTCTGTGTGGAATTCTTTCTCTCCTTGCTTAGAATTAGTTGCAAGCACTTTAACTGCTACAGTTTCCCCAGTACACATCTGAGCTTTATAAACAAGACCAAATGCACCTTGTCCTATGAGTGTTGTGAAATTATATGTTGCCTTCTGCAAATCCCTGAAGTGTACACACAATATTAAACAAAAAGACAGAAGGAGAGACATATGAAATGCAAAATACAGTTTCTCGACTAAGTTTAAAAATCAGTGAGCTGTAATTTATTTTTCAATTAATGTTCACTTAAATTATCACATAGAAAAAGACATAATTTGATAGTTGGTTGCATCTGATAAGATAACATGTGATGGGTAAATCCTAAAACCCAGATGCATTAATGTACGTGAGGCATATTAAGCATGCGTCAAAGAGAGACCAAGCTACAAGCACTCTTGCATCTAAATATACAAGTATAATATCATAATTGTGGCAAAACCGTGGCATGCTAGGCATCCCTTATTTCAGTAACTGACACTCACATGCTCTAACCTAATTTCTCCAATGAACCTCTCATCAAAAAATAAATATCATGAAGTATGCAAATTTTATATAGAATGAATTACTTCAGACTTCAAATAAGAAATATGTAAGACTAATTATTCTTGAAGAATGATAAGTTACTGCTACCCCTTCTACAAAAGACATACTTGTACGAATATTCAGGTATTCCAGATGCTGAAACCATGTTACTCTTCTTAAATCCATCAACCCAGAAGGACATGCCATTCCTTCCAGACTTTACAGGTGATTCTGGACCTAACGTCGAGTCTGATAGAATAGTACAAGAATCAGCACCATTTTCACGGATGGGTATGGTAGCTGCCCGCCGTGAACTGCTATTGCCTATCAACGAACGCTTCCTATGGTATCTGAAACAGAACAGAGCAGAAATAGCCAAAACCACTCCAATAACAACACCTATGGAAATTCCAATTATCAGCCCTATTGACTCGTCTTTCATCTCCTCTTGTGTGCTTTTCTATTTCCTATTGATCATCCAATCCATTGACACACCTGTCAAAAGTGCATCAACCACACAACAAATCAAGGTGAAATTTCACTACATGGCTTATAAAATTGAATATCAAGTGATCAACTGTAGACTATTATTGTATTGCAGAGCCATTCAAAAAAGTTGCCTGAAAATGTCTAAATTGGCTCAGAAGCATGTTTGAACTCAGAAGATAGAAGTCTCAGGTTGAAAATCAAAGCCAAAGCTTGGCATTACTCTTTTGAACAATTGAGCAAATAGGAAAATTCCTTCATAGAAGTCAATCAAACAAAAAATCACAAATATAGAGAATAAAGAAAGGTAATTACTCTGTAAAGACCCAAAAAAGGAAGGTAGAAGGATAAGCAAAGCTAAAATTAATGTGGTTCAACTTCAATCTTCTACTTTAGCTGAAGTATATAACTCTTGACACTTGATCTGTTATCTGATTTTCAAATCTTACCTTGACAAGGAAACACTAGAGACCATAAGAAATAAGGCAAAAGAGAGGAGGAAAAAAAATCTTAGGAGCAGAAGAGCAAGATCAGAATGACCAAAAACAGGTCAACTACTGCTTAACCCCAACTGACACTAGTATAGGCTTTTGACTAATGCAGCTAACTTCTTTCTTTTCCTTTTTCTTTCAGTTTACTCAGCTTTTCTTCTCAGCAAACAGACAGGCTAATACAAAATAGATAACCCATATCCACGCGAGCACCCACATGACAAGACAAAACAAAACACAGAGTTAATACACCTTACTGGAACTGAGCAGACAGATCGAGAAATTCAAAACAGTTACAGTTGATCACCAAGAAAGAAACCATGTCCTGGGAAAATCTATACGACATTGAAGAAACTTGAGAGCAGAAATTTACCAGTTCATAAGCGAATGGAGATGAGAAAGTTAGCCTTCCGTAAGAAGAACTACAATAAATTGAAGCCCAGAAGCGGAGAAGTGAAAGGCAATCATTGCTCCTGGATGGGATTGCAGAATTGAACCGAAAGAGAAGAATCTGAAGGGAAAAGGAGTAAAAGCTTGAGGCCCGAGCAGCACCGGTTCACACACAAATTGGACTCTGGAGAATTAAATATGTTCATACCCTCCACATAAGAACACAAAAAACGGCAAGTCGCAGCTTTGGAATTCGACAAAAAAAGAATAAAATAAATAAAACACAAATCTGACTTTTAACGATAATATTTGAACCAGACAAATTTTGGAGCTAATTTATTCGAAAATCAAAACTCTACAGGGCACAAGCTAAAAATATTTATAACTAAAACATAACTGTAAAAAGAAAACTTCATCTGAAAACATAAGTGCTGAAATAAAATGTATTAAAAATCCGATTTGATTGACTTAGTTTTTATGCTTATCTTTCCTTATTAACAAATGTAAGAGCCTATATAAATACTTAAAAGGTTATACATTTTTGTAAAAATAAAATGCGTTTCAACTTTCATGAGTAAATCCTTAATGTAAAATTGACTTTTTTTCTTTTGTGGGTTGTGGCATTTGAGAAGTATATTTATATTTATTCTCATAAAAAAGTTTGGGAATTGGGAATGTTGGAATTCTATGTGAATGTGGTTAGGTAAATTGGTAAAATAAGTTTAGGGCCCACGTTAAGTTGGACACGTGGCTCCTTAGTGATCGTACATTCAGATTTGATGGTTTATCAGGGACCACTGGATCGCTTTATCTTCCTCTCATAAGTCGCAATAAATAGCTCCACCCTGTAACACTTTGTCTAGTGTTATAAATTATAAAATAAACCAAAAAAAAATATGATTATATCGATTTAGTTTTTTAAAATTAAATATCTAAATTTAATTTTTAAAAAATAAGTTATATTTTAATTTTAATTTTTTATTAAATTAAAAATTTTAGTATGAAAAATATTAAATTTTTTCGTTATTAAAAATTACTTTAACCAATAAATAATAATAATATAAGACTTTTAGAATCTTTCATAAATAATTATAATTTTTTTAAAAATCAAATTAATAATTTATTCTAAATTATATTTGATTATTCACTACTTCGTTATGTCCATCCTGTAAAAATTCATATTTGTTTAACTTTTTTTTTTAGTTTTTTATTATTTATGTGTTCTCTGCAGGAAAACTGGGTAGACTTGCCTGCTGTTATTATCATTCTGTTTGCGTCATTATTAGACTTTGTGTTTTTCTTTTTCTTTTTCCTTTTTCTTGTTTTGAATATTTTTTGGAGTCTGTAATGGAAGGCATAGAGTTGTTTGAATAAATGTTTTCTTAAAAAGGTATAGGATCTTTCCAGAAATATT
This sequence comes from Biancaea sappan, assembly GCA_037074585.1. Taxonomy (NCBI): domain Eukaryota; kingdom Viridiplantae; phylum Streptophyta; class Magnoliopsida; order Fabales; family Fabaceae; genus Biancaea; species Biancaea sappan. Next base: position 79,283,802 of record CM073491.1, read on the forward strand.
TTACTGACACTCTTTAAAGTTATGGTAATTGTTAAAATCATTTGTATAATTTTATAATATCTGACATTATTAATTAAAATAATCAGATAAGAGCAATATCAAAGACTATCTTTAATGGAAATGTAATTTATAATTATTTTCGTCACAATTTACTACGTTGTACTTTAAATGCTTTTCAATACATATCTAAACAAGTTTTATGACTATATGTATTATGTATATCCAAGATAACCTAATCTAGAGTCTTCATTTTTCATCTTCCGTCCTCCGTATCTATGCGAACATGAATTCCTTTACTTTAATGGGTGATTGTTTTAAATTGATAAAGATTCAAATCCAATTCAATTAATTATTATAAGCCTTTTTATTTTTATTAAGTGTTTAATGTTTTAAATGTATCTTATTAAATTAGATTTTATATAAAATTTGAAAAAGATTTAAATATTAATTGTTCCGAATACATCTTTTATTAATATGTATTTAATGTGTATAAATATTAAAAAAAAAGATCTTAATTATTTAGTATTTAGATTTAAAGATAATATCTTAATATTGAAATAAATATTTAGATTCAAACTTCTTAATCTTTATTAAAAAAAAAAATACCCCCTAATTTTCATATGAATTTATTCAATGGAAGATAATGTTATTATATTTATAAAGTTTCTGTATTATTTACTTGACATAATAATACAAAATATCATTTTATTTTAATTCAACTTATTTTGATTATGTTTTAACTTTAAATAAATAAAAAAAATTATTCATTTATGCACAACTAAAACTAGAGTAGGTATGCATATAAATTTATGGAAATTTGATAAAAATTTAAAAAAAAATCCTTGGATAAATGGATATAGGAGAAGTTGGTTGATACTGGGAGTTAATAGGTATGGAAAAAATGACCCGAAAAAAGGGATGAACTGCTAACCTAACACACCTAAATGACCAAATGTGACATGAAATAAAGTAGCGTTAGTCAAATATCTAAGCAACAAATCTTATTTTGGAATGAAGCCCACATCTAAACTTCTTCATGAAAGTGACTTTAATTAATTTAATTTGATTCGTTAATTAACCCTGTGACTCTTGTTAACATTGAATTTTATATATCACATTAATTTACCTTTAATAAGTGGCTCCTTTAGTAAATAAAATTGTGTTTAATTAGTTATTAAAAAGCCTTTATAGTATTAGAAATTTGAGTCTGAAAAAATATTTGTGGGAAGATGTAGCTTTTTATACTTCAAATAAGATTAATTTGACGTATTCAAAGAAATATACAAAAATTTTAGTAAGAAAAAAACCATGACACTATGAAAAACAAAGGAAGCTTGTAATCAAGGCGCGTATATTAAACTTGATAAAAACTTATTTTAGGAAAGCATTGACAAATAGCAGAACTTTCATTCCTGTCCTTTATGTATTGTTTTTATCAACTTAGTCCATAAAAAATAATGATATTTTCAATCTTGCCATTCTATCCTAACTTCATATATAATTAAATGATTTAGTTAACAAAATCCTATAATTCTTTTACATTTTTAAAATATAATAAAAATTTTATGTTAACATTCTGTTAACTGAGCAGTCTGATTATGCATGAAATTAGATTATAAGAATGATATTAATTAGAATTATTTTTAAATTAAACAAAAATAAGCGTGAATAACTAAAATGAAAATTCCTCTCTATATATATCATTATTGTCAAATTTCTCCCTCACGTTGAATATTATACTAATTTTCGTACTAATTATAATAACTGCTTGGGAATCAATCACAAATTGAACTATAAAAGTACGCATGTCATTGTAATCTGTTCCCTCACATTGACGTCAATTGCATATTTTATTTTGTGATATTGATGAGGTCAAAGTACCCATCAATTTTGCTTACATTATTTGTATGTATTCGGTTGGCCAATAAAATGAATCCTTGTCAATACGTTTATTAAAATTAATAAACTACTTTTATACAACATTTCTTAAGAAACAAAACCCCACACTTCTTATTAAAATATTTTGCTTGTTGATGAACTAAGATTATGTGGCCTAGAACTATATTAATTATACATTTTCAGTCAGACACCCAACTACTACTACAGATGTTACAATACAATGGGTGGTGGCGCACACGTCTTGTTGTAATTAAATTAATTATTATGTTATTGACGTGATAAAAAACAATATTGATATATTATACGACAACAAAATGTGAAAGAAGTCATTATATATATATATATATATAGAGAGAGAGAGAGAGAGAGAGAGCATTAAAATGAGGAGAGTCCTCTTACAAACATAAATGAAAAGAACTCATTTTGTCAAAAATATCAGCATAGTAATTAATTTTACATAAGATACGCCCAATCCTGATCGTGGGATACCTGATAAGAATATGTCTAATATATGTGATAATAGCATTGAATTCATGCATGGAAGTATCTCTGTCCTTGATCAAATTAACAGTTTCAAAAGAGTTAGTCTTAAGGACAAAAATGACTTCTCCCACATCAATTACGTAAGACAATCATGAAGTCACATAAAATGGTTGTGTGCTCAACATGCATATTAATTGAGATGTTAATGTATAACCAAATAAACCAATAACCTATCTGTCATATTTATCATGAATCAAGACTCCAAAACACACGCATCCAATATTTTTGTAAGAGCTTTCATTTGTATTAATCTTTAAAGTGTTATGCTCAAACTTTATCTGCTGAACTAATCTCTCCATTCGACTAGTTGTCGTCATTTTAACAGTAAAAGCTTTGATGCAAGTCTCTTTGTAAAAGCAAAAAAAAAAAAAAACCTCAAAAACATGAAAAACATGCATATTAGCTTCACATAAAAAAAAAAGTTAACATCAATAAATCTATACCTCACTTAGCATAGATTTAAATATTAATTTATAATATTGAAATCACTCTTTTAGATTTAATTCTTATATCATTTATCACTTTAATTCGTGAAACACAATATTTTAAAAATTAATATATTTAATTTTTCAATAATTAAATTAAAACAGTTCTAATATATTGGGATCCAAATCAGTAATTTACTATAGATTATATATTTGAGTATCCTTTTTTTTAAAAGAAAAAAGGAATAATGTTCATATTTTTTTAATCAGAATGGTAATGGACATTGATGGTATGCAAATATAACTTGAACATAAAGATTCTGCGATATTCATGGTTGCATGAAGTTGAAGGAAGAGAGCTTGTGTGAATTCTGAACTTATCATCATGGCCTCTTGTGCATCCACGCACATACATTTTTATTTCCACATGTGCACGCATGTGTTTTTATTATCTTTATCTATATTTTAAATTTCAACCAATAAAACTGATTAAATTGGTCAATAAATTAAACTGATTATAAACATATATACGAGGTTCGCTAATTAATTAATTATCATGAACATATACAATGGTCTAAGAATGATTCGAAATGCAGAGTGAAGATGGTAGGTTCTTAACACTTTTCAAATATACACTCATATTAAAAATTTACTCTTTTTTTTTTTGTTATCAAAACTTAATTCATTGAATTGTAGGACAAATCACCAAGTAGTGTTAATTAATGCTTGTAAAAACTTTTAAGTGAGCATATTATTTTCAAAACTAGAGAGGGGTGATTATAGGTTTCACAAGCTTACAGGTTGAGATTTCAGTATAAAATGATACTAGAAAATAGAAATAAGTGTGTAAATTAATTTCAAACTATATTATTCAAAATCTGTTTTGGTCCTCACTTTCATTTACCACTGGTGGGCCTAGTCAAAGCAACCTCATCCCCTCTGTGTTGCTTTCTTTCACAAAGGCCCAAAACTTTTCAAGACAAAGAAAGCCCAAAAACATTATGACCCAAAGTTTTTTTTAAGAAAAAACTTTGGCTTGCCTAATACTATTAAACGTCTCAATTCAGCCTGATCCATTTATTAAACAAGTCATCTTCTAATGTCAAAACTCACCCACATGACTTGCCGGTAGAGCTATCAAAGTGGTCTAGCCTGGCCTGTTCAGGCTAGCCCGCACACGGACAAAGAAAAAGTGGGTCAGCCGACCTAACTCACTTTTTAATAACCCAACCCTCTTTTAGACTAGTTGGCGGGTTAAATGGGCCAACCTGCCAGTTTACTTTTTTTTTGTAAATATTTTTTTTTGTGAATGTATTTTTTTGGTACTTGCATTATCAAAATTTTCAATGTGTTTTGGAACAATATCAAACTAATTTCAACTACAATATTTAAAATTTAAAATTTTAATAACAATTGAATGATTAATCCTCTAATTGATTTAAGATTTTAATCACAATAGCAAGCAAAAGCCATAAGGTTATATTAGCAGCAAGCATATTAGCCGTCCATTTGACTTTGATAAGATGAAGGATATGTTTAGTAAGACAAAAATCAAAGCCAGAAATTTTGAGAAAGACTCTTCCTGAACAAAATTGATTTTCGTGATTGTGTGGATATTGGAAAAGTGGAAATTGGAAAAGATACATACATAAAAAACAGAAAATGATTTAAAACATACAAACAAATTATAGAGTTGTCTTTGTCTATGTTCTAATATCGTTTTTGCTTACTTGTGCTGGCACTAGAAGTGAATAGACGACGAGAGGAAAGCTTAAACGGACGGCAAGTTTACGAGAACAAGCAAGCTATTGAGCTATAAACGAACAGCGAGAAGCGAGAGGAAAATTGGAAAAGATTGTGTGAGACTGCGAGTGTGTACGACACCGGACTACCAGTGAGAGATGGACGGGCAAACAGCAGCGATGAAAAGGAATGGTTGCGACTACAACTACGACTACGTGAGGTGAGGGGGCTAAGCTATGGGTACAGGTGGGAGGAACTCCAGCTACTGGGGTTGAGCTACTAAGGCTGCTTGCTATGGATTTTGAAATTTTTTTGTAAAGTAATGTTAAGGTATTTTCTGATTTTCATTTTAAAAAAAAGGTTACATGAGCCATCTAGAACAAACTTAAAAAATTTGATTAAAAATGAATCCTAATTTAGGAAACTTGGCCTATCTTAAAAGTGGGCTAAACAAAATAGCTCTACTTATGGGCCACTCTTTTTTTTAATTATTATATTTGATATATTTAAATAATAAAATATTAAAATTTTTTATTAAGAAAACTTTAACAATTTTTGTAAAATATTGCTTTTTTAATGATTTAAAATTATCAATAACTTTAGATTTTCATATTTTTATTTTAAAATTAATTATATTATATTTAAATTTAAAATTTCTATATTTATAAAAAATAAGAGATCTTTTCATATCCAAAATAAATTTGAACATCATTATAGTTGATTAAAGAATTATCCTTGCTTGAAAGGGTAAAACCAATTATTCTGTTTAGAGAGAAACGAGAATATTCTTCCACGATAAACAAGCAACTTAGATGCTCGGCTAGTGATGTTGCCACGCCTTCCTTCTCAAATGGAATAATGCAAGAAGGATGAACTATAAAATTGTTAGAGTAATTGATCATATTTTAGGTCTCTTGAAAAATTTGCCAATATAACTACTTGTATATTGAAATAAAAGACAAGTTATTCGAAATTCAACTAGTATTACATAATTTTTTTATCTTAATTTTTAATTTTTTTTATTTAATATTTATTCTTAATTTTTAAGTTGCTGATTCAATATTTTTAACTCATTATATATAGTCTATATTATGGTCTTAACAATTAACATATAATATCTTTTAAATTATCATATTTTTTTTACACTCTACTTATTACTAACTTAAGTATCAAAGTGCAACCAGATGATCTTCTCTCCTTTTTACATAATTTACAAGACTTGGGTCCCAACTAATGAGTTTGACCCAATAATCTTGAACTCGTCATCTTTATATTTGTGTGAACATATAGTTGTATATGTATTAATGGAAGTCAAAGAACAAATGGTCAAAGGTATGGAACAAGAAAGTAGTGTCAAAATCAGATTGCCTTTCTTTGACTTTCTTCGATGGTACGTCTTTTTACACCGCGAATATAAACCCGCTGCGTCCCACTTGCTTCCTACTTAATCACAACCGTCCATTAAATCACTTGTGGGTCCTCTAATGATTACGTGGCTTGTCGACATTTGTGGTATCTCTTGTGATCCACGTGTAGGCCTACAGGCGAGAAATGGGAACGAGTGTCGCTCGCAATTTCACATGCGATAATTTTCGAAAATGGCTTTGTTTATTATATGTCGACCACTCCACGTGGAATTATTATAATTGTTTTTTTATAGAAAGAAAATTACACTGATTTTCGTTCGATTTGATATTTTGAATAAGTAGGCCTGGGAATTTGAGCCGGAGCCACGTTGCCTTGAGGTTGAGGGATCCAGATCCTCTGCTGTGAATATTTCATACTCTACGTTTCCAAGCAAAGGATCCGGACGCGAGATTGAGGGGGTTTTAATAATTCACATGAAATTTTTTTTATTTTTACCTCCTTTTTTTTTTGGGACCCCCAACACAATTTTTGAATCCTCTGCATAACCTTCCAGCTCTCTTCTCTCTTGGTTGACCCCCAGCCCCCGCTTCCCAGGACCAGCTATCCTCTCTCCTCAATTCTCCATCTCTCCTTGTCAAGTTCGGCCATCGCCCACCGCCCAGGACTAGTCTTCTCCAGCTCTCCTCTCTCCTCAACTCTATGTCTCTCCCTTTCAAGTCCAGCCACTGCCCAGTAGCCTAGGACCAGTCCTCTCACTGCCAGTGACAATAAGTTCAGTTCACCCTTCCATTTCTTATTCAATTGAAATTTGGGTTTTCACACACAAAAAAAAAAATTTAGGGTTTTGTATATAAGTGTAATTTTATCAAATTGATTGATTGATTATGTAATTAGAATCATGAGAAACATATTTGTGAAGTCTTCATGAATTTTTTTTTTATGATGATTAATTTCTTATTCTATTATTAGGGACTTCTTTGTAAAAGTTTAAAATTTGGAGTGTTTGAATATAAGTCTAATTCTATCAAATTGGTTAATTGATTATGCAATTAGAATCACGACTAACATATTTGCAAAGTCAATTTCACGAATTTTTTTTAGATGATGGTTAATTTCTCATTCTATTGTTAGGGACCTCTTTGTAAAAGTTTGAAATTTAGGGTTTTTGAATATATGTGTAATTTTATCAAATTAGTTGATTGATTATGCAATTAGAATAATAAGTAACAAGATCAAAATATGCAATAGGCCTAATTGGGGGACTCAAACTGTTGTGAATTGTGATGACGAATTACAGAGAGAGTCACAAGATGATGGCATCGAGTAGAGCAACGAGATTGAGAAATATGTATTGAACTCTTTTTTCATAATCCTTTGTAAGTTGAAACCCACTGAGATTTTTTAATATATAAGCAACTTTTATATGTTAGTTGTGTGAATTTTATTTGGTTTTGGAATTGGATTCGGGCGTGATTATGTTGAATTTTTTAATATATATATATATATATTAGTCAATTTTTTAATTATTTCATTAAAATAAATTGCCATTTAGGTCCTAGCTATGCCACTTATTTAAGTTATGATCATAAAACACGAGTCAATTTTTTTTTTGGGTACTTCCGTGAATAATATAAATTTATGATCCCTTATTAAACTATTCATGCCTCAGTTTTCAAGGATCCAGCTGATCGGTGTTACCTAAGTTCGGGTCCGGATCCTCTGACGTTAGAAAATGTTACCATTTTTAACATTAGCCAATAGCCTTATGTCACATGGACATGTGTTTTTTAGAATGAATAAGATGAAAATATATTGTGTTCGACCTCTCACATGGACATTTTTTATTTTTCATCAAACTAAACCCAATAAAAAGTTGACATGTGGCACTGCTAACAATATATATAACATGGAGAGAGTAAAAGAAAAAACGTGAGAAACTTTATGCTATTGGAAGAAGCAGCATTTCGCAACTGGAAGGAAAGTCCCTTAATTATATCTATTAATTCTCACTTATCTTCATCCTCATTAAGCACCTCCTGAAAGGCAAGAACGTCTCTTTTATTATTTTTTTTTGGGAGTTCATGTGCTTGATTTTTTGTTGATTTGATGATACTTTTTTTTAGATTGGTATTGTATTTTGCTCAAAAAAAAAAGAAGAAAAAAAAATAGAGAATATAGAGCTTCAAGTAAGAACATTGCTTATTTTTGAATTTGTTGTATTGTTGATTGAATATTTTTATTGTTATTTTGTTAAAATATTTTTTTCTTGTAGTTGAAAAATTTTGCTTAATTGCATTGGGGCCCCTCAAATATTTTTATAAGAAAAAAATTTTGATTCATTTCTTATGGAGCTTCACAATTAACAAAATAACAATAAAAATATTCAATCAATACAACAAATTCAAAAATAAGCAAGGTTCTTACTTGAAGCTCTATATTCTCTATTTTTTTCTTCTTTCTTTTTCTTTGAGCAAAGTACAGTACCAATATGAAAAAAAAAAGTATCATCAAATCAACAAAAAATCAAGCACATGAACCCAAAAAAAAAAAGAGACGTTCTTGTCTTCCAAGAAGTGCTTAATAAGGATAATGATAAGTGAGAATTAATAGATATAATTAAGGGACTTTCCTTCAAGTTGCGAAATGTTGCTTCTTCCAATGGCATAAAGTTTCTCGCGTTTTTTCTTTTCTCTCTCCATGTTATATATATTGTTAGCAGTGCCACGTGTCAACTTTTTATTGGATTTGGTTTGATGAAAAATAAAGAATGTCCATGTGAGAGGTCGGCCACAATATATTTTCATTTTATTCATTTTCAAAAACACATATCCATGTGTTATGAGGCTATTGACTAATGTTAGAAATGGTAACATTTTCTAACGGATCCAGACACCCTAAGTTCATACTTAATTTTGTTCGCTATTTGCTAACAATTAAATTAGTATTTCCAAGCCTCAAACAAATAAATTTAACCAGCTTAAACTTTTAAGCTCGCATAATTTTCAATAGTAATGAATTTTATAGCCCAGTTCTTGAGCCTTTTTTTTAAGTTTATTTATTTATTTTTGTCTTACTAGACAAATTGAGTAAATTAATAATTTACTCTATGAAAGATCATAGTTTTTCAGTTTACTTTTTAAAAGATAAAATATTTTAACTTTGTCTATAAAATATGGTATTTATTTTAATTTAGTACTTTTTATTCCTAATAAATAACAAAATCTATGGTTGGTAAATTTCAAATTGTGGCTAAAAATCATTTTAATAAACAAATGAAATAAATTAAAACAAACACAATTTTTGAAAGATTGAAATGAGACACTTAATTTTTTAAAAATTAAATTGAAAAAATTGTAAGTTTTAGGGATTAAATTATTAATTTAATAAAACAAATTGAAAGAATAAAATATTCATATAAACTAATATACGACAAATTGAGCTCCAAAATAATTAATAAGTTTTTGTTACACAAGTACTTTATTTTTTATGAATTTTGACATATTATCTCTTTCAAATTTTATTTTTGATTTTTTATTTTTATCATGTACTATATATATATATATATATATATGTTTTTGACAATCAATTTTTTAATAAATAGAATTTTATTTAAAACATTGTCAAATATTAAATATAATTATTTTTCGTGAGAAATTTTTTTTTTCATTTTGTGATTGATGATAAGGTTAGGATTGGTTTGATTTGGAATTTGGACCGAAAAGATCAAATCATATCCACAGAAGCACGTCAATTGGGTCAGATTATCCTTGGCTTATTACTTACAATTAAGCTACAAAAGGACAATAATAATGAATTAAATATTCAATTCTTAGGAATAATCTGACCTAAATGAGAAAATCACAAAGTAAACTAGAGATTTTGCTTTGACTAAATTCATCAGCACATGGATTCCCTGCCACATTATGTTCAAGGGATCATCCTCCAATAGTTATTTTATCACAATGAAAAACAGTACATTATGCGTTTATATATACTTTTACTTGTTTTAAATATGGTAAATAATTCCTCTACTTTCAATTAAGTTAGTACATCGTGTCTTTCCTGAAGTTCAAGATACATGTGTGAATCGCTCCCACTACTACTACTCTCTCCTTGTACTTTGAAGTAATTATTGAGAGAAAATGTGATTCTTCTTTTTTCTCATTTAGATTTGAGATTGACATTGTCTTTGATATTCTTGGTGGTGGAGGTTAGAAGGAAGCTAGCCACTACTCCTCTTCAACCTCATTTAGTTTCTCCAAGTAGATATCTATTAAAAGTGATTTTCTTTCGTTCACTCCGAGTATTTTTTTTTTTGGTAGTGATTTTCTTTTGTCCCCTCTAAATAGTTTCTCTCTCTAGTGGTGATTTCTTATCTTCTTTTGTGTTTTTTTTTTCTTTCAAATGTGTTTTTTCACTTTCAATCTTTTAAGAGAGCTTTAGGACTAATAATAATTTGGAAAAAATAGAATTCATTATTAGTTAAAACGTGCAAATACTTGTCAATATAATATAATGAAGGATGATGAAACAACTTCAGATGTTCTAACAGTATACTTTGTTTTGCCTCTTTTGATTAGTAAGTTGATGTATGTTTTTTTTCTCTAGATTCCTTAACAGGTTTCAGAGTTTTTTTGAGAGCTTTTTTTTTCGTTTTCTGTCTCAATTTTTCTTTTGAGACATCTGTTGCATTTAGCCAATGTTATCTACAATTTTTTCTTAATATGATTTGTTTTGGACCTTTTTGCCATTATTAAAAAAAAAGTTCAAGATACAATTAAATCCATTCATATTAATTTTGTCATGCGATAAAATATGAATATATATGTTTCAATTAACTTAATCATATAAACGTAATTTAAATCAGGTGGATTTATAAATAATAAACTAACCAACCTCAGAACATATTTTATTCACATGATCGATATTTTTTGTTAAATATTTGATTAGAATCTTAATTATGTATACTTCTTACTATATGTGACTAAAATCATATTTATGCATGCGTGCGAATCAATCTCAATTCCAATTTTTTTTATTATCATGAAATATAATACTACTACAAAATTAAAAGGCGTCAAAATGAAACTATTCCGATATCAAAGGAAATAAAAGTGTATTTTAAATTGAATTTATGACAAATATTTATCCATATATGAATTTTTCTATTTTTCTGGGGCGTATACTTTTCTTTTGTATCACATTAATTAATCAACATTAACTATTTTAATTTAATAATTGATAAATACGATAACAAGCAGTTATTCTCTTTTTTTTTTTTAAATATTAAGAATATTCTCTCATTTATTATAGTGAAAGTCTAATCTCTTTTCAATTAATTAAACATAAAAGTATGACTATATTTAAATTAAATTAGCGTCTCTAATATTATGCCTAAGATTCAAGACTACAAAAGTTCATAATTATACATACTGATATGTTTACAAATATATACACCAATTATTATATATAATCATTTTAATAGCAAAGTTAACCATATTAACAATAGAGACTAACTTACAATGATAAATAATTATAATGATAATTTTATATAAAAATAAAGTATAAGAATCAATTTATAATTTTATTTAAACTATACGGACTAAAATTATACTTTAATTAAATAAAAAAATAAAAATAATATTTTAAAATATGAACCATTAATTATAAAATTAATTGCCAGCTAAACATCATGTTTAGTTTTGGGCCAAAAACGAAATCTAAATTTTGAAATGAATTGAGAAGGTTCAGTGAAGCTAATTAATAGTTAAGCATAAAATGCCACTGATTTGGACATATCTTATCCTAATCAAATGCATATGAAACTGAACATAGACACAAAATTTCAGGCTCAATTAATATTCTGCTGTCCACTTTCTTTATTTCTTAATTGGGGGAGATGCATTTTCTTTAATTATGTGCCTCACCATTGATTCCTTCGAAGTCTCCGCCATTACTTTTTGGATGATAATGGTGCCATTAATTATTAATCACTTTGATAATGATTCTAAAAGTAAAATATATCATGATGCAACCCACAGCCTTTAATATATATAGTCTTTTGCTTAGTCATTAATATTTATAAGATCCATAATTATAATAATTATAATGAAGATTAGAGCAGACTTCTATGGTGAGTTTGCATTTAGATATCTCATGAACTGTTTTGTTTGTGCCTGTTAAATTCGTCTGCTATTAATTATTTAATATATTTTTTGATTTCTATTTAATATGTTATCAATTAAATTAAACACTAAAATATTTATTAAAGTTGGTTAGTTCAAATGACAATTGTAATTCAACCCTACTTAAATTATATTAGTTAGAATATTATGGATATTTAGACACTAACAATTCTAACAAAAAAATAAAATAAAATAAAATATTTGGGGCATTATTAAATTTTTAAATTAACATTAAATTTTAAATATCTTAAAAATATAATTAATATATGAGAATTTGATATAGTCTTGAACAAAATGAATCTCTTGATATATATATATATATATATATATATATATATATATATATATATATATGTGTGTGTGTGTGTGTGTGTGTGTGTGAATATGCGCACTAACTAATTACGGATGTGTCTGTAGGTTCATTAGTATTTGATGTGTTTGCAAATCTAATCGATGATTACATTGAACAGGTTTATTTAAAAATTTATTAGTCTAATAAAAATTCTTAAACATTTAAAGATAATATTCTTAAATATTCATATGAAAGAATTTTTTTTTTTTGGGTTCCATACCTAGATCTCTCATCAATATTCACGTTGAATTCTTTGGCAAATATAAATGTCGCCTTCAGATTTTTTTTAAGATTAGTTTGGATATTAAGATTTTTATTTTATAAAAATGAAATTAAGAGAATCCTATTCTAACTATTTATATTATTGATCTCTAAAATTAATAATTTAAATATTATGAGGTCCTATTTTATTTTTTTTAATCTTGAAGCTCAAATTATAATACCTAACAAGCCTATTAAAATGATATTGGATCGGTTATTTTTTTTAAAGATAAATAATATATTTATCTTTTAATAGTTCATTAAATTTGAGATATAATAACTTAAATTTTAATATTTTTAAAATAAATTATCATTTAAAATTTAAATCATTAAATTTCAAATTTAATAATTTACAGAGTAACACATGCAAAGATTCGATCCCAGTCAAAACGGCAAAACATGGGAGAATCTATGAGAAAAATCAGTTATTAACAAGACCTCCTAGACTCTCCGATATATGTGTGATATATGTGTGTTTTCGATTTAGTCACGCGCTTAACGTAATAATAACTTTGAATGATTCTCCATCTGAGGCGCGTGGGACTGTACTTAGTGATGTCCTTTCTGATTCTAAGCCGCGTGACTCTACGCCCACGGCTTCGGCTTCCTCTTCCCACATGCAAATTTCAACTTATTCAAAAGTAACTTATAATTTTTATATTTTTTTATCAAAAATTTTCATTATATCCTTATATTTATACGTGCCCCAAATCTTCAAATCTGTTTCATGTTCATCCTGTCTTCTCCATGCTCTTTTTCTTCGCCGTCCTTCTTTCTCCATGCCCTTCTCTGTTGGCATCTGTTATCTTCGAAAAAAAATATATTTTATTATGTATATATGTAAAATTTATTATATATAAGCTAAAATATAATAAAAATATATAAATATATAATAATTTTTTAATTAATTATATATAATAATTTAAATTAATTTAATTAAAAACAAAAAAATAATATGTTAATTTATATTATTGTAGGTTTATAAAATATATATTATTTTTATATCATTTTATATCTATTAACTAATTCAACAATTATTTTTATCTAATATTTTTAACTCAATAAATTAACTTAATATTTTTCAGCTAAAAATTAATTTATAAATTTTTAATTAATTTTTAAACTTTTAACTAACTTTTCAGTTATTATGGCCAATTATAACCTTTATAATATGTTTTCTTCAACTTTTATCTTACAAAAAAAATCAATTTAATTATAATCTTTATATTTTACATATTCTCTCAGACTGAAGAATAAGTTTTTAATTTCGTACTGAATTTGATATAATGTCTATGAATGTGTCACAAATCAGAGTTCCATACATCATTTTTTGACTTAGTCTTTTTATCTTTTTTATTTTTTTTTTTGATATTTTACTGTCGTTTCCAAACAAGCACACGTGACAAACAAGCTATTATCGAAATTAAATAATTTTGTTTGAATTGACAGTGTCATAAAGTATGAGCTCAAATTAAAAATATTGTGGGGCTTTTAAAAATGGGACTATTTCGTTATGTCTAAATTCCCTTCGTAATGTGCATTGTGAAACTAGCACACGTAACTTCATATGTCCCAACCATATGTTATTATCCAACTTGAACATAAATTACTCCAATTACTTCGTCATTCAAATGATTCCTCGCATCTGAATTATGCTATACAATAATGCAAACCCTTAATATCTCTATCACTAGATTGATTAATTTTATAATTAGATTCCTATGATTTTAAATTTTTTTTTTCATTTAAGTCACCACTGTTTAATTTTTGTTATTATTATTGTTGAATTTATAGTAATATGAAAAATTGTGTACCATGTTGACAAATTGTGTACCACAGGAATCTAATTACATTTGGTATTTACATGACTTAATTTAATTCATTTAAATTATTTAATATATATGTGTATGTGTTTACTTCACATAGTTATTTACATTTTTCTTCTTTTTATTGACATAATTTATGTATAATCAAAGTATAGATATGAAAAAAAAATTTTTATTGGTGTGTAATACCCAAGAAAAAATAAAATATAAATATTTGTTTACAAACTACTGTTACTATTTCAGTATACGGTACTATTTACCCGTATAATACTATTTACGTATATGATACTGTTCATTTATACAATCGAAATGTCAAGTACTAGATGTTGTTTGGTCATAAGAGAAAACTAGAAAGAAGTTCGTAGGAGAAACTGACGTTTTATGTGTGAAAATACCCTCAGGGACTAAATTGAAAGGACTGATTTGAAAAAGAAACTTAAAGGTTTAAGGTAAAAGGATAGTTTTTCCTTTAAGTTTTCAATAGTAATAAAAGAAAATTTTCAGGCCGCGATTTGCACAGTAACTGCATTATTAGAAATGTCATTTTCATAAATAGTAAATTGAATATTTTATTAGCGCATAGTATCAAATAGTACCCTTGACTTTTGCTAGGCCCTTCCATTTCACTTCTAAACTCACACCTTCAACTTCTCTTCTTCTCTCCTTAAGTTTCTCTTACTCCAAAGCTAGGCCTCTGAGATTTTGGGCCTTTCCTTTTCAGCTTAGGTAAGGATACTATGCCCTTTCTATGTCTTTCAAATTTTAGAAGTTATTTTCTTAAGTATGCTCTGTGGTTGCGGCCTTGGCTGATCTTCCACATCAGAAAAATTGTCCTTAGCTGTTTATATGTTATTTTGATTCTCTGATTACTGAAATAGAATGTAAACTGTGAAGAATACATGTCTAGGAAAGTTATGGCTAAGGAAAGACCTGGTTTTTAAGTGTGTCCAGTGTGACCCTCCACTCTTTCCTGGGAACTTACCTGGTGTACTCTTTTACAGATTGTATTCTCTATTTCTGGTATGAATAGTGATCGTACGTATGAATAGTGACCGTACGTATGAATAGTGACCGTATGAATAGTAACCATATATATGAACAGTATCTGTACGAAAACAATCCTAACGTATTTTCTCTAATCTTTCATGAAAATCTCCGTAGCAGAACACTGAAATTCACCTGAGCACTCTTGTCTGTAATGACTTAGAGAAGCGATGTTCGTACGGAATCCAGGTGAGTGAAACGACCCCGTTTTAATAGAGTTTTAGCATTACTGGTGATAAAAAGTATGTCGTAGGACACTCCCAAGATTCATAGGGGGAAATTGGATTCAGAATGACGAATCTAAATGAGATAATTAATCCATAAGTATGGATAAAATGAAATAAGTATCTTATGATGATGTGAAATTTGAATGTTTTCAAAAATGGATTAATTGTTATCTTGATATGTGGTTTATAAATCCATAATATAGTTATATATTATACCTGTTATATGGATGAATATTATATTGAGCTTCTGATTATGATATGAAATGCTATTGATTGTGATTGAGCGGGACAGTACCCCCTCTCACGGCAAGGCGGAAAACCCGGTTGACAGGGTGTCTTGACCAATGAGTGTGGAGACAACGATTCCCTCAGTAGGGATATAGCCCGGATTGGTGATAAATCCGTGAGGCGCCCTAGCTAAGAGGATGAGGTTGTGCGTCATGGCGGAAATATACATAATTGGTGAGCCGGCCTGTGTGCGCTCTCCGGGATATATTGCCATTGACGAGTACTAGTAACGTTTGTTGAATTGAATGAATTTTTATCTTCTTGTATGTAAGAGGATGATGTTGTGCGTCATGGCGGAAATATACATAATTGGTGAGCCGGCCTGTGTGCGCTCTCCGGGATATATTGCCATTGACGAATACTAGTAACGTTTGTTGAATTGGATAAATTTTTATCTTCTGTCTATTGGTTGAGTATGAGCCTTTGGATATGCTTGCATGACTGGTAATGTATTTGAATTTTATTAACGCGAGGCCGATTCGCTCATTGAGTTTAAAAGCTCACATTGTTTGTACAACCTTTTTGTTCAGATCAGGTTGCCATCGAAGAATATCTGCTAGAGGAGTAGATCACTTTAGACCTTCCCGTTGTCGGGTAGACCTCTCTTCTGTTATAGATTATGTTGCTCTGTAATCGTCTAGGACATCTAGTTCAGGGGTTCGACATTTGGCTTGTATGTCAGTATAATAATGTATTTTAAATTGATAATCTATGATTTTCAGATAAGAAAATTTGATATATTTATCGGAAGGCTTACAGTGATGAGAGATTCATCATTGTGCCGGTCATGTGCCCAGAAAACGGGTCGTGACATGGTGAGAACTAAATAAAAAAATATGAAGTTATAAAAACTCATCTAATAAGAACTAAAAGAATAATTTTAAAAAAATTCACAATTTTCATTTAAATTAATGACTATACTTACATACAATTCTTTATATTTTTCATATTATATTCTCTAATAAAAAACTATACAATTATCATATTTTTGTCTAATATAAAAGTACTACATGGTACATACCCACATTGCAAACGAAGAACAGCATACCGCCTCCGTCGTTCAACTCAACAACATTAAGGAATGTTTCAATGACTTGGTAAAATTAGCTTATAAGCTAGTGGATAGCTTATAAATTAATTTTTAACTTATAGCTTATAACTTATAAGCTAACTTATTTGAATTACAAATATTCAGTAAAAGTAGTTGTTGAATTAGCTGAAAAGTATAAAATGACATATATTTTTTAATTATAAAATAATATAAATAAATAGATTATTTTTTAATTAAATTAATTTAAATTATTATAAATATAAAATTTATTAAAAATATATATTTATATCTTTTATTATATTTTATATACGAATAATATATTTTCACATATATAATATATTTATATATATTTATATATTTTATTATATATAATAAAATATATTTACATATTTTATTATATATATATATATATATTATATTTATAATATATTTAATATTTTTATCATATATTATTATATATGTATAATATATTATATATAAATATAATAAAATATGAGTAAATAAGATATAATAAAGTAAGGGGCATAATGAATATTTTGAAAAAATAATAAAGATAAAATAGGAATAAAAAACTTTAAGTTATAAGTTATAAGCTACTTAAAGTAACTTATTAGAATAAGTTATAAACTACTAAAATAAGCTTGTTTATCGAATATTTTAAAGAGCTTATACGCCAATCAAATAAGTTATAAGCTACTTTATCGAACACAATCAATGTATTTAGTGTACAAAAAAAAAGAAATAGTGTATTTTATTAAAGTATTCTAATTTTTTAATAAAATATTTAGTGTTTTTTTTGAAGATAATTTGAACAATTTTTTGCTTACTAAACAAATGATTATACAAAAAGAAAAGCAGGGAATCTCCAGAAAAAAGAAAAAGAAAAAAAAGAAGAAACTACGAATGTTCTAAAGTCTACACGAACGTGTGGTATGGTCGGCGGTCTTAAACGTCAAGCAGCGTTCACACCACCGTTACCGTTAAACCCCGCAGTACTATGACGACTCCCTCAACCCCATCGCCGTTATATCCCAACCCGACGTCCGTCAAACCCCTCTTTCGCGCTTATCTTCCTTCCCTTTCATTTCTCTCTATATAATATATTGACACAAATTTCTTCTCTCCCAAGTTTATTTCCCATACAATTTGCAGCATCTAACGACCCCCTTTAACTTAGACTACATTCACACACAGCGAAACAGTCATAAGAAGAGAAATTCAAGCAAAGCTTAGCTTAACCCACCAAAAGTCTGCACCAAGATTCAAGCTTTTCAACTGTTCGGGGTTGAATTTGAATAATTTCTCAGGTAAACCCTTTTACTTTTTTTGGGGTTTTCTGCATTCTTCTGTGGTTCCTTCCCTTGCCAATTGCGAGCAATTTCATTTTCTTTGGTTGAAACCCCAAATGGGTTACTTTCGCCATGATTGGACTTCAAAAGCTATGGTTGCTTGTTTCTGTTTTTATCATCTCTTTCATGACACCCTCCATATATAGCTGAAAGCAAGGTCGGTAATGTTGTGAAATAGTTCTGCTTATGTGTGGAACTGTTTGGTTTTGTGAGAGTGGCATACATTTCTGCTTCTCTTACATATAGCCTCCCTGCAAGAGTTGTCTGTGTCTTATATTTTTCTTTTTTGGGGTGATTTTGTATGGAAGTTTTGAATTAGAAGGAGGAGTGACTGGTTTTGACTTTCTATAATCTATACTGTTTATATGTAAATTTTGAACACAATAGTAAGTGTGATCGTGGTTCGCATTACAGGAGATAAAAAAGGATGGATATAATTTAGTATAATTACCATAACTATGGCATCAATTATCAGCTTGAATGTTACAGTGTCTGCTCATTTCCTGTTTCTCTTGTGTGTATGTGTGTGCTTTTGTGTTTAGTGAAGTCTTACATCTTGAAACTTGTTCATTGGTTATTACAAAAATATTTACAAAGCATGTTTCTGTATTGTTATAGCAGGCTTATCTTCTTGCACTGATGCCTTCCTGATAGATGGACTCACAGCAGCTTTTCGGTTACACTGTGGCTGGTTCTGGACTAACTTACACATCATCTCATCCGGCTTTTTCGTCGCTACCCAAGGGGCTTCTTGAATCCTTGAAAGTGGGCTTAGGAAACTCACCTAATTCCCCCTTTTCTACTCACTTTGATTCTGATGCTCCTTCTACATTGAGTGACAGCCAGGATAATAAGCATATCTCGGGGGAGATTCTGTCTGGGGTGAGCCCTTCTTGCAACTCCTGCAAAACTAATAACTATTTCCACAGTTCAACAACCTCATCGGCCAACTGTATCCAACACAGTCTGCATCTATATGATGCAAGTTCTAGCCAGAATATCACACACAAGCTGAGAGAATTAGAGACCACTCTGATGGCCCCCGACAATGTTAATGAAGCTACCACATCAGATAGTTCCTTGGGTAAGATTGAGAGTAGCCAGCCAATGACCTCTGTCCCTAAAAATAGATCCTGGAGCCATGACTACCAGGGACTACGATATATCCAAAGTCAGCCGTCTTTTGTTGCTAGCAGTAGGCAGTCTAGTGAAGTTGCACATGCAGAGAAACGCCACAAATCAATGGAGGAAGAATTCTTACGAGACTTCTCATCAAGCAGTTTGAGGCAATTGCTGCTTGCATGTGCAAAAGCTCTCTCAGAAAACAACCGGGAAGACTTTGATCAGTTGATTCAAAACGCTAGAAGTTTTGTGTCTATTACTGGGGCACCAATCCAACGGCTTGGTGCTTATTTAGTTGAAGGGCTAGTTGCGAGGAAGGAGGGATCGGGGAACAATATCTACCGTGCCATTAAGTGTCAGGAACCTGAAGGCAAAGACCTGCTCTCTTACATGCATATGCTGTATGAAATCTGCCCGTACTTGAAATTTGGTTACATGGCTGCCAATGGAGCCATTGCAGAAGCTTGCAGAAATGAGGACCGGATTCACATCATAGACTTTCAGATTGCCCAGGGAAGTCAATGGGTGACTCTCCTTCAAGCCCTTGCAGCAAGACCCCGTGGAGCTCCCTACGTGCGGATCACGGGGATTGACGACCCTGTTTCTCGATATGCTCGTGGTCATGGGCTAGAATTAGTTGGGAAACGGTTGGCCATGATCTCTGAGAAATTTGGCATTCGGGTTGAGTTTCATGGACTGCCTGTTTTTGCACCAGATGTGACAAGGGACATGCTTGATGTCAGACCCGGGGAGGCTTTGGCTGTGAACTTCCCCCTGCAGCTCCATCATACAGCCGATGAGAGCGTTGACGTGAATAACCCGAGAGATGGACTTTTGAGACTGGTAAAGTCACTTTCTCCCAAGGTGACCACATTGGTGGAGCAGGAATCAAACACGAACACAACTCCTTTCTTCAACCGCTTCACAGAAACCTTAAACTATTACTTGGCAATGTTCGAGTCCATTGACGTCACACTCCCGAGAAACAGAAAGGAGCGGATTAATGTGGAGCAACATTGCCTGGCAAGGGATGTGGTGAACATTATTGCCTGTGAAGGGAAGGATAGGGTGGAGCGACACGAACTGTTCGGCAAATGGAAGTCTCGGTTGACAATGGCCGGCTTCCGTCAATATCCAATGAGTTCCTACGTAAATTCTGTTATAAGAAGCCTGCTGAGATGCTACTCAGAGCATTATACACTGGTGGAGAAAGATGGGGCTATGTTGTTGGGGTGGAAGAACAGAAATTTGATATCAGCCTCAGCATGGCATTGATCATCTGAGACAGAAAACAAAGAACTGATAAGAACATCATGATGATTTTTATTGATTTTATTTAGTAATTGTTTTACATACACTCATAAAAAGTCTTATGTAGTTGTAGTGTAGTGTGCTGAATCTTTTATACAATGTTTAGGTAAATGTACTTGTATCTTGAACTGTGCTTTGCATCCTAAATAAATAATGTGAAATCAGAAATTCTTGCACTCACTAGATTATCACTTACCACACTGTTATTGCTTATTCTTTATTTTGTTGCTTATTTTTCTGCCTGTTAAGATTACTTGCACATGCTAGTCATTTGGTGAACCTAAATTACAATTTTGGTCCATGCCTTTGTCTCAGTGGGTCACAGAAATTATGTCTTTGCCATTCTTATGACAAAAGTTTTTCCAGATTTCTCCGTAGATATTGCATTTTTTTTTGTGAATTATTAATTTAGCCTTTAAAAGATTACAGTTGTGTCAATTTAATTTTTAAAAGATCAAGTGTCTAAATTTAATTTTTAAGCAGTTGTATTTGTTTTAATTTTATCTTTCATTTTCTTCAAAGTGACCTTCAACATTGAAAATTTTGAGATGTAGTAATAGTAGATTATGTGATTTAGCAACAAAAAAGATTAAATTGAGATAAGTGTGGTCTTTAGGGACTAAATTGGTTATTTACTCTCTCTCTTTTGGTTTTCAGTTTCCCTCTTTGTCTGTTCTTGTTCTGTACCAAGCAGGAAGAGAATATAGAACTTTGCATTTCATCTGCCTCTTTCCCACTTTTGAAACATTTCACATTTGAGCTATTTCTTCTGGGTTAATTTGGATTTTTTATGTTTAACAGTCAACGATTTTCCTTCAACCAAGAAAAGAAAAGAAAAGAAAAGAAAAGAAAAGAAAATAAAATGGTTTTCCTTCAGGCTCAGTACCAAAATAAGAAGGACTGAAGGAGCATGATTATGGGTATGTTGATTTTAATTAGACAAAGCAAACTACTTATTCTTTATGCTGTTGCTGATAAAGGCCAGGCCCAAATCTGGTTAGGATGTTTGGGCTGTGACCGAGAGAATCTCATTCTCAATCATTTTGGGCCTTTATTCTCCCGTGAGGTCCATGTTTATTGGGCCTCATCCCATTTCGCCTGAGAGTATCGAAGTGGGCTATTGACCCAAAAAAAAAAGCAAAACAAAAAGTATTAATAGTTGCTAGGAACTTGACTCATGCAAGGCCATGTCTACTATTCAACTAAACTTGGTCAAGGTCCATTTTGTCAATTTTGAAGCTTTAGTTTATTTTGAATTTTAAAAAAGTTCAATTAAAAAAAAAACATCTAATGCACTTTTTAATACTAAGCATCTTAAAATTATATAAGACTATTCCAAATCTCATACTTAAATTTTTTCCTATCTTCTCAATATTAATGTGGTTAAGTATGTGTTAGGTATTTGGAAACAAGTTGGGAAAAGCCGTTGTGCCAAGAAATTTGAGCAAGACAAAGCTTTGCTAGAAGAAGGGTCTGAAAATAAAATTCCATTGCTTAATATGCTCAAGCATGTTCAGGAGTTACATTATATGAAAATTATTATGCAAGCAATTAAGAATATTTATTGGGTTGGTCTAACCCTCAAAGTCAATCCGATCTTTACAATTGAATTGGATTTGTGAGTTGTTTTAAGTTTTTTTTTTAATCTGTTATTAGCAGTTTCCAGAGATTTCAACTTATGTTAATCTATCATTTACTTCTTCCTTTTTTGTTTTTTTTAATATGTCACATATGTTAAGTTGAATACTTAGATCCCAAATTTCATTAGTTTATGAAAATATTTCAATTTTTAATGATTTAAATAAAATTTATATCTTGAGATTAATTTTTAACAATTAAAATGATCTTGGTAATTAATAACTCTTTAATTATTTAGAAAAGGCCTACTTGTTGGAAAAAGAGTACCAAAATGACTATCTAAGATCAACTTTTTCCCCCACAATAACATGCGATCACTAAAAATATTATCTCACTCAACCAATATAATCACCACAAATAACCAGCACAACAATAAAAAAAAATAAAATAGCAGACACACTGATTTTTAACGTGAAAAACACTAACATGGAGGTAAAAACACATGACCTAGTCCAGCAAATTTTTTTACTAATAATAATAAATGGGTGCACCAACAGTCTTCCTAGTTACATTATAAGGGATTATTATTTATTAACGAAACATAATTGTCATCAACAAAGTGAAAATACAATACTTTTCCATACATAACTCTACTGAGTGAGTATTTCAAATCTACCAAAGAGATGGAAAAAACCACTAATAAAATATATCAAATGAAAACAACATATTTTTTTTATTTGTAATTGACTTAATATATTTGAAACGCTTACAATATTTTGTCTTACAGTAATCTCATTTACTACTCAAATTATTTGTTTTATCTTTTAATTTATAATTGATTTAATATATTTGAAAGACTTACAATATCTTGTCTAACTAGTTTTTTTTTACAAAAAAAGAAAATTTGAAATTAATTCATCCCTTTTAATCATCACGGTGAAAGAGGTAGATCAAAATTGATTCAGAGCAAAAGCTACCGGGAGTCAAAGTGCCTCCAAACTTAGGTTTGGAGCAAAATTGATTTTGCTTCTGTAGAATCAGACGACTCAAAATTTGTGCAAATGAACGTTGAAGACTCATGAGCGCGCGTTTAATATACTAACGCTCATGCAAACACTACCTAAATCTACTACTAGATGTTTGACTCACATAATGTATGCCAAACGGGCTAGCCCTTGGACTGGCCCTTTTTTGTTTTATAAATTTTTTAATTTTTTATTTTGTTAGAAAAATATATTATTTAGTATAAATAATTTCACTTTACCACATTTTTTATATTTTATAATCTTATATTTAATACATATGGTAAATTTGGATATAAAAACTTTTGTAATTTTTTAAAAATAAATATAGAATTTTTAAATTTAAATATAATATAGTTAATTTAAAAAAAAATGAAAAATTAACGTTATTGGTTGTCTAAAAACATTAAAGAAGTAATGTTTTACATGTATAAATACTATTTTAATAAAAATTATTAAATTTCTTACTAAAAACATTTAAAATTATATTATTTTAATATAAAAAAGGTGACCTGCAGGCTAATACGGACGATATTGGTCTTTAATAAAAATTGGTGAGCCTAAACGAGCCAGTTCGTTTAGATCCATTTATTGCTTGGCTCGTGATAGGTCGGTCCGCAAGTCCAAATGAGTCTACATACATTGATGATATCTCATTGTGAGGAGGCGGCCGACATTAAGTAAGTAGGGAACATGTTTGGGATTTTAGAAATTTTAGTGGGGGACATTGAGGAAATTTTTGAAAAGTTCCTTGACTTAAGAGGAAAACTCAAGGATTTTGGGCCCTTCTTGAACCATCCAAGGCCGACTTTGGTGGAAGCGGATTCCCTCCTCCGTGAAAGAGAGTTCTGCGCATTTTAGCCACAATTTTGATAGATTTAGAAACTGTGGCAAACTTTTAACAACAGTGGCTAAAACTACCAAAACTATTGCTAAAAAGCGTAGTTGGCTCTTGCACGTAGGAGGAGCCCCGCACCCCCATCTGGTTCTTTTTGATTCCAAGGCCCAAAACACTTCAAAGTTAGCCTATTTTCATATCAAAAAGCCCAATTTAGTTCAAAGGCCCAAATTAATTCAATTTTTTTAACAAATTAAATTTATCTCCATGCTTAATATGTTTTCTTTTCATAAACTAGGTTGGCTCAGGGATCAACAAGGGTCAGAAGAAAAGAGAAAACAAAGGAAAGAAGCTAAGTTGAAAAACTTAGATATATTTCTAAACTCTTGGATGATGCTTACACTGATATTAGCACCCTATTTATACTAATTCTCAGGGGACAAAGAAGCATGGACAGAATGGAAAATGATAGTATGATCACATAGGCTTGGAATGCAAAAGTTGAAAATGGAAGAAAAACAAAACAAAAGTCTTCTAGCACATGGGTGGTAGCTGGAGGGTGGCAGATGGCTAGTAGCTGGAAAGTTGACAATATGTAGCAGCCATTGTGGACCAACTTAATTCTCAGCAGCTGTGGCATTCTCCCTGGGTTGAACAGGACTCGTCCTCGAGTCTAGTTCAATGTCATCATCAATGTATGGAGATAAATCAGCAACATTAAAAGTAGCTGAGACTCCATAGGTTCCTGGTAGTTCGACCTTGTATGCATTGCTATTAATCCGTTGTACAATCCTGAACGGACCATCAGCTCTTGGTGATAATTTGGCATTGGGTTGATTCGGAAAACGTTCTTTGCGCAAATGAATCCAAACCAAGTCACCTACTTTGAAGGTTTGTGCTTTCCTATGCTTGTCACGTTGAGTCTTATACCTCATGTTTTGCCCTTGGATCTTGTCTCGAACTTGCTCATGCAGCTTCTTAATTTCTTTAGCTCGCTGGTCTGCATTGGCACTATAATGCTGTTTATCAGTAGACGGGATCAAATCCAAGGGGCTAAGCGGTCGAGTACCATAAACTACTTCAAACGGACACCTTCCAGTTGCTTGATTAGAGGAGTTATTATAGGCAAATTCAATTTGGGCAAGGATAAGATCCCATTGTTTCAAATTCTTTCCTACAAAACTCCGGAGAAGGTTTCCCAAAACCCTATTGACGGCTTCCGTTTGACCATCCGTTTGAGGATGACTAGCACTGCTGAATTGGAGCCTGGTACCCAACTTTTTCCACAGGTTTGCCAAAAGTGGCTTAGGAACTTAACGTCTCGGTCAGAGGTGATAGATTTTGGAATACCATGAAGACGAACAATTTCTTTAAAATAAAGGTCTGCAACTTGAACAGCATCATTGGTCTTCTGGCATGGAATAAAATGTGCCATTTTTGAAAATCTATCTACTACCACCATTATGGAATCCTTTTGACGTTGAGTTCTTGGCAATCCAAGGATAAAATCCATACTGACGTCTTCCCAAGGTGCTTCTGGAATTGGAAGCGGCAAATATAACCCTGTATTTTGACTTTTGCTCTTGGCCAAGTGACAAATCTTGCATCTTTGAATGTGTTTAGTAGCATCTTTCTCCAGTCTTGGCCAATAGAAATTCTCTTTGATTAGGGCTACAGTTTTGTCTCGTCCAAAGTGACCTGCTAGACCTCCATTATGGGTCTCCCAGATAATTGCTTCTCGCAATGAGCATTGAGGGATGCATAATGTCTTTCTTTTGAATAAGAATCCTTCATGCCTGTAGTAGTCTTGGAAGGACTGCATTGTAGTATTACCCCAAATTTTACCAAAATCTGGGTCATCTTGGTATAACTCCTTGACAACCTCAAAGCCGACAATCTTTGTTTGAAGGGTTGAGAGTAAAGCATAGCGCCTGCTGAGGGCATCTGCCACAATATTTTGGACTCCTGCCTTGTGCTTGAGTAGGAATGGGTATGGTTGCAAGAACTCACTCCAAGCAGCATGTCGTCGGTTGATCTTTTGCTGAGAGTTCAAATGTTTGAGGGCTTCATGATCAGAATAAAGAATAAATTCTTTATTCAACAAATAGTGGCTCCAGTAATGCAGGGCACGAACAACGGCATAGAATTCCTTGTCATAAGTCGAATACTTGAGTTTACCGTTGTTGAGTTTTTCACTGAAAAAGGCTATAGGGTGCCCATCTTGACTCAAAACAGCTCCAATACCGGTATTTGAAGCATCACAGCTAACTTCAAATACTTGGTCAAAGTTTGGAAGTACTAGCACTGGTGCTTCAGTTAAACATCTCTTTAGTTCTTCAAAACTTTTCTGAGCTTGTTCGGTCCATTGAAATTTGTCTCCTTTAGTACAGTCTGTGAGTGGAGCAGCAATAGAGCTAAAATTTTTGATGAATCTTCTATAGAATGAAGCTAATCCATGGAAACTCCTCACATCATGGATGGAGCTTGGAATAGGCCAGCTGTTGATGGCTTCGACTTTACTCGGATCTACTCGAATACCCTCAGCGGTGATAATGTAACCCAGGAAATTTACTTCCTTGGTTAGAAAAGAACATTTCTTGAGATTGGCATAGAGTTTCTGTTCTCGTAAAGTCTGTAGCACTTGTCGTATATGCTCTAGATGCTCTTCTTTTCCCTTACTATAGATCAAAATATCGTCAAAGTATACGACTACAAACTTGCCAATGAAGGGGCGAAGTACCTAATTCATCAGACGCATGAATGTACTGGGAGCATTGGATAATCCAAAAGGCATCACAGTATATTCATACAGGCCGTCTCTGGTTTTGAAAGCAGTTTTCCATTCATCTCCTGGACGGATTCTGATTTGATGGTAGCCACTGTGAAGATCAATTTTGGAGAAGATGGTGGCTCCATGTAGTTGATCAAACAGGTCATCGAGCCTTGGTATCGGGAATCGATACTTGATAGTGATTTTGTTGACAGCTCGACTATCAACGCACATCCTCCAACTTCCATCTTTCTTTGGCACTAGAAGGACAGGTACAGCACAAGGGCTAACACTTTCTTGAATTAATCCTTTCTTCAGCAATTCTTCAACTTGGCGTTGAATTTCGTTATGTTCCTTAGGACTCATCCTATATGCTGGCTTATTTGGAATGACAGCTCCAGGAATAAAGTCAATGGCATGCTGGATATCACGCATTGGTGGTAATCCTTGAGGGATTTCTTCTGGTACAACATCCAGAAATTCAGCAAGCATTTCTTCTATCTCCAAAGGAAGAGTTGTTTCTTTATTTGCTTCAAACAAAAGGACAAAATTTGTGGTCTGAGCTTCTTTTGCCGTCATCTTGAACTGTGTTTTTGTAACTAAAGTCACAAGGGGCTTTGTTTCCTTCTTGTCTTTGTTCAGTTCACTTGGTGGCAATGGTGTCAACTTGACTTTTACTCCATCTTTGACGAAAGAGTAGGTGTTAGCATAGCCGTTGTATATTGCACGACGATCATATTGCCATGGTTTCCCCAGTAGAAGATGGCACGCATCCATAGGTATCACATCGCACCATGTGTTGTCGTGGTATTTCTGACCTATGGAAAAATTTACAAGACAACGTTTAGAGACCCTTACCTCGTTGCCTTTATTGAGCCATTGTAACTTATACGGATGCGGATGATCTTGTATGGGCAATTTCAACTTTTCCACCATATAATTTGACACGACGTTCTCACAACTCCCACTGTCAATAATAACATCACAAACCTTGCCTTGCGCAGTGCAACGGGTGTGGAAAATGTTGTGCCTCAGCCATGGTTCTTCTTTGGCTGTTGCAGTATGCAAGCTTCGTCTAATTACCAGTGATTCTCCTTGATCAGCAGGGGTGACCTCTTCAATGTGCACTGGTTCTTCATCAAACACTGGGCCATCATCAAATACTGGTCCTTCATCTTCTTCAGAAGCTTCATGGATTACTCCTTCAATAATGGTGATAATCTTGCGGTTTGGACAATTAGAAGCAATGTGTCCAAATCCTTGGCACCTGAAACACTTGACAACTTTAGAATTACCCTCTCTGTTGGGCTTTGGTGGATTGCTGTTTGAAGTACTTGCTTGTTGGATCTGAGGTTTGCGGTTATTTGCAGAGTTCCTATAAGGAAAAGAGGAAGAAGATTGATATGAAGGCTTCTTGGGAAGCTGTTTCTCAATTCGAAGAGATAAACGAATAACATCGTCCAAAGTCCAATATTGTTGAAGTTGGACCACGTGGGCGATATCTACTTTAATCCTCCAAGGTAGCGAGCGATTGATTGCTCATCCCTCTCTTGAATGTCACACTTCATCATCAGCTGTTCAAATTCTCTGGTGTATTCTTCCACAGACAGGTTCTTTTGACGAAGATTCTGTAGTTGAATAAAATTATCTTGAAAAAATTGCAGAGGTAAAAACTTACGAGTTAGTTCCTTACGCATCTTTTCCCATGTCCGTATTTTGCTTTTTCCTTCTCTCTCGCGCTTCTTCTTTAAATTTTCCCACCATATGGAAGCGTGTTTCTTTAACTTGACAGCAATGATTTTCACCTTCTTCTCCTCGGGTACCTCTTTATACTCGAATATTCGTTCAACAGTTTGTAGCCAATCGACAAATTCATATGGTTGGAGTTTTCCTTCAAACTCTGGAATTTCCACTCTGATATCGTCAGTACGGTTGACTGGTCTGGGTTGTCGACGGTTACTGGTGGATGACGAGGTACTATTGTCTGAATCATCACTTTGATGCTCCTTCCGTTCCTCCAATTGAATTCGTTGGGCATTCACCATTTCCTGCAACTGTTGAATTTGTTGCCTCAATTCTTCTAATTCAAGTTCTTGAACGGATCTGCGTATGGGAGGCATTTTCTCTCTCCTTTTTTTTTTTTGAAGAAGATTAAGCTAAATTTTGGATGACGTAGGGATTTGGGGCAAATTTGAGGAAAGTGTAATTTTGAAAATGACTGTGGGCAAAAATAAAATTTTAGAAAGTTGTGAGGGTAAAAGTGCAATATCAGAAAGTTCTGAGGTAAAAATGAAATTTCGGAAAGTTCTGGGGCAAAATCAGAATTTCAGAAAGTTCTGGGGTAAAAAATGAAATTTCAGAAAGATCTGGGGCAAAAGTGGAATTTTCAGAAATAACTGGGGCAAAAATGAAATTTCAGAAAAATCAGGGGCAAAAGTTGAATTTTGGAAAGTTCTGGGGTCAATTTGTAATTTCGGAACGTTTTGGGGGTAAAAATGAGTTTTCACAAAACTTCCGGGGTCAATATGAAAATCTGGAATTTGAGGGTGACGTGGCACAACTTTACACGTGGCAACTGATAATTGGTGACAGTTTTGACACGTGGCAAGCTTTGATTG
Organism: Biancaea sappan; assembly: GCA_037074585.1. Taxonomy (NCBI): domain Eukaryota; kingdom Viridiplantae; phylum Streptophyta; class Magnoliopsida; order Fabales; family Fabaceae; genus Biancaea; species Biancaea sappan. The sequence continues at coordinate 79,313,622 of CM073491.1, forward strand.
GTGAACTGATGACGTGGTGATGACGTGGCAACTGAATCAGCTGTGACACGTGGCAGTTCCGACACGTGGCAACCTCTGATTGATTGGAGTGGATGACGTGTTGATGACGTGGCAACCGAATCAGCTAGGACACGTGGCCGATGTGACACGTGGCAATATATGATTGGTTGGAGTGGATGACGTGGTGATGACGTGGCTGATGACGTGGTCGTCTTCAACCTCTGGCAGGCGCGTGTGGCGCGTGGAGTTGATGGCCGGCGCGTGATCTTCCGACGGTGGCGCGTGACGGCGCGTCGAATGTCAGGCGGCGTTGATCTTCTCCAGTCCAAGGTTTTGGACCCTTCCGATCACGATTCCAACGTCATTTTTCCCGAAAGAGCGCCGGAGATAGGACTTTCGAAGTTGGCCGATTTCGGCGTCGCCGGAAAACTTCGACAGTGAATCTCAGGCAGCTTTTCAGGCGTTCCCTCTCTCTGGAACCTTGCTCTGATACCAAATATGGCTCAGGGATCAACAAGGGTCAGAAGAAAAGAGAAAACAAAGGAAAGAAGCTAAGTTGAAAAACTTAGATATATTTCTAAACTCTTGGATGATGCTTACACTGATATTAGCACCCTATTTATACTAATTCTCAGGGGACAAAGAAGCATGGACAGAATGGAAAATGATAGTATGATCACATGGGCTTGGAATGCAAAAGTTGAAAATGGAAGAAAAACAAAACAAAAGTCTTCTAGCACATGGGTGGTAGCTGGAGGGTGGCAGATGGCTAGTAGCTGGAAAGTTGACAATATGTAGCAACCATTGTGGACCAACTTAATTCTCAGCAGCTGTGGCATAGGTGATTTCTTGGCCTTTCGTATTTTAATTTTTTTTTAAGTTTTAGGTAAATATTTCTCAATTATTTACATAATCTAGACTATTTTTCAACTATTTACATCTCAATTTTTAGCTTTAGAATCTACAGAATAACTTAGACTTAATATTACACGATAAGTACAAATAACACCAGCGAAAGGTTGATGTGTAGTTATATTTATGTCAATTGTTCAACCCTATTCCTGCACCATAGAAAAACCCAAAAACAAAAAAAGTTCAGTTAACAGAGTTTCTATACAGCGAACGAATATAAAAAATTAGTTGAAGCATATCACATAATGCAAATTAAAATATGTACTTATGACTATAAAACAATAAAAGAAGTAAAAATAGCACTGTGAACCTCTATTCTTTATGTTAATCCAACATTCACAACAAATGTCTTTTTAAATTAATATGACTTGAATAAACGTACATGTGTATGTATTGCCAAAGGTTGTTCAAAAACCAAATCAAACACCCTGAAGATATATTAGTAAGTAAAATACTTTGAGCATCTAAATTTGGACATAAGATGCTCTTTTTAATCTCTTAAAAATTATTGTTATTTTAATTCGATATTTTTTATTGTTAAATAATATTGACAAAAAAAAAGAGATCAAATTAAAATAATAATAATATATTTATTTTTTCAAAGCTTACACACAAATCACACAAGCCTAAACAAATTAAAGCAGTCCATACAAATCACTTGATCTATTTTTTTATTTCTTTCTATTTAAGAACATGACAAAGGCGGCTAAACAGCCAGAGAAAGGGAAAGGGACAGATTAAATACACTGCATCACCTTAGAAGCAGCCAATACATTACATCACATACTGATAGGATTTAAATAAACGTGTAAATCGCTTTGTATAATTAATAGGATGAAATGAAAGAGTAGCAATTTCGTAGTTGCTTAAGATGTGACTTAGAGAGTGATATGTTCACGGTGATGATAAGGAAGGGAGAGAAAGAGCGTAGATGGCAGACTGTGAGAAGAGAGATGACAGATGAGACGTCGGAACTAGGAAGGGTAGATTGAAACGTTACTATTCCTTCTATAGTGCGGCTAGTTGGTTGTCATTTCACCGGAAAATTTTACATTAATGTATTGTTGGCTATTTACTTCCACCACAACTCGAGAGATAATTCTGCATAGTTTCACGTAAATATCTCTATCTGCTGCCACGAGTAGGTTCTGATAGTGCTATAATTTTAATTAGGTGTTCTACATTTGTTTTTTCTTGATTTTTCTAGATTATTTAATTAATACATACTTCAGAAGTAAATTAAATTAAATCCACGCAGGGACTCTATATATAAGTGGACATGGATAGAGATGATCTCACATTCGGAACCCTACAATCTACTAAACTCCTCTCCTTCAAGTCCTTTTCGATAACAGCTTCTCGTGGCCTCACAATATCAAGCCATGTCCACTAAAACTTCAACCCAAATCAATGCAGCCTCTGAGTTCAAGCGACCTCATGTGAATTTCGATCCAAGCATATGGGGCACCAGTTTCCTTCAATATGCTTCAGATTCTATGGTATTATACACACACACACACACACACACACACACAAAAAGAAGCATCATTTTTTATGTATATTTTTTTAGCTTGAAGCCTTAAACTTGTAATTAGATTTAAATATAGCACGTCAAAAAATCTATAATGACTCTTTATTTTTCAGGATATGGATGACAATGAGTTGCAAAAAGTTCATCAACTAAGAGAGGATGTAAAGGAAATGTTTGTCTCTTTAGACAATAACATCGCACCCAAACTCAACCTCATTGACTCTATCCAACGTTTGGGTGTGTCTTACCATTTTGAGCAAGAAATTGAAGAAGCATTAGTTAAGATTCGCAACATTTGCACCAGTAACAATAAGTTAAGCATCCAGGATGAAGACGATCTTCACTCTCTTGCTTTACTCTTTCGGTTGCTTAGGCAACAAAGATATCCTATTTCTTCTGGTATATATGCTTTGGGACAGAACTTATTAATTACATTCAATTGTAGGTGTACTTGCTGTGTTCTCTAAAGAGATATTGACTCAATCATATATCTTATAACTTAAACACGGAATAATTATATCTTACACTTTTTACAACAAGCACTAATACAGGTAAAGTTATCAAACTTGAGAGTTTATATAAATTCGAAAAAGAGAGATAAACTCGAAATATAAACTCTATCATAAATTTGTAAGAGTTTAAATATGTTCCTATTTTTTTAATAAACTATTAAAAATATATATGTTAACACATATTAATATCTTAATTCATAATTAAAATAAAAGTACTTAATATTTTAATTCATATTATGTAATTATCTAATCATTTTAGGCATCAATACAAGTCCTAGTTTTACATTTAACTAAATATTAGAAAATATCCAAAAATTTTTTTTGGAGGACTGCAGCTGAGTCAATCCAACATAAACTCGACGAGTTTGGAAGAGTTTAATCTAGTTTTTATCACTGAATTCTAATTCTAGGATCAAATTTACTCGATTTGAAGATTTAAACTTGCAAACTCAAACTAGTTTAAGAATTAACTTGAGAGTTTAAATCGTGTTAATAGGATCTATTTAATTTTTGGCTTTGCCAATGATATTTGAATTTATTAGCCATTGTCTTGATATTTGAATTTATTAACCATTGTCTTGATCCTAACACTAACGGATATTATTATTTATATATGTTGGGTGATTGAACTAGATGTGTTTAACAAATTCAAAAAGGAGAATAGAGAGTTTAAGGATGAAGTTGCCAAGGATGCCAAGGGAATGTTGGCCTTGTACGAAGCTGCACAATTAAGGACTCATGGAGAGGATGTACTTGATGAAGCCCTTCATTTCACATACACTCACATGAAGTCCTTGACCAATAACAACCAATTGAGCCCTTCTCTTGCAGCTCATGTGAACCACTGCTTAAGCCAACCTCTCCACAAGAGATTGCAGAGGACAGAGGCAAGGTATTTCATGTCTTTCTACCAGCAAGATCCTTCCCATAGTCACATTCTGCTAAGCTTTGCAAAACTAGATTTCAATATGCTCCAACAATTGCATCAAAAAGAAGTGGGCAATATCTCTAGGTAAGTACTATAATCCAACCATTTTTGTATATTTCCCCAAGTATGTATGGTAAATTTATGAGGTAATAAAACAAAATATTACTTTACCTTATATGTGAAATATCATATATATGATGTCATATCTCATCACGTATTCAATAAAGTTAGCAATTTTTTTGGTAGGATATATAACTTGTAATTTCACTAATAACAACCGTCACAGATGGTGGAAAGAATTGGACTGGATGAGAAGGGTCCCTTACGCGAGAGAAAGGTTTGTTGAGTGTTACATTTGGTGTGTGGGCATGTCCTATGAGCCTCAATACAGCACTGCAAGAATGTTACTTGGCAAATTGAACTCCGTTATCACACTTGTCGATGATACCTATGACGCCTATGGCACACTTCAAGAGCTTCAACTTTTCACTGAGGCAGTCCACAGGTTTATTTTAAGGAAATTCACCAAGATTCTTTGTTTTCAATGATAATTTTTTAAGAACATCCACAACCATTTTTTTCCCTTTTCAATTTAGATGGGATATTAGTCCCATTACGTCCCTTCCAGAATGCATGAAAGGGGTATTTGAGGCAATTGTAGAAGTGTTGAGGGAATTGGAGCTGGTGACTACACAGAAAGGAACAAGTTTTGCAATGCCATATTTCAAAAGAGCTGTATGTATAGGAGGAGCTATTTATTTAATTTGTTAATTAATTTCTATATATTTCTTCAAAAACTGTCAATTGATGCTTATATTATTTGATGTGCAAGATTGGCTTAATTATTTATATATGTTGTTGTGATTCGTAGATTTGTAGCTTGTCAGAAGCCTACTTGGTGGAAACAAAATGGCGCAGTGAAAGCCACATCCCAAGCTATGATGAGTACAAGCGCAATGGAGTTTTCACTTCCACCTATCCTTATCATCTAACTCTTTTCTATGGACTGGGAAATTTTGTTTCTGAAGAAGTGCTTTATTTCATTTTTGGAGATTCCAAAATCATTAGAGCTATGTCACTTATTTCCAGACTCGTGGATGATATAGCTTCTCATAAGGTACCAAAACACTACATGCTCAATCCAATCGAACCAATATTGTTTCTAATGATTAGTTAGGGTTTTGGTATGATAATAGTTTTAAGTGTAAATCATGCTTGGTTAGATTACATTTGGTATATTATATTTCTTGTTTTAAATATTGCAAAAATATCCATTCTAGTTTTCTTTTTGTAAAATCAACCACTCTTGACAAAACATGACATTTGTAATTTATTCTTAATTGTCATGACTCATGACAATTAAAAGAATTAAATAACTAACGTTGTGTTACCCTAGTTTTAATAATCATGCTATCAATACGTATATGTGGTTTTCTGATATTGTTTGTAATGTTTTGTGATATGAATTAGTTTGAGGGGGAAAGAGGATTTGTTGTAACGGGAGTAGAGTGCTGCATGAAACAATATGGGATATCAGAAAAAGAAGCCTATAAGATTCTTCACAATGACGTGGAAAGCTGTTGGAAGGATATTAATGAGGAGTGCCTTAGATTAGAAGCTGTCCCTCAGGCTCAGCCTGTGCTTGATTTTGCACTCAACTTGGCTCGTGTGATTGAGGTTGTATATGAAAATTTCCAAGATGGCTTCAGTAAACCCAAGTTACTCAAACCTCATATTGCCTCATTGCTTCTGGATCCCATACACGACTAAGCATCACAACTATGGATGAATATCTTAGTGTGTGCTCTTGTTAAATAATGTGTAACATATATACGTACGGACACACACACACACACACACACACACACATATACATATATGTGTGCATGTATGTGCATATATAGTGTATCCTTGAATAAAAAGCATGTTATGTGACTGTTCATATATAAACTGTTCTCTATTTATAAAGGTTATTTTAAAATTATATATATACATTACAAAAAAATAAGAATTCAGAGACAGAAAAATTAGGCAACACATTTGAGCCGTTGATTGTAGGCAACACTTTTCAGCTGTTGCCATTATAGTCAACACTTACTGTTCCATTATAGGCAACACTTCTGAATCAATTTTCTTAAGCCCTAAACTATAAATCACAAATTTTCCTTTTACTAGATTGGTTTATAAGATTAGCATATATTTGAGAAGCATAAGAACCACATATTAGTCAGCAAACCACATTGGCGGAGAAAAAGACGAAAGTGTACTCCATATTTTTTGAACTTGTTATTATCTTGTTATTATCTATTTGGTTTTATATCCACCATCATACATTAATTTCAGTATCAAATGGTACATCTAAACTCAAATTACAAAAAACGAAGAAAACTCGGAGGCCATATTTAAGATCCAATTTTGCTAGAGTGATGCCCTGCGTTGAAACATAAAAAAAATAGAGTATAAAAGAGTGAGTCAATTTTCCATTTTATTGCTTCATCACTGAAACCAAATTATTGATTAGAATAAAAATTCAAAGCATACAAAATGACATATCTATTACAATAAAGGCAATTTTTTTTTAAAAAAGGAAAGATCCACCATGCTATCTAGTTGTAGTTGTAGTTGTAGCTGAACACATCTTAGAAAACCTGATGTATATGGATCATATAGGGTGAATTTCGAAAAAAAAGAACTTTAAACGTACACAAGCATGTGTACAAGATTATAAGTCAAAATGATATGTGTAGCTTTACACATAAAATCAATATGTAACATGGTATCATGGAACATGAGAATGAAAAAGAGCATAGTCTCAAAGATATAGTTGTGGTCCTTATTAGCCATTGTGGAAAATTTTGCATTTTTTAAAAGGTCTAGCTTGCTTAAGTAACCTCAAAACAGTGCAGGAATAGTTTCAGGGTCAGACTAGTACATGTTTAAGAATTTAGGATAGTTGAGGGGTCATAGGAATGAATTTTCATCTAAATTTTTTCTAAAAGATGACTAACATGTTAAGCCTTAGGTCTGGAGGGTTTAGTGATCTTACAAAATGTTTTGGTACCTTAGTTGACACTAAAACAAGGAGTATGTTGAGTATAGGCTGAAGCAAAATAGTTAAGGAAATCAAGTTGGTTAAATGATCAAAAAATATAGTCTGGGTCTAAAATTTTGTTGCAATGTAATTTAAAACCTCAAACTACAATTCTAGAAATTTTGGTAAATTTAGGGCAAGGGGAAGTATGGTTTCACGGTTTCACCTTTCAGGAAACTAAGGTAGATTTAGAGAAAAAAAAACCAAATTTCTAATTTAATTTGTCAAGTTTTCCTTTTATGTCGGGTGTTGAGTTTAAAAGTATTAGAATGACTTTTAATTAACATATGGAGATCTCAACCTTCTAAATTATGTATAAGTCCCCAGATCAAAAGCCCATGTAGGTATGGTGCTCATACTACAAAAGGTTAAGGGGCTTTAAGAGCTCTTCTAAGTGATTCACCAATGGGTGTGGGTGATTGAAATGACATTTGCAATTTCATCTCTACAAGATAAATCACTAATTTTGGGAAATGATAAGATAAGGACAACTAAAGGTCAATAAAAATGTTTTGATCTATATTCTCCAACTTTCTATTTGATTACTTGAATTCTATTAGTGTCCCTTAACACATTGATTACACCTTGAGAATGTTTTTAAATTTCCAGCCAATTAAAAGTTCTCAATAAAGCTAAATACTCATATCTTCATTTTCTTTACCAAATGTCTCAATTAAAAAACAAGTCACAAAAAACAAGCACAGAAACAGAGTAATATCACAAATTTCCCAAATCAAAGCCTTAAAGTGTCAGAAAACAAGTGCAGAGGAAAAAATTTATTAGAAATCCTCAACATAATATTAATGGTAGGTAGTGTATACAAAATGGCTTTAACTGTTCTCTTATCTGCAAGCAAATTTGGAGATGTAAGTTTCATTTTATTTAAATATGCAACAATGTCAACCGAAACTTCTACAACACATGTCATATCCTTATCTTTTGATGCGATTTTTCCCGACAAGTGTATCAGGTCGCAACTAATAGTAAAGCGAGACAAAAGTGTCGTCCTTAGAGATCGACTTTTAACAATTACTAATTTCACTAGTTTAAATTATATTTGGACAAGCTAAACGGATTGAGTGAATTGCGATTAAATTTAACTAAAGGTAAATTATATTAAAAGAAAAAGAAGTTAACTAAGGCAATGATGAATTATACAATAACAAAATGGGTATAGGGGATTGATTTCACTTGACTCCTAATCCAATTAATTCATAGACAAACCAATCTTTGAGTTGTTAAAGAGTGCTTCAATATAATTGCAAATTCCTTTTAAATGGTGATCAAGTTCACAAATTTATTTGAACCCAATGCCTTGGAAAGACAAATCTTCCTCATTTAAATAATTAGCTAATGCCTTAGTCAAATTATTTAGTTCTGAGTTTAAGCTTAGGAATTTATAAAAATCAAGCAAATAAGATTTTCTATGCCTAAATTAACCTAATTTACAGTAGAAATTATGAAGGCATGTCCATATCAAGCTATTCCTAGCATTAATATAAACCCTAGTTTCATTGAATGGTACCTAAGCATCCAAGAACATTTAAAAATGGTAAAATCTACTCCAAGAATAAGAATTGCATTATATCAAAGTATTCAACAACAAAGCTCATGGGAAGTCAATTTACATCAATCCCCTAAACCCTATAGAGGTTTAGTTACACATACAGAGAGAGAGAGAGAAGAAAAATATCACAAATCTACAATAAAACATAATACAAGAGGAACGAGAATGAGAAAGAAGCTTCAAACTTAGTAGCGAAGAGGTTCGCCTTCTTCTCCAAAGTGTCCTAGCAAAGCTCGTTTCTTCTCTACCCAAAAGATCCCTTTTCTCTCTCTATTTCCTCCTTAAATAGCCTCTGTCTTGTGTAGGTCAAGATCTGAGCACCTGGGCCACCACATTGTAATTCATTAGGATCTTCAAGGTTGTAATACCCGTTAATTTCAGAATATAATTCGCTTAAGAGTATTTTAGAATTCTACAACGTTACTTTAGTTATTTATTTTGGTCATTTTTAATTTTCATATTTAATTGTTCTCTTTGAATATTATTTATGAAAATTGAGTTAAATGACTGGACTAAATATTTGCACAATGAGGGATATATTCTAAGAATGGTGAAATTCATGGAAAAGTGGTTGCAGAATGGTCAATTAATCCATTTATTGTAAATTGACTGGATGGGTTTGGATGTTGGGTTATGGATACCCATGGGTTATTGAATAACCCATTAGAAATATTTAATATAAAGTTTCAATAGTAACCTCATATTTGAAACTTGAGCCGAAGGAAGCAGAAAAGATTCTTTCTCAGTTCTTCATTTTCTTCTCAAATCCTTTCCTTGATCTTCAGAAGTTCGATTATTTGTTCGGTTCAAAAGCTTTGTAAGGATCAAAGGTAAGCTTTAATCCGATTATTTTCCTTAAATTTCAGTTTATGTAGAAGATCAGAGGAGGTTTTGTTCTTGAAGATTTTGATGATAATTCATGAATCTCAGTTGTTTTAGAAGTTATATTTGAGTTATAATCGGTTAAAAGAGTTGAAATTCTGGTTTTGAAACAAGAAAGGAAAGGATGAATTTTTGAAAGATTTTTCTGCAAAACCGAGTTACTGTAGCGACCAGGGATTTCGAAACAAAATCTGGAAAATTTTCTTCGGGTTACTGTAGCAGTACTGTAGTGTCGGCAGTCAACGGTACTGTAGCAGTCAACGTTGAATTTTGGAAAGTTCTGGGGTCAATTTGTAATTTCGGAACGTTTTGGGGGTAAAAATGAGTTTTCACAAAACTTCCGGGGTCAATATGAAAATCTGGAATTTGAGGGTGACGTGGCACAACTTTACACGTGGCAACTGATAATTGGTGACAGTTTTGACACGTGGCAAGCTTTGATTGGTGAACTGATGACGTGGTGATGACGTGGCAACTGAATCAGCTGTGACACGTGGCAGTTCCGACACGTGGCAACCTCTGATTGATTGGAGTGGATGACGTGTTGATGACGTGGCAACCGAATCAGCTAGGACACGTGGCCGATGTGACACGTGGCAATATATGATTGGTTGGAGTGGATGACGTGGTGATGACGTGGCTGATGACGTGGTCGTCTTCAACCTCTGGCAGGCGCGTGTGGCGCGTGGAGTTGATGGCCGGCGCGTGATCTTCCGACGGTGGCGCGTGACGGCGCGTCGAATGTCAGGCGGCGTTGATCTTCTCCAGTCCAAGGTTTTGGACCCTTCCGATCACGATTCCAACGTCATTTTTCCCGAAAGAGCGCCGGAGATAGGACTTTCGAAGTTGGCCGATTTCGGCGTCGCCGGAAAACTTCGACAGTGAATCTCAGGCAGCTTTTCAGGCGTTCCCTCTCTCTGGAACCTTGCTCTGATACCAAATATGGCTCAGAGATCAACAAGGGTCAGAAGAAAAGAGAAAACAAAGGAAAGAAGCTAAGTTGAAAAACTTAGATATATTTCTAAACTCTTGGATGATGCTTACACTGATATTAGCACCCTATTTATACTAATTCTCAGGGGACAAAGAAGCATGGACAGAATGGAAAATGATAGTATGATCACATGGGCTTGGAATGCAAAAGTTGAAAATGGAAGAAAAACAAAACAAAAGTCTTCTAGCACATGGGTGGTAGCTGGAGGGTGGCAGATGGCTAGTAGCTGGAAAGTTGACAATATGTAGCAACCATTGTGGACCAACTTAATTCTCAGCAGCTGTGGCATAGGTGATTTCTTGGCCTTTCGTATTTTAATTTTTTTTTAAGTTTTAGGTAAATATTTCTCAATTATTTACATAATCTAGACTATTTTTCAACTATTTACATCTCAATTTTTAGCTTTAGAATCTACAGAATAACTTAGACTTAATATTACACGATAAGTACAAATAACACCAGCGAAAGGTTGATGTGTAGTTATATTTATGTCAATTGTTCAACCCTATTCCTGCACCATAGAAAAACCCAAAAACAAAAAAAGTTTAGTTAACAGAGTTTCTATACAGCGAACGAATATAAAAAATTAGTTGAAGCATATCACATAATGCAAATTAAAATATGTACTTATGACTATAAAACAATAAAAGAAGTAAAAATAGCACTGTGAACCTCTATTCTTTATGTTAATCCAACATTCACAACAAATGTCTTTTTAAATTAATATGACTTGAATAAACGTACATGTGTATGTATTGCCAAAGGTTGTTCAAAAACCAAATCAAACACCCTGAAGATATATTAGTAAGTAAAATACTTTGAGCATCTAAATTTGGACATAAGATGCTCTTTTTAATCTCTTAAAAATTATTGTTATTTTAATTCGATATTTTTTATTGTTAAATAATATTGACAAAAAAAAAGAGATCAAATTAAAATAATAATAATATATTTATTTTTTCAAAGCTTACACACAAATCACACAAGCCTAAACAAATTAAAGCAGTCCATACAAATCACTTGATCTATTTTTTTATTTCTTTCTATTTAAGAACATGAAAAAGGCGGCTAAACAGCCAGAGAAAGGGAAAGGGACAGATTAAATACACTGCATCACCTTAGAAGCAGCCAATACATTACATCACATACTGATAGGATTTAAATAAACGTGTAAATCGCTTTGTATAATTAATAGGATGAAATGAAAGAGTAGCAATTTCGTAGTTGCTTAAGATGTGACTTAGAGAGTGATATGTTCACTGTAGCAAACCGTACTGTAGCAACCCGTTACTGTAGCAGTCAGAAAATTTTACGTATTTTCGTGATTTTGTTTCCTTTCTTATGATTCCTTGTAATATATTTTACTAGGAAATTTTCCTACACAAATTCTAGTGTGGAACAAGGTAAACTTGGACAAACATCAAGGTGAGTGAATAACCTTGCTCAGCTACTTTGATATTACTAGTCAAAGTACAATATAAGTCCCATTTACAATATTATTTGGATAATAAGCAATTAATTTTTCATATGGGAGTATATGATGATCAGTAGAAATAAGAGTATGAAGAAACTATTTATTTCATGACAATTGTACTATGTGATGAATTCTCACTATTTTATTAATGAGTAAAGATCTACGGGATCTAATACACGAGTGTGAAAGGGTTAAAGTCCCATACTACTCGGTGTATATCTAAGAAATCTTATACACGAGTGTGAAAGGGTTAAAGTCCCATACTACTCAGTGCATATCTATGAAATCTATACACGAGTTGAAAGGGTTAAAGTCCCATACTACTCGGTGTATATCTATGAAATCTTATTCATGAGTTTGAAAGGGTTAGAGTCCCATACTACTCGATGTATAAGATAATTAATTATATGAGTAAATGTGGTATTTGTACTTTTGATATTTTATATAGTACAGTTATTTACTTACTGAGTTTTTAAATAAACTCACACTCCCTATGATTATTTTTTTCAGATACAGAAAACAGAGAAGAAGAGAATCTGTTTGAAGATTAGAAGCCCCTTGGGATTATTCTCTATTTCTGTCTGGTGGGACACCGGTACTTATTAATGTGAATATTAGAAAAGCTCTGTATTTTCTATAGGTCTCCTAGGCTTGCGAAGAGATAGAAATATCAGACTATGTATGTCTATATTTGCTTATCAGATGAATATAATTCTGTAGTGTGGAATGAATGATTAAGGTTGAATGTAAAACCTTACAGAATATATGTATATAACGTATGTTTGAGAATTATATCAAATGAGTAGTATCTTTTCACATACTCAATTTTTGGGATGTGACAAATTTGGTATCAGAGGAAAGGTTTTATAGGTCCCCTATAGAGTACAGAGCAAAGTGATCTTTGTGGGCCCTTCCCTATTGTCATGAGCCGCGGCATGACCATAGGATTAGGTTCCATAAAAGACCTTGTAGAGTATAACGTCATTTTATAGATAACTTCTCAGTGGGGCTAGTAAGTGATATTTTGTTTATGTCTGAAAATTGTTTGTTATGTGTGTAGATCTGTGACAGATCAATGTCAGAAGGATCTTCTAATAATAATGAGCATATGGGTCCAAGGAGGGCCATAAATCCACCAGTACATGTGCAAGATGATCCTAACCGTGGTGATAGTTTACATGCTCAAAGTACTGAGGGCGCAACTAGTGAGCAAGCAAGAAGAGTCGAACCTGATGCTCATGTCGGTAATGCAACTATTGCACATGTGATTCATTTGATGAATGAACGATTTGACCGATTTGAGGCTGAAATGAGAGGTCGAGCTGCACAAGCTAACCTGCCAGTGGATCCTCCTATTGTTGAAGCTGAAAATGTACCACCAGCTCCGTTAGCGGGAGGAGTTAATGTAAGAGAGGTAAGAATGTCTGAATTCCAGAAAATGAGGCCTCCTACTTTTTCAGGGGAAGATCCCAAAGAGGACCCACAATGTTTTCTTGAAGATTGTGAAGCAATCTGTGATGCTATAGGGTGTTCTCCTACTCAAAAGGTAGAATTCACTTCCTTTCAGTTAAAAGGTAGGGCTGGTAAATGGTGGAGGAACTGGAAGAAAGCTAGAATTCAAGGCGCACCGCCAGTTATGTGGACAGAATTTTACAGATTGGTTATGGATGAATTTCTTCCGGCAAGTGAACGATCATCCAGGGCCAGAGATTTTCTGTATCTACGGCAGGGAACCATGACTGTTGATGAATATTCAGCTCAGTTTGTTAAATTATCTGAATATGCCCCTGAAATCATTCCTTCTGAAAGGAAGAAAATAGAAAAGTTTGTGGAAGGGCTTCGTGATGCCTTATATGATCAAGTGGGTTCTAATATGAATGATTACTCTTCGTACTCAGAAGCTGTTGATGTGGCCCGAAGAATGGAAAGGAGGTCAAAGAATAAAGAAGAATATCGTCAAAAGAAGAAGGCCAGATATAGGAGATCTTTTAATCAAGGGGAAGACTCAGGGACTTTTACTGCACCACAACATGCTCCAGCCACTCCTACTAAGTCATCTTATTCTATAGCCAGTGTGGCTAAGCCTCGTTCAGAGAGCAGGGGTGGTTTTAGCTCTTCTAGTAGAGGAGGTACTCAAGGTAGAAGGGAAAAACCTCAATGTCCTGAATGTGGAAAGTTTCACTTCGGAGAATGCAGGTTAAACACTGTTGGTACAGGCTGTTTTCACTGTGGACAAAAAGGACATTTTATAAGGGAGTGCCCTCAGCTCATGACAAGACCAGGTCAAGGGTCTACTTTGCCACCTCGACCACAATCTATTACTCAAACACCAACCCCTTCAACAGGGGGTAGTATGGGAAGAGGTTCTGGAAGAGGCCAAGGTGACCGTGGAAAACAAGCTGCTGGCAGAGGAAATGCAAGAATATATGCTCTAACCCGACAAGATGCTCAAACATCCAATGCTGTAGTTACAGGTATATTATCTGTTAATACTTTTGCTGCACGTATTTTGTTTGACCCCGGTTCTACTCACTCATATGTGTCACCCCTATTTGCCAAGAGATTTGCAATTGATTCGATTATTCTTAAAGAACCATTCTTGGTTTCCACACCGATGAGAGAGACTTTGATGGTTAAAACATGTTATCGTTCTTGTAAAATAATCGTTGGAGGCATGGAAACTGAGATAGATCTTATGGTTCTCAATATGTTAGATTTTGATGTGATTCTAGGGATGGACTGGCTATCTTCTTGTCATGCTACTATAAATTGTCGTGACAAAGTTATTTCCTTTAATATACCGGGGAGGAGTAATTTTGTGTTTCAAGGAGATCGAAGTGATGTACCTTGCAACATGATATCTATGTTAAGTGCCCAGCGTATGTTGCGAAAGGGATGTCAGGGATTTCTAGCTTTTATCAAAGATTTAGAAAAGAAAGAACAGAAGTTAGAAGACATTCATGTGGTAAATGAATTCCCAGATGTGTTCCCAGAAGATTTACCTGGATTACCGCCAGAAAGAGATATTGAGTTCAGTATTGATTTGGTCCCAGACACAAGACCAATTTCTATTCCACCTTATCGTATGGCTCCTGTTGAGCTAAAAGAACTTAAAGAACAATTGGAAGATTTGTTAAACAAAGGGTTCATTCGCCCAAGTTTTTCACCTTGGGGTGCTCCTGTTCTTTTTGTGAAAAAGAAAGATGGTTCTATGAGATTATGTATAGATTATCGTCAACTGAATAAAGTCACAGTGAAGAATAAGTATCCTTTACCAAGGATAGATGATTTGTTTGATCAGCTTCAAGGAGCAAAATACTTCTCAAAGATTGATCTAAGGTCTGGATATCATCAATTACGAATTAAGAGTGATGATATACCTAAGACTGCTTTTCGTACACGGTATGGACATTATGAGTTTCTTGTGATGTCTTTTGGGTTGACAAATGCACCAGCAGCATTTATGGATTTAATGAACAGAGTGTTCAAATCATTCCTTGATAAGTTTGTAATTGTGTTTATTGATGATATTTTGGTATATTCAAAGAGTCATGAAGAACATACTGAACATTTGAGAAAAGTGCTTCAGACTTTGAGAGAGCATCAGTTGTACGCAAAGCTCTCAAAATGTGAATTCTGGATGAGTCATGTAACATTTTTGGGACATGTTATTTCCCAAGAAGGTATTCATGTAGATCCAAGTAAAATTGAAGCAGTAAAACAATGGCCTCGACCAACAACTGTGTCTGAAGTACGTAGTTTTCTTGGCTTAGCAGGGTATTACCGTCGCTTTGTCAAAGATTTCTCTAAGACGGCTCTTCCATTAAATAAGTTAACCCGAAAGAATGTTAAATACATTTGGGATGATTCATGTGAGCAAAGTTTCACCCAATTGAAAGAGTGTTTAACTTCTGCACCAGTCTTAATTTTACCATCAGGACCAGGGGGTTACTCTGTATTCTGTGATGCCTCAAAGATAGGCTTAGGGTGTGTGTTGATGCAACATGGTAAAGTCATAGCTTATGGCTCACGTCAGCTTAAAAAGCATGAATTGAATTACCCCACTCATGATTTGGAAATGGCAGCTGTAGTGTTTGCCCTAAAGATATGGAGACATTACTTGTATGGGGAAACTTGTAAAATTTTTACAGATCACAAAAGCCTTAAGTACATTTTTGAGCAGAGAGATCTCAATCTAAGGCAACGAAGGTGGATGGAACTTCTGAAAGATTATGATTGTACCATCCTTTACCATCCAGGTAAAGCAAATGTAGTGGCTGATGCTCTAAGTCGAAACTCTATGGGAAGTTTAGCTCACATTGCCACTATAAGGAGGTCTCTAATACATGAACTACAAGAATTGGAAGCTGATGGAGTATTCTTCGAGATCACTGAGTCAGGTACATTTCTGGCTCATTTAACAGTTAGATCATCCCTTGTTGAAAAAGTAAAAGCAACTTTAGAAGGTGACATTGATATGGTCAAAATAAGAGATAAGGCAAGGCAAGGTCTAGCACCAAGTTTCTTGGTAGATGAAGAAGGAGTCTTATGGTTTAATGGTAGACTCTGTGTCCCCAACATTGAATCTTTGAAGCATGAAATCTTAATGGAAGCTCATGGTTCACCATACGTTGTACATCCTGGTGCTGTGAAAATGTATCAGGACTTGAAACAAGTTTATTGGTGGGAGGGCATGAAGCGAGACGTGACTGACTTTGTAGCTCGATGTTTGACTTGTCAGCAAGTTAAAGCTGAACATCGACGACCACCTGGATTGATGCAAAAACTAGATATTCCCGAATGGAAGTGGGAAAGGATCACCATGGATTTTGTAGTAGGTTTACCTCGGTCAACAAAAGGAAATGATTCAATATGGGTCATAGTGGATCGACTTACTAAGTCAGCACATTTTCTTCCTGTTCATACCACTTTCAGTGTAGCAAAACTTGCTCGACTTTATGTTAAAGAAATAGTGAAACTTCATGGTGTACCAATATCCATTATATCAGACCGAGGACCTCAGTTTACTTCTCGGTTTTGGAAAGTCTTTCAAGAGGCTTTGGGTACCAAAGTGAATCTTAGCACAGCATTCCATCCTCAGACTGATGGACAGTCCGAAAGGACAATTCAGACTTTAGAGGATATGCTAAGAGCTTGTGTGATGGATTTCAGTGGAAGTTGGGAAGATCATTTGTCTCTTATTGAATTTGCTTATAACAACAGTTACCAAGCCAGTATTCAGATGGCACCTTTTGAGGCTTTATATGGGAGACGGTGTCGATCTCCTATAGGTTGGTTTGAACTTGGTGAAACCAAAATATTTGGACCTGAAATGATTCAGGAAGATATAAATAAAGTTAAACTGATCAGAGAGAAGTTGTTAACTGCTCAGAGTAGACAGAAGTCTTATGCGGACAACCGACGACGTGACCTTGAATTTGCAATAGGTGATATGGTTTTCTTACGAATCTCACCTATGAAAGGAGTAATGAGATTCGGGAAGAAAGGCAAGCTTAGTCCGAGGTATGTTGGCCCATATGAGGTTGTAGACAGAGTGGGTAATGTGGCATATCGCCTAGACCTACCTTCCAACCTAGAGGGAGTTCATCCAATATTTCATGTGTCCATGCTACGGAAGTATCTTCCTGATCCTTCTCATTTCATTCAACCCCAAGAAGTTCATTTTGATGAAACTCTCACCTACGAAGAGGTACCAGTAGCTATCCTTGATAGAAAAGTCAAGAAATTGCGTACCAAAGAAATTCCTACTGTCAAGGTTCTTTGGAGAAATCATTCTCGCGAGGAAGCTACGTGGGAGGCAGAAGATGAGATGTGGAAAAACTATCCACATTTATTTGAAACTTGAGGTAAGATTTTAATTCGGAGGACCGAATTCTTTTAAGGGGGGTAGAATGTAATACCCGTTAATTTCAGAATATAATTCGCTTAAGAGTATTTTAGAATTCTACAACGTTACTTTAGTTATTTATTTTGGTCATTTTTAATTTTCATATTTAATTGTTCTCTTTGAATATTATTTATGAAAATTGAGTTAAATGACTGGACTAAATATTTGCACAATGAGGGATATATTCTAAGAATGGTGAAATTCATGGAAAAGTGGTTGCAGAATGGTCAATTAATCCATTTATTGTAAATTGACTGGATGGGTTTGGATGTTGGGTTATGGATACCCATGGGTTATTGAATAACCCATTAGAAATATTTAATATAAAGTTTCAATAGTAACCTCATATTTGAAACTTGAGCCGAAGGAAGCAGAAAAGATTCTTTCTCAGTTCTTCATTTTCTTCTCAAATCCTTTCCTTGATCTTCAGAAGTTCGATTATTTGTTCGGTTCAAAAGCTTTGTAAGGATCAAAGGTAAGCTTTAATCCGATTATTTTCCTTAAATTTCAGTTTATGTAGAAGATCAGAGGAGGTTTTGTTCTTGAAGATTTTGATGATAATTCATGAATCTCAGTTGTTTTAGAAGTTATATTTGAGTTATAATCGGTTAAAAGAGTTGAAATTCTGGTTTTGAAACAAGAAAGGAAAGGATGAATTTTTGAAAGATTTTTCTGCAAAACCGAGTTACTGTAGCGACCAGGGATTTCGAAACAAAATCTGGAAAATTTTCTTCGGGTTACTGTAGCAGTACTGTAGTGTCGGCAGTCAACGGTACTGTAGCAGTCAACGTTACTGTAGCGAACCGGTACTGTAGTGAACCGTTACTGTAGCGAACCGACACTGTAGCAAACCGTTACTGTAGCAAACCGTACTGTAGCAACCCGTTACTGTAGCAGTCAGAAAATTTTACGTATTTTCGTGATTTTGTTTCCTTTCTTATGATTCCTTGTAATATATTTTACTAGGAAATTTTCCTACACAAATTCTAGTGTGGAACAAGGTAAACTTGGACAAACATCAAGGTGAGTGAATAACCTTGCTCAGCTACTTTGATATTACTAGTCAAAGTACAATATAAGTCCCATTTACAATATTATTTGGATAATAAGCAATTAATTTTTCATATGGGAGTATATGATGATCAGTAGAAATAAGAGTATGAAGAAACTATTTATTTCATGATAATTGTACTATGTGATGAATTCTCACTATTTTATTAATGAGTAAAGATCTACGGGATCTAATACACGAGTGTGAAAGGGTTAAAGTCCCATACTACTCGGTGTATATCTAAGAAATCTTATACACGAGTGTGAAAGGGTTAAAGTCCCATACTACTCAGTGCATATCTATGAAATCTATACACGAGTTGAAAGGGTTAAAGTCCCATACTACTCGGTGTATATCTATGAAATCTTATTCATGAGTTTGAAAGGGTTAGAGTCCCATACTACTCGATGTATAAGATAATTAATTATATGAGTAAATGTGGTATTTGTACTTTTGATATTTTATATAGTACAGTTATTTACTTACTGAGTTTTTAAATAAACTCACACTCCCTATGATTATTTTTTTCAGATACAGAAAACAGAGAAGAAGAGAATCTGTTTGAAGATTAGAAGCCCCTTGGGATTATTCTCTATTTCTGTCTGGTGGGACACCAGTACTTATTAATGTGGATATTAGAAAAGCTCTGTATTTTCTATAGGTCTCCTAGGCTTGCGATGAGATAGAAATATCAGACTATGTATGTCTATATTTGCTTATCAGATGAATATAATTCTGTAGTGTGGAATGAATGATTAAGGTTGAATGTAAAACCTTACAGAATATATGTATATAACGTATGTTTGAGAATTATATCAAATGAGTAGTATCTTTTCACATACTCAATTTTTGGGATGTGACAAAGGTCTAGCGTCTTGGGTGCCAGACGTGGCGCCTCTTGTGAGTTTAGGTAGAGACTTGGGCAACTGGCACCTGGGGCACCAGCAGTAAGGGTAAGGCCGAGAGTTTAGTGGCTGACGCCTGGGGCAGCGGGACTCTACGTGGCGGTATGCTTCAATTCTCCAACTTGTAGTAGTCCAAAATTTCATCTGCATGAAAATAAAACACATTACTTGAAAAAGCAAGGGAAAAGGGGATAAAACCAAGGCAACAAGAAAACTAAAACTACACAATGAAACTAAACAAAAACAAAGGTAAAGAGTGCAAAAAGGATGGCAAAATAGGATTAAGGAGAAGAAAAAGCTTGATAAAAACCACAAAAAATAACCAAAATATTGGACTTATCAACTCCCACAAACTTAGAATTTTACTTATCCTCAAGCAAAACACTACCTAACACAGAAAACAAGAAACTAAACTAAACCTAGGGATTTTTCAAGATACAAAAGAAGTTTGAACAACATGAAGTACCAAAACCAAAACAAGCCATTTTCAAATAGTCATCTCAATAAAACTAAACTTGGCAGTGGGTAATTGAGAATTCAAAAATAGAAATTGAAGATTTTCAAAAATTTTAAAGACAAATTGCAAACGCCCTCACTTTCTCAAATCACTTCTTTCAAAAACTTAAGGAAACATTTATCTTACCATGACAAATTTGGCTCTTAAGGAAAACTTCTTAAGTAAAAGAATTTGTAAGATAAAACGAATGAAGTGAAGACAGTACGCCTAACCCACATATCTGCCCCTCAATCTACACAACAAGAAAGAAAAGTGAGGCTAAGGAAACAAATAGTTGCCCATGCGCCTAATCCACATAACAACGCCTTGTCCGTCACCTTTATTTGCAAGGAAGATGTGATTCATTGGTTAAAACAAGTGTTGTGTGCCCAATCCACACTACACTTAACTTAAATCACACTTCAATATTATTTTATTTTACTTGTTCCTTTTTTGTTTTGTTTTGTTTTTGTTTTTATTTTTTTAGAGAAAGAAATCCCTTATAGAGAAAAAATTGTCATAAATAAAAATTAAAAATTTTCTAAGATTTTGAAGAGTGGTTAAATAAAATTAAGAGGGTCAACAACCTTTAATTAAAAAGTTTGAAATTTTTCAGATTAATCCAAAAATTGTGGAAAACCAATTTATGCTATATTTTAAATAAGATGACAATACATGAAATTAATTGAAATTGGAATAACATAAAACCTGTAAAGTACTTTCTAATTTATCAAGAAAAATCCTAACGCGATGGTTTAACAAAAAATAACATTCTAATTAACAAAAATAACGGGTTAACAAAAAAGTTAGTTGTATCTAAACCTAAAACCACTCTTTTTACCCAAACCTAAACTAAATATTGTCCTTATTGTCAAACTAACCCAAAAACAAGGTTTGAGCACCCCAAAAAGGGACAATAAAAAATAGGGGGCGGGGTCTCAAAAAGCATGCTATGTACCCAAAAGAAACCATCAACAAAAATTTCCAATAACTACAATATTAACGGAAGTAAACATCCAACAATAACATTGAAAAGCAAACGAGCTAATCATACATGAAAAGATAAAAAATCCAGATTGAAATAAGAAAAAAAAACATCATCTAAATCTAAAAGTTTCATAAAAGAGAACAATATACATCACAAAGTTTTTCAAAACATAAATACAAACAGAAATTAAACTAAACAAAGGTACTACAAGAAGTGAATCATAAAGCAAACATTAGTCATCATCTTTGTTGTCCGCTTCCCCTTTCGGGTTATGGCTACCTTCGTCGTCGGCTACACGATTGATTGAGGGATCAAAGTTGATGTTGGCTAAGGGATTGTAGGCTGGGTCCTCTAGAAACTAATTGTCAGTGTTGGCACCAAAGTGCCGACCAAGAGAGTACGTTGCATAAGCCATTGCCCTATGTTGCTGATTGTGAGTTGTGACAAAGGGATTGAGAGTTTGCTTGACTTCTTTAAGATCAATCTCAACATTACTAAGGTGTTGTGATATATTTGTAGATGGTGGTGCAGCACGGGGTCTCACAGGTACCTGATGAGGAGGAGGGCCCAGTAGCGACTTTGCGAATGCCATGAAAATTTGAAACATAGAATCTACCACCTGTTTAGTGTAGAGCCCTCTGGGACTCTATGCAGTTCATCATCTAATGGCACCTCATCCGCTTTGCACAAGTTTGTGATGAGGCGTAGATATCCCAATCATTTTATTTGTTTCTAAACTAGCTTTGAAAGATTATGGGATATGAGGGCGCCTACATTAAACACTTTTCCCATTACGATCAAATAAATAACCACAATATGTTCAATGGTTACCTCTGATTGATTTGAGGTAGGAAGCAAGTTGGACTAAACAAAAGTACACCAGGCCTTAGGGATTTGTTTCATTTTTAATTTTTTTTTTAAATTTGATGCTTTCCCTGCGGCTCCCAGTTCCCAAATGCTGCCTCTTGACAGAGAGTGACGATAATTAATATCTATGCCTCATCCATTTGTCAAACACATATTGCCCTGGGGCATAATGTAAACCATAGTAATTATTGAGACTATTGATTGAAAAATGAACTTCCTTTCCTCTAACAAAGGAAATACAAACATATCTAATTCCCTTGTCACTGCTCAATCAATAAGCATTCACATAAAATTCTTTCATAATGTTAGGGCAAAAATGAGGGGTTGGCTCACACAATTTCTCCCACCCCCACTCTCTAATGCGGTTTAGAATTTTAGGGTGTTCACTGTCTTGCAGGTTGAAACCACATTTAGCAATAAATTCCCTAGGTACTAAATCCTCAAAACATTTGCTATGTTCTACGGATCTAAATCTAGTTTGATCAAAATTCCTACGAGACAAAGACTTTCCTTGGTTCTTCCTTTGGTGTTTTCCAGACATGTTCAACAATTAGATAACCTAGAAATACCAAGAAGAAAATCCTAATTTAAGTACAAGAATCTAAAATTCAAATCTAAGAAATTTTCAATTCCTTTTTTATTTATTTTTTTGAAAATAAAAACAAAGGGGGAGAAAGTTCATCTAACAGCAAAATCAAGTAGATATGAAGAAGATAATTTCAAAAAGAAACACATATTTTTAAGATGAACACTCTTCCCCTATTATTTTTTTTTTGAAATTTTATGAAAAATAAAGGAAAAAGGAAGAGAAAGAGAATTTTACCAGTGGAAGAAGAGGGTAAAACACTTCTAAAGCCTCCCAAAAATAGCACCCAAATGTGGACGCAATAGAGGGAGAGATAACGTGATGGAGAAGGTTGAAATCAGTGGGAAAGTGAGGGAAAATGTATGAAGGATGATGGTGGAAGGTTAGGGTATGAAGAAGGACAAAAATATGGAAGAAGAGGTGCTGCACGACAAAGGAGACAGTGGAGTTTAGAGAATTTGGGCTGCTAGGGCTTAGAGGAAGTGGAAATGAAGAAATTTGGGTGAGATTGGCTTAAAGATGAATATGGCGCCTGGGGCGCCATGTTAAAATGTATAGGAAGTTCATAGATGGGGCGCCAGGGCACTGAGGTACCCGAGAATCAGACCCTTGACACCCTCAGGCGGTAGCCCTTAGTTGTTGTATTCTGAGTCCAGATTAGGGCGCTTCAGGCACCTTGCATGGAGCCTCGAGTGCTTCTATGACAGTCAGCTAGAAATTAAGCATTCACAAGCAATAGCAACATCAGCACAGGTTTAAACACAAATTATGAAGTTTGTGATTCATAATTCATAGCCAACAACACAAATTTACAGTACAAACACATGTTTGAATGAAGCAAATGGAGAACACGAGATACTTATTAATTTGAAATTTTCAGCCAAGTTGCCAATCAAATAAAACAACATAACACAGCAATAATAACAACATGTAAAACAATATTGGAAAGCATTAAACTGTGGAATTTAAAAGAGAAGGGTAAAGAAACTTAGGTTGCCTCCTAAGAAGTGCTAAATTTATAGTCTTTAGCTAGACTTTACCCAGTTTCCTTAGTCTGGATCAATGAGAGCTCTAGTAGTGTCCTGAAGTTAAATCACCTTGCCTTAAACTCGCCACTATTTGGTCTTGTCTTTTGGAGTTCCTTCTCCTTTGGTTAGGTCTAAGTCAAGATAAGGCGGTGTGGTATCTACTACAGTCACTTGCTCAGCAACCCCCAGTTCTTCTTTTTGTTACAAGTTTCCTCCTCAGCTAAAGGTTTTTCACTGTAAAAAACATTAAAAGTTTCTTGCTTCTCTTGGACTGTCAGAGTTAATGTTCCTTAAGCAACATGTATGACCACTCTTGAAGTGGCCAAGAATGGCCTACCCAAGATGAGTGGTATTTCTTCATCCTTGGCCATATCCAGAACTACAAAATCCACAAGGAAAAAGAACTTTCTTACTTTGATCAGCACATCTTCCACTACTCTGTGTGGATGCCTTAGAGACCGGTCGATAAGCTGAAGAGTCATCATGGTCAGTTTCACTTCACTAATTTCAAGTTTCTCTAAGATGGACAAGGGTATTAGATTTATGCTGGCTCCCAGATCACACAAGGATTTCTTCAATGTCACTCTACCAACTGTACAAGGAATAGAGAAGCTTCCTGGATCCTTAAGCTTCGGAGGTAATTTCCTCTGAATGATGGCACTACGCTTTTCATTCAGTGTGATCCTCTAATCATCCCCAATTTTTCTCTTCCTTGCCAATAGTTCTTCATAAATTTGGCATATGCAGGCATTTGCTCACAAGAATTTGAAAAAGTTGTGTTGATTTGAAGTTTCTTAAATACTTACAAGAATTTACCAAAATGTTTCTCCTCTTTTTGCTTGTGGAGGCGTTAGGGAAATAACACCTTGATTGGTGGTATATGAGGGCTAGCCTTACTTGTCTTCTCCTTCTTTTGTTCATCCCCTACACTTTTTGAAGAAGTGTCATGACTCTTAGAGTTTTCACCTTCAACCAACTCCTTAATCTTCTTTTCAATCACTACCTCTTTTCTAGGGTTTGGTTCTATTACTCTCCTACTCCTAGTGGTTATGGCATTCACATGCTCCCTTGAATTAACAATTGTGTCATTAGGCAATGAGCCTTGAAGTCTATCTACTAGTTACCTTGTTATTTACCCCACTTGGGTTTCAAGATTATGGATAGAGGCTTCTTGGTTCCAAAAACGGTCCTAGTTTCATCCATGAATGTGGAAGTTTATTGCTGAAAGAGATAGTCTGTAAAGTCAACTTCTCTAAAACACTTTCTAATGAAGATATTTTCTTATTAGATTGAGGTTGAGAGGGAGAGCTTTGATGTTGAGGTGGCTTGTTAGGGGCATTTAGACTTTTTTGATTTCCCCAAGAGAAATTTGGATGATTTCTTTATCCCAGGTTGTATGTCTAAGAATAAGGATTGTTTTGACCTTTATAATGATTCCCCATATACCTGATTTGCTTAGATGTGGAGTTAAGCATATGGCCTAGACAATTCTCATTAGAATGGTTTCCTGAATAGAAATCACAGGCAATGGATGGATGATTGATGGCATTTACATTGGTTGCATCAAATTTCTTGTTTAGCTCAGCCATTTGTTAGGTTATCAGCTTATTTTGGGCCAAAAGGGCATCAAGAATGCCTACTTCAAACATTCCAACACTCTTCTTGACCATAGTCCTCTCTATATGGATTTGGTAATCATTGCAAGCCATCGTGGCAAATAATTCCATTGCTTACTCAGGGGTTTTGTGGTTTAGAGCTCATCCTGTTGTAGCATCCACCAAAGTTCTCGTTTGGGGAAGCAATCCATTGTAGAGGGTTTGAGCTTAGATCCAAAGTTTAAACAAATGATGAAGGCATTTTCTCAGAATCTCATTGTACCTCTCCTATGCTTCGCTTAAGGATTCTGTCTCTTGTTGCTTAAATGAGTTAATCTCAGTTTTGATATTTGAAGATCTAGAGGGAGGGAAATACCGAGTGAGGAATTTTTGTACTAAATTTGCCCAAGTTGTCAGACTACCTTTTGACCTAGAATCCAACCAATTGCTTGCTTTATCCCTCAATAAGAATGGGAAGCACTGAAGTTTAATTGCTTCTTCACCTCCCCCATTTAACTTCACCATATCATAAATTTGCAAGAAACATGAGATATGAGTGTTGGGGTCTTTAGAAGGATGCCCATTAAACTGTGCTGAATCAATTGGAGTAAGGCAGGCTTTAGCTCAAAGTTGTTTGCTTCCACGACTGGTTGGGCTATGTTAGCACCGCATCCCTCCATAGTTGGGATATTATAATCCATGAAAGTTCTTAGACAAGGAGGGGGAGGTAGAATTTGCCCTTAGTTTTTTTGATCTACCATCATTGCGAGTTGAACTTGTCTAGCTTCTCTAGTTCACCTTCGGTATCTGCAACTCAACCTTTCAATTTCTGGGTCGAAAACTAATGAGCTTAGGTCGATGGTACCTCGCATAAAAGAGAAAAAATTGTGTAAGATCAAGGATGTAAAAGAAAAACAAAAGTATGATGAAGTATAAAAGTAAAACTTAAAGTATAAGTATAAAGATAAAAAGTAAGGTCTGTTAGCCCTAATGTATTATACTATAAGTTTTGATGATGATAAATATGTGAGAATTATAGTATGATTTAATCTTCTTGGCCCAATGTATGATTTAATCTTCTTGGCCCAATGTATGATTTAATCTTTCTTAGCCCAAATAGTATGATTTAATCTTCTTGACCCAAATGAATGATTTAATCTTATTGGCCCAAATGCATGATTCAATCTTTCTTGGCCCAAATATATTTAATGCTTTATATATTTAAATATAGTAGTATAAATTGATTTTTGATAAAATTTATTGGTTGTTATAATATAATTTGAAAAAGAATATTTTTACTGTAGCACTTTTGAAAAAGAAATTTGATTGTTGAAGAAGTATGATAAACTTTATTGGTTATTGAAAAAGTATGATAAAGTTTATTGATTGTTGTAATATAATTTGAAAAAGAATACTTTTTCCTGTACCACTTTTAAAAAAGAAATTTGATTATTGAAAAAGTATGATAAAGTTTATTGGTTGTTGTAATCAACTTTGAAAAAGAATATCTTTTACTGTAACACTTTTGAAAAATGAATTTGATTGTTGAAAAAGTATAATAAAGTTTATTGGTTGTTGTAATAAACTTTGAAAAAGAATACCTTTTACTGTAGCACTTTTGAAAAATGAATTTGATTGTTGAAAAAGTATGATAAAGTTTATTGGTTGTTGTAATAAACTTTGAAAAAGAATACTTTTTACTGTAGCAAATTTGAAAAAGAATATTGATTGTTGAAAAAGATTGATAAAGTTTTTTAGTTGTTGTAGAAAGGTTGAAAAATGATGATGAAGCTTACTGTAGCAATTTTGACTAAAGCAGTCACTGTAGCAGCAAGGTTTCACTATATAAAGGGGACTTCACAACACCATTTGCATCAAGCTTCAATTGTTCATTTCTCATATTATCTTGAGTTCCATTCTCTCTAAATTGTTAGAGAAAAATTCTGAGCTTAATTTCTGCGTTATCTACACTTTGAGAGTGTCCACCATTATTTTCCTTAAGCCTTTAAATTTAGTTGCTCAAGAATTGGTTCCTTGAGTTAGTGTTTGAGAGAAAACACGTTGTAAGGGGGATAGACACCCTTGAGGAAAAAAAAGATCTATGTTGTAGTGGTTTGCAAGTACCTGAATTAAACTTGCAATTATAGTGGAAATACTCAAGTGGTCTCTTGAGGACTGGATGTAGACTTGAGATTAGCCGAACCAGTATAAATCTCTGAGTTTGCTTTCTCTATCCCTACTCTATTTACATTTGAAGTTAATTAATTAATGCTTTGCGTTTATATTTGATTTCTACTTCAAGTATTAATTAACGTGTGTAGATTTATATTTTCTCCTTAATTCCTTACACTATAAAATTATTCATCTTGATAACACTTTGATTTTCTGAATTAAATTATTATCTTTAACATTGTCCAATTTCAGAAAATCATTTTAACTTCCAATTAAGTTTTGTGAAAATTTTTATAAAACCCAATTCACCCCCCTCTTGGGATCCAACCATTTCTTTCAAGGTCCAAACTACAACCCTACTAGTTACTCTTAATATTGTTAAATACAATTGATCCCTAGCAATGGTGCTAAAACTTGATGCAATTTTTCCTGACAAGTGTATCAAATCACAACTAGTAGTAAAGTGAGAGAAAAGTATCATCTTCAGAGATCGACTTTTAATGACTACTAATTTCACTAGTTTAAATTATATTTAAACAAGCTAAAAGGGTTGATTGAATTATGGTTAAAAGGAATTTGCATTTATATTGAATGCTTCAATATAATTACAAATTGCTTTTAATGGTGATTAAGTTCACAAAGTTATTTGAACCCAATGCCTAGGAGAAACAAATCTTCCTCAATCAAATAATTAGCTAATGCTTTAGTCAAATTATTTGGTTCGGAGTTTAAGTTTAGGAACTTATAAAAACCACACAAATAAGATTATCTATGCCTAGATAGAAATTACAAAGACATGTCTATATCAAGCTATTTCTAGCATTAATATAAACCCTAGTTTCATTGAATGGTAGTTAAGCATCCAAGAACATTTAAAAACGGTAAAATCTACTCCAAGAATAAGAATTTCATTTATATCAAAGTATTCAACAACAAAGCTTCATAGGAAGTCAATTTACATAAATCCCCTATACCCTAGAGGTTTAGTTACACATAGAGAGAGAGAAGAAAAACATCATAAATCTATAATAAAACACGATACAAGAGGAAGGATAATGAGAAAGAGGCTTCAAACTCAATATAAAAGAGGTTCCCCTTCTTCTCTAAAATGTCCTAACAAAGCTTCTTTCTTCTCCAATGAAAAGACCCCTTTTCTCTCTCCATTTCCTCCTTAAATAGCCTCTGTCTCATGCATGTTAGGATCTATGTGCCTAGGTGCCATGGCTGGCGCCTGGGGTGCCACATTGTAAATCACCAGGATCTTCAAGGTCTAGCACCAAGGGAAGAAAAAGCCTAATAAAAACCACAGAAAATAACCTAAATATTAGACTTATCACCTTTTGAAGTTAGAGGAATAAGGACTATAAGATGAAGGTAGAAACAGATGAGAAACAATAACCTAAATTAGAGTCTCAAATCAAAAATAGATTAACACAGTAGAAGCTACAAATAATTGCAAACATTGATTCTTCCACCTTTTATGTGAAAAAAAATGTACATAAAACTAATACCAACTTTCTCAGCAATCTAAAATTTGAAACATTTACTAATACAAAGAATTACTTATTAACCTAGCCATAACACTAAAACATTCAACACCTTCAGCATGGTGATAGCAACAACAATGATAAGGAAGGTCGAAGCATATAGAATAAGAATTAGGGATTTTAGATATGTCTTGCTCTCTCTCAGCCCACTTGAAAATCATGGTACAAAGAAAGAATCAACAAAGGAAGAGGGAAGGGAATGAGGGAAAAAGGGAGGAAGGTGGAGATTGCATCGACGGTGGTTGATGGTGGCCATTGGCAAGATTTCTCGTTCTCTCTTTCTTGATCTCGTTCTTTATCTGCTGCTCTATCTCTTACATTTCTTAGCCGCTTTTGCATCACGTGGAGGGGAGAAAACGAAGGAAAGGGCAGTGGAAAGGTGCTGCCGGTAGGTTTCAACCAGACATTGTTGGTGGTCACAGTGGTTTGATGGTGGAGCCCTCACTTAGCCTTTTCTCTCGCGTGTGTGAAAAGGAGACCCAAAATGAGTTTTAGATTATTTAGACACTAAAAGGGAAGGGAAAAATTACCTTGTATTGCCAATGATTTAAGCTACTTAGCACCTTAGTCCCCACCACCATATATTTTAGTCCCTCTTACTTTCTTGTATTATTTTATTTTATTTTTTATTTGTGGTGGGGATTTCTTTTCTAGCATAAAAGTTAAAAAAGCTAAAAAAAATTGTTGGCTTGTATGATAATGTGGCAAATAGCATCCACGTGATTGCTGACATAGAAAATTGATACTAATTAGAAGGCTTAATTAGCGCCACATCAACCAAGACTAATGTTTGACTTACTATAGTTGACAATAGTGACCATTTCCTATGATTTTGAAAACTATAGAGATCAAAATTTGACTCTTAAAATTATAGGGGCCAAGGTCAAGTTTCAGTAAAGTATAGGGACCAAAAGTACTGTTTAACCTTATTTTTTTTAATAATTCTACAATGGTTCTAAACATGTTGTCTAAAACTAAATAAATTTCTTTTAAGTGTAGCAGCATTTAAAACCGTTGCAAAATTGTTGCAGTTAAGATAAGTTACAACATATTTATATGTGTTACATAAAATTATTTCCTATTCCTCAAAGTAAATTACATTATTGTAAAGTTGTTGGCTATTTTATCAAATGCAACGATTTTTCAAATGTTTCAAGTCAAAATGTTGCTAAAGCCTCAAAATGTTGTAATGGCAGTGACAGGTACATCCCAAGTTATGCTGAGTACAAGCGCAATGGAGTTTTGATTTCCACCTATCCTTATCATCCAACTCTTTTCTATGGACTGGGAAATTTTGTTTCTGAAGAAGTGCTTCATTTCATTTCTAGAGATTGCAAAATCATTAGAGCGACCTCACTTATTTCCAGACTCATGGACAATATAGCTTCTTATAAGGTACCAAAACACTACATGCTCAATCCAATTGAACCAATGTTTCTAATGAATAGTTAGGGTTTTGGAATGATAATAGTTTTAAGTGTAAATCATGCTTGGTTAGATTACATTTGGTATAAGAATGAGGTTTTTTTGATATTGACACATAATCCACAGCAACCAAGATATACATAAAGCCAAAAGAAACAGGAAAAGGACCCATGAAATCTATACCCCAAACATCAAAGATATCATAAAAGAGAAGAGGTTGTTGAGGCATTTCATTTCTTCTAGACACATTTCCAGTTCTTTGACACCTAGAGCAGTTCTTGCAAAAATCATAGGCATCCCTAAATAAAGTAGGCCAATATAAACCAGAATCTAACACTTTTCTAGCTGTTCTTTTGGGACCAAAATGTCCACCACATGCAAGAGTATGATAAAAATTAAGTACAGATGCAAATTCATGATTTGGAACACATCTCCTAACAATTTGGTCACTACAAATCTTTCATAAATAAGGGTCATCCCACACATAGTACCTAGCCTCGCTTCTTAATTTGTTTAACTGATGTTTATTTTGGTATGCAGGCAATTCAGATGCAACAAGATAATTCACTAAATCAGCATACCAAGGCTCACTAATACCATGCAAAAGGGAAAAACACTCATCTGGGAAGTGATCTCTAATAGGAAGATGCTCCAAAGAAGGCTCCGAAAGCCTACTTAAATGATTAGCTACTACATTCTCTGCTCCACTCTTATCCTTGATTTCCGCATTAAATTCTTGGAGAAGTAGCATCCATCTAAGCAATCTTGGCTTTGTATCCGGTTTCTTCAACAAATATTTCAGTGCTGCATGGTCAGAAAACACAATTACTTTGGAGGCAAGAACATATGATCTAAATTTTTCTAAAGCAAAAACAATTGCTAAAAACTCCTTTTCCGTGGTTGTGTAATTTGATTGAGCTGAATCAAGGGTGCGGGACGCATAGGCTATAACATGCAACTTCCTCTCTACTCTTTGTGAAAGTACTGCTCCCACAGCAAAATTTGAGGCATCACACATGAGCTCAAAGGGAAGCTCCCACTGTGGAGGTTGGATGATAGGAGGGAAGGTAAGTTGCTTCTTCAACTCATCAAAAGCTGACCTACAAGCATCATTAAAAATGAAATTAGTTTCTTTTTGGAGGAGTTTAGATAGAGGTAGAGTGATCTTACTGAAGTCCCTGATGAATCTTCTATAAAATCCTGCATTGCCAAGAAAAGAGCGAACTTCCCGTATAGAAGCGGGGTAAGGCAAAGAGGATATAACATCAACTTTAGCTTTATCTACTTCTATGCCACGTGATGACACTATATGGCCTAGGACTATCCCTTGCTCTACCATGAAATGGCATTTCTCATAATTCAAAACCAAATTCTTTTCTATACATCTATCAAGTACTCTCTCCAAAGTTTTCAAGCATGCATCAAATGAGTCTCTATAAACAGAAAAATCATCCATGAACACTTCCATGCAATCTTCTAACAAGTCAGAAAATATACTTATCATGCATCTCTGAAAAGTGCCAGGTGCATTTCAGAGACCAAAAGGCATGCGTCTATATGCAAAAGTACTAAAGGGATAGGTGAAGTTAGTCTTCTCTTGATCTTCGAGTGCAATGTGAATTTGAAAATATCCAGAAAAACTATCAAGAAAACAGTAGTGAGACTTTCCAGCAAGTCTTTCAAGCATTTGATCAATAAAAGGAAGAGGAAAATGATCTTTTCTAGTTGCTTGGTTCAACTTCCTGTAATCAATGCAAACACGCCAGCTATTTTGCACTCTAGTGGGTACTAGCTCATTATTTTCATTTTCTATAACAGTTACCTCAGTTTTCTTTGGCACTACTTGTACCGGACTCACCCACTTACTATCAGAGATAGGATAAATAATGCCAGCTTGGAGGAGCTTACTTACCTCCTTCTTGACCACATCAAGAATCAAGGGGTTAAGTCGTCTTTGGGGCTACCTGACTGGTTTAGTCTCTTCTTCAAGAAGAATGCGATACATGCACACAGAAGGACTAATCCCAGGAATGTCTGCTAGAGTCCATCCAATTGCCTTCTTATTCTTTTTCAGCAAACTTATCAATTTTTGTTCTTGATCATGCTCTAGATTGTTGGCTACAATCACTGGAAGCTGGTCTCCTACTTCTAGGAAGGCATACTTGAGGTTTTCTAGTAAAGCCTTCAAGTCCAATGCAGGTGGTTGGACGGAGGATGGAATCAATTTTTTTGGAGTCACATCCAAGGAGACACCTACAAATTCAGATTGCTCAAAGACAGAATCCTTGGCTAAAGAGGAGGAAAGGTTAGCAGCACAAGAGGAAAGAGATAAAGAATGTACAACATTTCAATTTAAATCACTACACCTACAACTACCTAAAACAGAAACAGAATCTAAGTCTAAGCTAGAGAAAATTGTAGAATCAGAATGCACATCAGAATCTAAACCATTATGTAAATTATAATCCAATTCAGAATTATCAACAATTAGAGAACTTTCAATTTCAGTGCAAGCATGACAGAATTCAGAACCAGCACAATTGCATTCAAAGGCATCTACCAAATCAGAAAATTCAGGAAAATCAGAAATTAATTTAGTTTGGAAATCATCACATACATCATCAACTAAGTAATCCAAAAAGTTAACCACATGGACATTGGAATGATTTTCCATAGGATGTTTCATGGCATCTAAAATGTTAAAATCAATTTTGTTGCCAAAAAACTCCATTGACAAAGTCCCTTCATGCACATTAATAATGGTTTTTGTAGTTTTCAAAAAAGGTCTACCAAGTATTAATGGTGCATGGCCAGGAGTATTATCATTTTCCATATCAAGCACATAAAAATCAGCAGGAAAAATGAGATCTTTAACTCTTACCAGGACATCTTCTATAACTCCTGCTGGATGTGCTGCGCTCCTATTGGCAAGTTGGACAATCACTCCAGTTGGTGAAAGAACACCAATCTTGAGGCTTGAGTATACTGATTTGGGCATAACATTGATTGAAGCTCTCAAATCCAGCATAGCTGAAAGTTCCAGGGTCTTTGCACTTGGGTGGCATAGGTGGTTGGATGAGTGTAGACACATTTCCCCAAATTGACTCTCTCATTACCCCTTAAACGCCTCTTATGAGTGCACAACTCTTTGAGGAACTTGGCATACTTGGGGATTTGCTTAATGGCTTCCAAAAGTGGGATATTAACCTCTATTTTTCTGAAGATCTCCATGATCTCTTTATCCATATCTGATTCAGAAGCTCTCCTTGATTGAGTCTGCCTATTGGGGAAAGGAAGAGGAATTTTCTTAACCACTTCTTCATTCTTTTTATTTTGCTCACTGGTTGAAGATGAAGGAACACTTTGCTGGACATTTGATTTTTCTGGTTCAGATTCGGAAGTTAGACTGTCTACTTGCTTGCCACTCCTCAAGATGATGGCACTCACATTGCCTCTTGGGTTGATCACTGGTTAGGATGGCAAACTCCCTGAACCTTGACTTTTCAGCTCATTGACTATTATGGCTAACTGACCAATCTTAGTCTCCAAATTCTGCATATTAGTTTCTATTCTCTGCTGGAACTGAAGAGTATTGGCAGTCAGTTGCTTCATTAGATCCTCAAGACTAGGCTCAGGTTTCTTGGGTGCTGGAGGAAGTGTATGGCTAGGTTCAGTTTGATTGTATCTTGCATGGGGTAGCTGGTAAGGGGGGTTGGAGGTATTCCCATACTTGAAAGCTGGATGATCACGCCACCCAGGATTGTAGGTGGAGGAATATGGGTCATATCTCTGTTGTTGTGGCTGCATGGGTCTACTAGGGAATATACCAGCACATGACTCAGTTGGGGTCTCTTGCAGATGAGGGCACTAATCAGTGTGGTGGGTATTCAGGGAACAAATACCACAGACTGAAGGAGGAAGGGCTTGTTGTTGTGTTCTCTGATTTAATGCCAATTGCCTCACCATTGAAGCTAACTCTTCCAATTTATTTTCTATCCTTTGTTGCTCCATGGGAGGTGTTCTCACTTCATTGACACCAAAAGACACCAAAGGAAAAGTGTGGAAAGCATGCTAGGATGGAATAATTAAAATTTTGAAAAGATTTAGCACTTGAAGAAAATTAATCTTAAATTTATAAGATTCCAAGCATCATGGCAATTTAATTTGATATGAATGAATTCAAGTAATTAGCCTCCTCCTCGGAAATAGCGCCAAAATTCTGGTTCATGCCACTACGATGCCGAATTTCCCAGAATTAAATTCGTGGCAATCTTGCGGTATAGTGGTCTCCAAGTCGTATTCACTCAAGGAGCCTCACTTCTAATTACTAATTAGTTATTTTGAACACCCAAACACTAATTAAAAGCACATAAATGTGGGGGGGTTTGTTGACAGTAATAACAGAAGTGGTAACAAAACAGCAACAATGAACAACAGCAGTAAAATATCAGCAGAACAAGTTTGACAATAACAGAAAACCATGCAACCAGCCACTAGGATTTATGGGAGTGTAACCATCATCACTTAGCTCATTGATTCAGTTTTGTTCTCATTTCACCACTTGGTTCTTTATAAAAAAGAATGATTCCAGAGTAACATCCAGAATTAAATACTACTAACTATAGCCAAGAATATCTTCATTAACTATAACTAGACGCATTTCAAAGGAAAGCCTCAACCAAATCAAGTTAAATATCATCCAACTAGCCATTTCGTTTCACTCACTTTTCTAATCAGTCAAGCAAGGTTATATCTCATATATAAATCTATTTATGCTCTTTCAAATTCAAACCAAAATCTGACAGCAACATAAACATATAAGCAGAACAGAAATGAAATGAGATGAAATGAAGAATAAAACACTTTTCTTGCACTTTCAGTTCAAGCTAAAACATCCCAAGGTCCTAGTGACTGATTACAATGGAGATTTAGCCCTCCATGAGAGCAGGACAGCAAAACAGAAGAAGGAAAACAGAGAGGAAGAGAGAGTTACGAAAATTGCTGAGTTCCCAAAATAAAAGTGTCCTCTGATTTTTAAAAACTGATGCCTTCAATGCCTTAGAGAATATTCTACCCTAGATGCCTCTTGGATGCCTCCTTGATGCTTCTTCCATGATGTGGGCGGCAAGACAATAGCAGAAAAGTGGTAACAGCAGCAGACAAATTACTCTACTGCTTTGCTGTTTCTGTCTGCTATTGATTGCTGCAAGAAGTCCATGCTGTCAAAACAGAAATTACATTCCCCTTTGCTGTAAAGTGTAGAACAGTAGGGGCCATAAATCCAGTCAGCCCTAGTCAACCATTCAATGCCCAGTCAGCATGTCCAGGTAGCCTCCAAGTAAGCAAAACGTCCATGTCAGCATTTTTCTCTCTAATAATTAGATCTGAAATTAAGCACATGAGTTAATTGGGATAAAATTATGAATTTGAATCATATTAATTCTATAATTAATTTACACCCAATAAATTCAAAATATAATAAAATAGGAGAGTTGGCAACATTGAAATGACAATAGGACTAAGATAGGGACTAAAAAGTATATAAAAATGCCCGATATCATGTACATTCTTTACCTTTTTCTTTTTGTGCTGCTGACCCTTCCTCCTCTTTAGCCAAGGATTCTATCTTTGAGCAAACTGAATTTATAGGTGCCTCTTTGGATGTGATTCCACAAAAACTGATTCCATCCTCCATCCAACCACCTGCATTAGAGTTGAAGGCTCTACCAGAAAACCTCAAGTATGCTTTCTCAGAAGTAGGAGACCAACTTCCAGTGATTATAGCCAACAATCTAAAGCCTGATCAAGAAGAAAAATTGATAAGTTTGTTGAAGAAGAACAAGAAGGCAATTGGGTGGAGTCTAGTAGACATTCCTAGAATTAGTCCTTCGGTGTACATGCATCGCATCCTTCTTGAAGAAGAGACGAAACCAGTGAGACAACCCCAAAGAAGACTTAACCCCTTGATTCTTGACGTGGTCAAGAAGGAGGTAAGTAAGCTTCTTCAAGTTGGCATTATTTACCCTATTTCTGATAGTAAGTGGATGAGTCCGGTACAAGTAGTGCCAAAGAAAATCGGGGTAACTGTTATAGCAAACGAAAATAATGAGTTAGTACCCACTAAAGTTCAAATTAGTTGGCATGTTTGCATTGATTATAGGAAGTTGAACCAAGCTACTAGAAAAGACCATTTTCCTCTTCCTTTTATTGATCAAAGGCTTGAGAGACTTACTGGAAAGTCTCACTACTATTTTCTTGATGGTTTTTCGGGATATTTCCAAATTCATATTACCCCCAAAGATTAGGAGAAGACCACCTTCACCTGCCCCTTTGGCACTTTTGCATATAGACGCATGCATTTTGGTCTCTGCAATGCACCTGGCATTTTTCAAAGATGCATGATAAGTATATTTTCTGAATTGTTAGAAGATTGCATGGAAGTGTTCATGGATGATTTTTCTGTTTATGGAGATTCATTTGATGCATGCTTGAAAAATTTAGAAAGAGTACTTGAGAGATGCATAGAAAAGAATCAAGTTTTAAATTATGAGAAATGCCATTTTATGGTAAAGCAAGGGATAATTCTAGGCCACATAGTGTCATCCCATGGTATAGAAGTAGATAAAGCTAAAGTTGATGTTATCTCCTCTTTGCCTTACCCCACTTCTTTGCGGGAAGTTTGTTCTTTTCTTGGCCATGTAGGATTCTATAGGAGATTCATCAAGGATTTCAGTAAGATCGCTCTACCTCTTTTCCAAACTCCTCCAAAAAGAGACTGATTTTATTTTTGATGATGCTTGCAGGTTAGCATTTGATGAGTTGAAGAAGTGATAACATACTTTTTCCATTTATTTTAGTCCCTATTTTAGTCCTTTTTGCCTCTTTAATTTTGTCAATTCTCTAATTTTATTATGTTTTGGAATTTATTGGGTATAAACTATTTATGGATTGAATGTGTCTCAATTTTTATATTTTTAGAACTTGAATTGTAAAATGCTCAATTTAATTCCTACAAATTTTAATTTTGGAGAGAAAAGTGTTGACATGGACAAAGATGATGATTTGGATGCTAATGTGGCACTTTTTGGGTGATGTAGATGCTTACTAGGATATGCTGGATGTGGGGCCCACTTGAACTCTTATTCAATGCCATGTAGTCAGAATTTTTTGGCAGAAATATTAATTTTCGTAGGTCAAGAAAAGCATGGCTGAAATATTAATTTTGCCATGATATTCTGCTGCTGTTCTGCTGCTGTTTGTCACTTTCTGCTGCAGAAATATTAATTCTGCTGCTGCCATACCATTCTGCTGCTGCCATACTTTTCTGCTACTGCAAAAATATTAATTTTACTGCTGTTTTGCTGTCAAAGTGCTGCCATATCATGGAAGAGGCATCCAAGGAGGCATCTAGGGCAGAATATCCCTTTAGGCATGTGTTAGATCAGTTTTATATTTGCAAAAATCGAAATTTATTGAGGAGGCTAAGTCATTTTTCTGATGTGAAGTCCTAGCACCATTTTTCTGCCTTCCTTGGGCAGCAGTGGCTGGGAGCAACATAGAGGCAACTCTCTAGCTTGGTTAGAGGGAAAGGAAGCCTTCCCACTTGGGAATGGCTCTCCTTCTCCCATTTTCCTTCCTTTTCTTGCATTTTCCTTCATAGTTTCTTAGATTTCTGTTGTATTTTCTGTTTTCTGTCATGTTTTTCCTTCTCTTCCATGTAATTTTCTAAGTGTAAGGATTGATGTAGTTTGGTTCTATGATGTTTTATTGCTGAACAATTTCGATTTTAATGCATTTTCGTTTAATGGAATGGATTTTACTGATTATTCTTCCTCTTGAATGTTTGATGAACCTTCAATGAGTTTGGGATTTTTATGTCTATGCTAGAGTTAGCTAGATATTGAGCTTGACCTTGTAATTTCCACCATAAATTAGATTATCTAGATATAGATAGTTTTATTTATGTGGCTTGAATAATTTTCTTGAGCTTCATGACTTAATTGAATGGTTGATCTAAGATTTTAGTCAATTATTTTGGATAAGTTAGATTGTAATTTCAAAGCTTTTGGATTCAATCATATTTTAGAAAATTGGCCAACATTGAATGGATTGTAATTTAATTGAATTGTTCTTCAATGATTCAAAGATTAATTTGTCTATGAATTAATCGGATTAGACCAACCAAATCAATCTCATTTTCTTGTGTAGTCGGTCATTTGATGAAATGGAAATTGTACTTTAATTCATTTGGACCAATGAGTATTTTCTTGGCCAAAGTTCTATTTTATTTATTGTTCTATGAAGCTTGTTATTTATACATGCATGCGTTTGCTATGTATTTGTAACGAGTAGGACAAGAGATAACATGTCATATGCGATTGCGGGGCATTGATGTGATTAGGACTTCATCGGATTATATTTGAGTTATAGATTAGTGAAGATATTCCTAACTATAATTTTAATATAATTCAGTCTTAGAAGACTTTCTGAGAATTTTAGATTGAAGATTACATAATAGAATTAGCCAAGAATATTCAAAGGAAATGATGATGATGTACAATTCCATGAAATTTGTGATCAATCCACATCTTTTCTCTGTTTTGTTTTCTATCTAGTTATTTAAATTTCAGTTATTTATATTGTGTTGTTTCAATCATCACCCCCCCTTTTTTGTGTAATTTCTGAAATTTCCTTCATAAGTCTTAATAGCATTTCACTTAGCCTAATTGAATTTTATTTGATACCTCAATCTCTGTGGGACGATACTCTACTTATCACTTTATTACTTGTTGCGACCCAGTATACTTGCTGGAATATTTTATGTGCTATAAAATATACGCACCAAGAAGCAACTCACTTCCCCTCCTATCATCCAAAATCCACGGTGGGAGCTCCCCTTTGAGCTCATGTGTGATGCCTCCAATTATGCTGTGAGAGCGGTACTTCCGCAAAGAGTAGAGAGGAAGTTGCATGTCATAGCTTATGCTTCTCACACCCTTGATTCAGCTCAATCAAATTACACAACCACAGAAAAAGAGTTTTTAGCAATTGTCTTCACTTTGGATAAATTTAGATCATATTTGCTTGGCTCTAAAGTGATTGTGTTTTCTGACTATGCAGCATTGAGATATTTACTGAAGAAGCCGGATGCAAAGCGGAGATTGATTAGATGGATGATACTTCTCCAAGAATTTGATATGGAGATCAAAGACAGGAGTGGAGCGCAGAATGTAGTAGTGGATCATTTGAGTAGGCTTTCGGAGCTTTCTTTGGAGCATCTCCCTATTAGAAACAACTTCCCATATGAGTGTTTTTCCCTTTTTCATAGTACTAGTGAGCCTTGGTATGTTGATTTAGTAAATTATCTTGTTGCATCTAAATTACCTGCATATCAAAACGAACATCAACTGAATAAATTAAAAAGTGAAGCTAAGTATTATATATGGGATGACCCTTATTTGTGGAAGATTTGTAGTGATCAAATTATTAGAAGATGTGTTCCCAATCATGAATTTGCATCTGTGCTAAATTTCTGGCATACTCTTGCATGTGGTGGACACTTTGGTCCCCAAAGAACAGCTGGAAAAGTGTTAGATTCTGGTTTATATTGGCCTACTTTGTTTAGGGATGCCTACGATTTCTGTAAAAATTGTTCTAGGTGTCAAAGAACTAGAAATGTGTCTAGAAGAAATGAAGTGCCTCAACAACCTCTTCTCTTTTGTGATATTTTTGATGTTTGGAGTATAGACTTTATGGGTCCTTTTCCAGTTTCATTTGGCTTCATGTATATTCTAGTTGCTGTGGATTATGTGTCGAAGTGGGTGGAAGCTAAAGCCACCTGAACTGATGATTCTTCTGTTGTTGTAGATTTTCTTCGTTCACATGTCTTCTGCAAATTTGGTGTCCCCAAACCCATAATCAGTGACCAAGGATCACACTTTTGTAACAAAAACATGCAAGGGTTGTTGAAGAAATATGGGGTAGTGCACAAAACTTCTACACCTTACCATCCCCAAACCAATGGACAAGTAGAAGTCTCCAACCGAGAAATAAAGCACATATTAGAGAAAACCGTGCAGCCCAATAGAAAAGATTGGAGTAAGTGGCTTGATGATGCACTTTGGGCCTATAGAACGGCTTTTAAGACTCCCATCAGCATGTCTCCATACCGCTTGGTATTTGGTAAAGCATGTCACTTTCCGGTGGAGATTACACACAAGGCATATTGGGTGGTCAAACAATGCAATATGGACATGACCCTAGCTGGTAAAGAAAGGAAATTACAACTTCAAGAATTAGAAGAACTAAGGCTAGCGGCTTATGAGAATGCCCGCATCTACAAGGAGAGGACCAAAGCTCTACATGATAAGAAAATTGAGAAGAAAGAATTCCAAGTGGGAGACAAAGTTCTTCTCTATAATTCTCGCCTCAAGCTCATGCCGGTAAGCTTCGCTCTAGATGGATTAGCCCTTTTGTTGTTACTAATGTCTTTCCTTTTGGTGCAGTAGAAATTCAAAATGAGGCTACCAACAAACAATTTATGGTTAATGGGCAAAGATTGAAGAAGTTCTATGAGGGCTTCCAAGAAGAAACTGTAGAGGAAATCCAACTCTACAATATACCGGCTCCATGATAAGGGCGTTTTCTTTTCCTCCTTTTTAATTCATTTCCTCTGTATTTTATGTGATGTTTAGTGCTGATTTGCATTGAGGACAATGCAATATTTAAGTGTGGGGGGAGAGAATTTAATTGGAGAAAACATTGGTTGCTGATTTAAAAATTTTTTCTGTTGTTTCCTCTATTTTTCCCTGTTCTGTCCAATTTTTTTGCACTGTCTTGCACTAATTTTCTGTACTGTTTGGCTATGAATTTTGCCACTTTCTTTACATTTTTTTAAAGCTTTATATGTCTTCTAGCTGTAGAATTTTATTTGGTATCTTTTGGATCTATTTTGATGCACTTTTGTGTCGGTAAAGCAGAGCCGCCAGAAATTCTGCAGTGCAGAATTTTGCTGCACTGTCTTATCCGAAATTTAATGCTCTCTTTTTGAATAATTTGATGGATTTTTGGTGTGAGAGCATGCATGATGAAATAGCTTAAGTGTGTGAATTGATTTAGCATGAAAAGAAATTGATCTTATTTTTCTAAGGAACTCAAGTAAAGTGGCAATGACGTTATTTTTAATGAATTTTTAATAGTAGTCTTTAAACCGTGAGAATTTGAGCCTTTATTGCAAAAGAATGTTCTTTCTTGTTGTGAGTATTCCTTATCATGATTTTCACTCTAGAATTTGTCTTGAATCTTTGTTGAGGCTACATTATATGTGCAGGCTTGGAAATGAATTAGGCATTTGTCTCTTGTTGCCCACTTTCAACCAAATAGCCATCTATTATCATTGTTTCCATTGTGTGCCACTTTGTGCCTTATTCCACCTTTCTTTCTTATGTTTCCAACCCCTTTTCCGCCCTAAAACAATTCTTTCTTTTCCCTAAAACTTAAGATTTGAAGAGCTTTAGAAAATTCTTTTGAAAAAAAAAAAGAGATTGAGCATATGCAAAAAGAAGAATTTGTGGGCTGTTTTGAAACTTAGTTTTGCTACTCAAAAGAAAAGAAAATTTTGACAATTCTTCATGAAAAATATACTGTATGAAGATAAAAAAAAAAAAGCATACTTTGAAAAGTAAAAACAAAAGAAGCATCAAAAAGAGAAAAAAAAAAAAAAGAAGTAGCATTTTTGTGTGCCCAAGTTTCATGGTTCAATTTCTTATGACTTGATTGATGCTCTTCAATTCTTTAAGTCTTTGTAAACCTTGTTTCTTGCATTTCCCCCATCTTCCAATCATTCGTTTTCCCTCCTTACATCCATAGTAAAGTCCTAATAATTCAAGCATGTATGTGATTTGAGTAGTGGAGATTTAGATTCTTGACAAGCTTATGGTAGTGAATTTGTGATAGGTTGAAAGGAGTGCACTACCTTAAACACTTGAGAGAATTGAGCATATACACCTTCCCTTGTGAGTGGATTATTACTTGGATTCATTCTTGTCAACGAAATTGCCATGATACTTGAACTTTTTAGAAAT
Organism: Biancaea sappan; assembly: GCA_037074585.1. Lineage (NCBI taxonomy): Eukaryota > Viridiplantae > Streptophyta > Magnoliopsida > Fabales > Fabaceae > Biancaea > Biancaea sappan. The sequence continues at coordinate 79,356,164 of CM073491.1, forward strand.
TTAAGATTAGTTTTCTTCAAGCGTTAAACCTTTTCAAGCTTCAACTATTTCATAATTGCATACTTTCTTTGCTTCTTGTTGTGTTCCTTTGGTGCCTTTGTGCTTTTAATTGATTTTTCCCAGGAGTGCAAAAGATTAAGTGTGGGGGATTTGATATCTAGCATTTTATATATACATATTAACCACTATCTTGGTCTAATTACACTTTCATCTTTAGAATTTCTCCAATTTTCTTACATTTTTAGTTTCTTTGGGTCTAAGTTAATTTTAGATGGAAAATGAACTATTTTCATCTTTTAGGACTTAAATTATTAAAGACTCAATTTAATCCCTCTTGTGTAATTTTCAGAATTAATTTTGGAGATTTCTTGATGATGTGGTGCTGACATGGCACTCCTGATGAGCTGGACGCTGATATGGCACATTCTTGGATGACTTGGCAGCTTATTCCATTTGTCTGATGACATGGACGTGTGGGACCCAAGGCTGCAACACTTCAGACCAACTCTCTGCTCCCATGCCTCTAACCTTGCTGAAAGAAACAGCAGCCATGCCATATTCTGAAAAGGACAACCACTCCTTTGCAACAGCATGTCTTCCATACCAGAAATCAGCAGAAAGAAAGGCAGCAGTCAGTTTCCATCAGCATTGGGCATTAGTTTAGTCTATTTTCAGACTTTAGTTTTTCAGTTTTTGTTTTTTGTAACTTGGACAGATTTCGTAGACCACTTTCCCTCCTCTTTTCTCCTTCTGTTTTTCTGGTTTTTGCTCTCATGGAGAGTTGAAATCTATTGTAATCAGCCTTGGTTCAGACTGGATGTTGTAATCTGAGTTCCCATGCTTTATAAGATAAGTTTTATTCACTTTATTCCAGCATTCATCTATTTCTTTATGCCTCTATCTTGTTGTGTTTATGAATGTTTCTGATTAGAGTTTCATAGGCTTAACAGCTAGTTTTTATTGCTTCATATGAGGATTTATCTATCATGACTGATTGGAATGGTAGAAAGAGATGAAAATGGCATGTAATGAAGATCTTCTTACATGATTTGATTATCTTTACTGTGGTTACAACAATATGTAGTCAGAGAAGGTTTTCTTTGAGTATTTTTAGTGTAATCTATCAGAAGATTTTCTGGACTTTTTAGTTAAGAATCAAATAATAAATGAATGAAACTTAGCATCTGAACAAGAACTAGGAAGGTTACATCTCCAGGAAAAATCAAGGCTGGTTGCATTCTTCTATTGTGTTCAAATCCGTTATCTGCTGTCTTGTTTGTTGTTCTGTTACTGTCCTTAATTGCAATTTTTATTGTTCTGTCACAACCAACCCCCCATGTCTTAATTAGCTTTTAATTAGTGTTTATGTGTTTAGAACAATTAGTTAGTAGTTAGAAGTAAGGCTCCAAGAGTGAAAACGACCTAGGGACCATTATGCTGCAAAATTGCCCTGATTTCAATTATGGGCGATTCGACATCGTAGTGGCATGAACCAAGTACGTAGCTGGATTTCAGGTTCCACTACGGAGATTTTCATGAAGATTAGATATAGAAGTCAGGGTTGCTTTGTACTAAAATACTATTTATACGTACAATAATTATTCATACATACAGATACTATTCATACATATAGTTACTATTCATATGTACGGATACTATTTATACCTATGGTTATTATTCATACGTATAGTTACTATTCATACCAGAAATAGCGAATATAAGCCGTAAAAGAGTACACCAGGAAAGTTTTCAAGAAAGAGTGAAGGGTCGCAATAGACACACTTAAGTTCCAGGTCTTTCCTTAGCCAGAACTTTCCTAGATATGTATTCTTCACAGTTTGTATTCTATTTTGATAATCACAGAATCAAAATAATGTATAGACAACTAAGGATAGTTTTTCTGATGTGGAAGATCAGTTAAAGTCGCAACCACATAGTATACTTAAGAATATAACTTCTACAATAAAAAGGGCACAGTATCCTCACCTTGGATCTAGGTTAAGGAAGAAAGACCTAGAATTTCAGAGCCCTAACGTCGAATCATGAGAAGTTTTGAGGAGAGGAGAGAAGAGAAACTAAAGGTGTGAGTTTAAAAGTGAAATAGATTGGCCTATTTATAGGAGAAGTCAGAGTAATATGCGCTAATAAAATATTCATTTTACTTAATTTACTATGCACTTTAATAATTTAGTTTACTATGCGCTTTAATAATTTGATTTACTATGCGCACGTGATTTTCTCGACAGTAGCAAATTATTAGTTATTATTTAGGAACTAAAAAGAAAATTATCCTTTCTTCTAAACGTTTAAGTTTCTTTTCACTTTTGTCCTTTTCAATTTAGTCCCTAAGGGGATTTTCTCATATAAAACATTATTTTTTTTCCCAGTTTCTTTCAGATTCCATTTATGCTCAAGCCATATTTTATCCAAAGGATAAATTTCATATCATAACATCCATCATATCCCACAATTTATGCAATCTATAAATGAAAATCTGTATTTTCAACAATATGCACAAAAATTAAACAGATAGGAAAATTATTTTCTCCAAAATAAATTTATCGTAATTCTTGAATACTTATAACTTAAAAATATAGCAGGTATTACATTCTACCCCCTTAAAAGAATCGGTCCCCCGAATTCGAAAACTTACCTCATGATTCGAATAGGAGTGGATATTTCATCCACATCTCATCCTCTGTTTCCCACGTGGCCTCTTCATGAGAATGATTCCTCCACAGAACTTTGACAATGGGAATCTCTTTGGTGCGAAGTTTCTTGACCTGCCTATCTAGGATGGCTACTGGCACCTCTTCATAGATAAGAGTCTCATTAAATTGTACATCTTGTGGTTGGATGACATAAGAAAAGTCAGAAAGATACTTATGTAGCATCGATACATGAAATACCAGGTGTACTCCCTCTAGGTCCGAAGGTAAGGCTAGGCAGTATGCTATGTTACCCACTCTCTCCATAATCTCATAAGGACCAATATATCTTGGACTGAGCTTCCCTTTCTTTCTGAATCTCATTGAAATTCATAAGAAAACCATATCACCAACAGAAAAATCTAGGTCACGTTATCGGTTGTCTGCATAGGACTTTTGCCTACTCTAAGAGGCTAATAACCTCTCCTTGATCAGCTTAATTTTATCCATGGCCTCTTGTATCATCTCAGGTCCCACCATTTTAGGTTCAGTTAGTTCAAACCAACCGATAGAAGATCGATATGGCCTCCCATATAATGCGTCGAAAGGAGCCATTTTAATACTAGCTTGATAACTATTATTATAAGCAAATTCAATAAGTGACAAGTGGTCTTCCCATCTTCCACCGAAATCCATCACACATGCTCTCAGTATATCCTCTAAAGTTTGAATTGTCCTTTCAGACTAACCATCAGTTTGAGGGTGAAAAGTTGTGCTCAAATCTACTCTATCTAGAATCAGGAAGTGAACTGGGGTCCTCGATCTAATATGATGGACACTGGTATGTCATGGAGCTTTACTATCTCCTTCACATATAGTCGGCTAAGTTTCACCTCACTGTAGGTGGTATGAATAGGAAGAAAATGTGCCGACTTAGTAAGTCGATCCACAATGACCCATATAGAGTCGTATCCATTCAAAGATCAGGGCAAACCTACCACAAAGTCCATAGTAATCCGTTCCCATTTTCACTCGGGAATCTCAAGCCTCTGCATCAACTCAGGTGGTCTCTGATGTTCAGATTTGACCTGCTGACATGTCAAACATTGAGCGACAAAGTCAGTCACATCTCACTTCATGCCCTCCCACTAATAAACTTGTTTCAAGTCTTGGTACATCTTGGTAGCACCAGGATGAACAATATATGGTGCTCTGTGAGCTTCTCTTAAAATCTCTTACTTTAACGGTCCAATGTTTGGAATACACAACCTCCCGTTAAACCATAACACACCTTCCTCGTCTACTGAGAAACCTTGTACTAAACCTCCCTTCGCCTTCTCTCTAGTTTTAACCATTTCGGCATCATTCTCTAATGTTGCCTTTACCCTTTCTACAAGGGAGGATTTATCCGTCAAGTGAGCCAAGAAAGCACCTGACTTAGTAATCTCGAAGAATACCCCACTAGCCTCTAACTCATTGGTTCACGCCACTACGATGCCGAATCACCTAGAATTGAAATCATGACAATTTTGTAGCATAGTGGTCCTCAGGTCTTTTTCACTCTTGGAGCCTTACCTCCAACTACTAACTAATTGTTCTAAATACATAAATACTAATTAAAAGCTAATTAATAGACACGGGGGGGTTAGGTTGTGATAGAACAAGAAATTTACAATTAAGGACAGTAACAACAACAACAAACAAGGCAACAAACAACATATTTGAACAACAACAAAAGAATGCAACCAGCCTTAGTTTTTCCTGGAGATGTAACCTTCCTAATTCTTGTTCAGATGCTAAGTTCCATTCATTTATCATTTGATTTTTAACTAAAAAGTCTAGAAAATCTTCTGAAATGGATTACACTAAAACATACTCAAAGAAAATCTTCTCTGACTACATATTGTTGTAACCACAGTAAAGATAATCAAATCATGTAAGAAGATCTTCATTACATGCCATTTTCATCTCTTTCTACCATTCCAATCAGTCATGATAGATAAATCCTCATGTGAAGCAATTAAAACTAGTTGTCAAGCTTATGAAACTCTAATTAGAAACATTTATAAACACAACAAAATATAGGCTTAAAGAAATAGATGAATGCTGGAATAAAGTGAATAAAACTTATCTTATAAGGCATGGGAACTCAGATTACAATTCTAGTCTGAACCAAGGCTGATTACAAAGGATTTCAGCCCTCTATGAGAGAAAAAACCAGAGAGACAGAAGGGAGAAAGAAGGAGGAGAAGTGGTCTACGAAAATTCTGTCTAAGTTACAAAAAACTAAAACTAAAAACTAAAGTCTGAAAAACTGCTAAACTAATGCCCAAAAACCTGATGGATGAAAACTAACTGCTGCCTTTCTTTCTTCTGATTTCTGATATGGAAAACATGCTGCTGCAGAATGGTGGTTGGCTTTTTCAGAAAATGGAATGTTGGCTACTTCTTCAGCAAGGTCAGTGGAGCAGAAAGTTGGTTTGAAGTACTGTAGCCCTGGGTCCCATACGTCCATGTCATCAAAAAAATGGAATAAGCTACCAAGTCATCCAAGAATGTGCCACATCAACGTCCAGCTCATCAGGAATGCCATGTCAACGCCACATCATCAAGAAATCTCCAAAATTAATTCTGAAAATTACACAAGAAGGATTAAATTGAGTCTTTAATAATTTAAGTCCTAAAATATAAAAATAGTTCATTTTCCATCTAAAATTAACTTAGAATCAATGAAACACAAAGTGTAATAAAATTGGAGAAATTCTAAAGATGAACATGTAAGGAGACCAAGATAGTGGTTAATATGTATATAAAAATTGCTAGATATCAAATCTCCCACACTTAGTTGTTTGCACTCCTAGGCAAAATAGATTAAAAACAACAAAGGCACCAAAGGAACACAACAAAAAGTGAAGAAAGTATGCAATTATGAAATAGTTCAAGCTTGAAAAGGTTTAACGCTCAAAGAAAGCTAATCTTATATTTCTAAAAAGTTAAAGAGTCATGGCAATTTCATTGGCAAGAATGAATCCAAGTAATAATCCACTCACAAGGGAAGGTGTATACGCTTTATTCTCTCAAGTGTTTAAGGTAGTGCACTCACCTTTCAACCTATCACAAATTCACTACCATAAGCCTGTCAAGAATCTAAATCTCCACTACTTAAATCACATACATGCTTGAATTATTAGGACTTTACTATGGATGTAAGGTGGGAAAAAGAATGATTGAAAGATGGGGGAAATGCAAGAAACAAGGTTTACAAAAACTTAAAGAACTGAAGAGCATCAATCAAGTCATAAGAAATTGAACCATGAAACTTGGGTACAAAAATGCTACTTCTTTTTCCTTCTTCTTTCTTTCTTGCTCTTTTTGATAACTTGGGCACAAAAATGCTACTTATTTTTCCTTCTTCTTTCTTTCTTGCTCTTTTTTATGCTTCTTTTGTTTTTACTTTTCAAAGCTTTTTTTTATCTTCATACAGTATATATATATATATATATATTTTTTCATGAAGAATTGTCAAAATTTTCTTTTCTTTTGAGTAGCAAAACTAAGTTTCAAAATAGCCCATAAATTCTTCTTTTTGCACATGCTCAATCTCTTTTTCAAAAGAATTTTCTAAAGCTCTTCAAATCCTAAGTTTTTAGGGAAAAGAAAGAATTTGTTTTCAGGTGGAAAAGGGGTTGGAAACATAAGAAAGAAAGGAGGAAGTAAGGCACAAAGTGGTACACAATGGAAATAATGATAATGGATGGCTATTTGGTTGAAAGTGGGGAACAAGAAACAATTGCCTAATTCATTTCCAAGCATGCACATATAATGTAGCCTCAACAAAGATTCAGGACAAATTCTAGAGTGAAAATCATGATAAGGAATACTCACAACAAGAAAGAATATTCTTTTGCAATAAAGGCTCAAATTCTCACGGTTTAAAGACTACTACTAAAAATTCATTAAAAACAAAATCATTGCCATTTTACTTGAGTTCCTTAGAAAAATAAGATCAATTTCTTTTCATGCTAAATCAATTCACACACTTAAGTTATTTCATCATGCATGCTCTCACACCAAAAATCCATCAAATTATTCAAAAAGAGAGCATTAAATTCGGACAAAACAGGGTAGCAAAATTCTGCACTGCAGAATTTTCAGCAACTCGGCTTTACCGACACAAAAATGCATTAAAACGGATCCAAAAGACACCAAATAAAATTCTACAGCTAGAAGACATATAAATCTTTAAAAACATGTAAAGAAAGTGGCCAAATTTGTAGCCAAATAGTACAGAAAATTAGTACAAGACAGCTTCAAAAAAATTTGGACAGAACAGGGAAAAACAGAGAAAACAACAGAAAAATTTTTAAATCTGCAACCAATGTTTTCTCCAATTAAATTCTATCCCCCCCCCACACTTAATATTGCATTGTCCTCAATGCAAATCAGCACTAAATATCACATAGAATACATGAATTAAAAAGGATGGAAAGAAAACGGCCTTATCATGGAGCCGGTACACTTAAATATTGGAAGCCCTCATAGAACTTCTTCAATCTTTGCCCATTTACCATGAATTGTTTATTGGTGGCCTCATTTTGAATTTCTACTGCACCAAAAGGAAAAATATTAGTAACAACAAAAGGGCCAATCCATCTAGAGCGAAGCTCGAGAATTGTAGAGAATGACTTTGTCTCCCACTTGGAATTCTTTCTTTTCAATTTTCTTATCATGTAGAGCCTTGGTCCTCTCCTTGTAGATGCGGGCATTCTCATAAGCTGCTAGCCTTAGTTCTTCTAATTCTTGAAGTTGTAACTTCCTTTCCTTACCAACTAGGGTCATGTCCATATTGCATTGCTTAACCACCCAATATGCCTTGTGAGCAATCTCCACCGGCAAGTGACATGCTTTACCAAATACCAAGCAGTATGGAGACATGCCGATGGAAGTCTTAAAAGCGATTCTATATGCCCAAAGCACATCACCAAGCTTCTTACTCCAATCTTTTCTATTGGGTTGCACGGTTTTCTCTAAGATGTGCTTTATCTCTCAGTTTGAGACTTCCACTTGCCCATTGGTTTGGGGATGGTAAGGTGTAGAAGTTTTGTGCACCACCCCATATTTCTTCAACAACCCTTGCATGTTCCTATTGCAAAAGTGTGATCCTTGATCACTGATTATGGCCTTGGGGACACCGAATCTGTAGAAGATATGTGAACAAAGAAAATCTACAACATCAAAAGAATCATCAGTTCGGGTGGCTTTAGCTTCCACCCACTTCGACACATAATCCACAGCAACTAGAATATACATGAAGCCAAATGAAACTGGAAAAGGACCCATAAAGTCTATACCCCAAACATCAAAAATATCACAAAAGAGAAGAGGTTGTTGAGGCATCTCATTTCTTTCAGACACATTTCCAGTTCTTTGACACTTAGAACAACTTTTACAAAAATCTTAGGCGTCCCTAAACAAAGTAGGCCAATATAAACTAGAATCTAACACTTTCTTAGCTATTCTTTGGGGACCAAAGTGTCCACCACATGCAAGAGTATGACAGAAATTCAGCACAAATGCAAATTCATGATTAGGAACACATCTCCTAATAATTTGATCACTACAAATCTTCCACAAATAAAGGTCATCCTATATATAGTACCTAGCTTCACTTTTTAATTTATTCAATTGATGTTTGTTTTGATATACAGGTAATTCAGATGCAACAAGATAATTTACTAAATCAACATACCAAGGCTTACTAGTACCATGCAAAAAGGAAAAAAACTCATCTGGGAAGTTGTCTCTAATAGGGAGATGCTCCAAAGGAAGCTCTGAAAGACTACTCAAATGATTCGCTATTACACTCTCCGCTCCACTCTTGTCTTTGATCTCCATATCAAATTCTTGGAGAAGTAGCATCCATCTAATCAATCTTGGCTTTGCATCCGGCTTCTTCAGCAAATATCTCAATGCTGTATACTCAGAAAACATAATCACTTTAGAGCCAAGCAAATATGATCTAAATTTATCCAAAGCAAAGACAATTGCTAAAAACTCTTTTTCTGTGGTTGTGTAATTTGATTAAGCTGAATCAAGGGTGGGAGAAGTATAAGCTATGACATGCAACTTCCTCTCTACTCTTTGCAAAAGTACCACTCCCACAGCATAATTCGAGGCATCACACATGAGCTCAAAGGGGAGATTTCACCGTGGAGGTTGGATGATAGGAAGGGAAGTGAGTTACTTCTTCAACTCATTAAATGCTAACCTGTAAGCATCATCAAAAACAAAATCAGTTTCTTTTTGGAGGAGTTTGGATAGAGGTAGAGCGATCTTACTAAAATCCTTGATGAATCTCCTATAGAATCCTACATGGCCAAGAAAAGAACGAACTTCCCATATAGAAGCGGGGTAAGGCAAACAAGAGATAACATCAACTTTAGCTTTATCTACTTCTATGCCACGGGATGACACTATGTGGCCTAGAACTATCCCTTGCTCTACCATGAAATGGCATTTCTCATAATTCAAAACTAAATTCTTTTCTATGCATCTCTCAAGTACTCTCTCTAAATTTTTCAAGCATGCGTCAAATGAATCTCCATAAACAGAAAAATCATCCATGAACACTTCCATGCAATCCTCTAACAATTCAGAAAATATACTTATCATGTATCTTTGAAAAGTGCCAGGTGCATTGCAGAGACCAAAAGGCATGCGTCTATATACAAAAGTGCCAGAGGGACAGGTGAAGGTGGTCTTCTCCTGGTCTTCGGGAGCAATATGAATTTAGAAATATCCAGAAAAACTATCAAGAAAACAGTAGTGAGACTTTCCAGCAAGTCTCTCAAGCATTTAATCAATAATAGGAAGAGGAAAATGGTCTTTTTTTAGTAGCTTGATTCAACTTTCTATAATCAATGCAAATACGCCAACTGTTTTGAACTCTAATGGGTACTAACTCATTGTTTTCGTTTGCTATAACAGTTACCCCGGTTTTCCTTGGCACTACTTGTACCAGATTTACCCACTTACTATCAGAGATAGGATAAATAATGCCAGCTTGAAGAAGCTTACTTACCTCCTTCTTGACCACGTCAAGAATCAAAGGGTTGAGTCTTCTTTGGGGTTGTCTCACTGGTTTCGTCTCTTCTTCAAGAAGAATGAGATACATGTACACCGAAGGACTAATCCAAGGAATGTCTGCTAGAGTCCACCCAATTGCCTTCTTGTTCTTCTTCAACAAATTTATCAATTTTTCTTCTTGATCAGGCTTTATATTGTTGGCTACAATCATTGGAAGTTAGTCTCCTACTTCTAAGAAAGCATACTTGAAGTTTTCTGGTATAGCCTTCAACTCTAATGCAGGTGGTTGGATGGAGGATGGAATCAGTTTTTGTGGAATCACATCCAATGAGGCACCAACTAATTCTGATTGCTCAAAGACAAAATCTTTGGCTAAAGAGGAGGAAGGGTCGCAGCACAAAAAGAAAGAGGTGAAGAATATACAACATTACAGTTTGAATCACTACTACTAAAATTACAACTACCTAAAACAGAAACATAATCAAAGTCTAAGCTAGAGGAAATGACAAAATCATATTGCAACTCAGAATTGTCAAGACTTAGAGAATTCTCAATTTCAGCATAAGCATGACAAAACTCAAAACCATCAGTACAATTGCACTCAAAGGCATGAACTAAATCAGAGAACTCAAGAAAATTAGAAATTAAATCAGCTTGGAATTCATCACATGCCTCATCAACTAAATAATCCAGAAAATTAACCACATACACATTGGAATAATTTTCCATAGGATGTTTCATGGCATCTAAAATATTAAAGTCAATCTTGTTGCCAGCAAACTCCATGGACAAAGTCCCTTCATGCATATTGATAATGGTCCTTGTAGTTTTCAGAAAAGGCCTACCAAGTATCAATGATGCATGACCAAGAGTGTTATCATTTTCCATATCTAGCACATAAAAGTCAGCAGGAAAGATTAAATCTTTAACTCTTACCAAGACATCTTTCAGAACTCCTACTGGGTGTGCTGTGCTTCTGTTGGCAAGTTGGACAATCACTCCAATTGGTGAAAAGACACCAATCTTGAGGGTTGAGTACACTGATTTGGCCATGACATTGATTGAGGCTCCCAAATCTAGCATAGCATTAGAGAACTCCATGTTGCCTATTGTGCAAGGGATTGTGAAAGTTCCAGGATCTTTACACTTGGGTGGCATGGGTGGCTGAATGAGTGCAGAAACATTCCTCCCCAAATTCACTCTCTCATTGCCCCTTACAAGCCTCTTATGAGTGCACAGTTCTTTGAGGAACTTGGCATACTTAGGAATTTGCTTAATTGCTTCCAAAAGTGGAATGTTGACCTCTATTTTTCTGAAGGTCTCCATAATCTCTTTATCCATATCATATTCAGAAGCTTTCCTTGATTGAGTTTGTCTATTAGGGAAAGGAAGAGGTATTCTCTGAACCACTTCTTCATCCTTTTTATTTTGCTCATTGGATGAGGATGACGGAGCACTTTGCTGTACATCTGACTTTGCTGGTTCAGATTCTGGAGGGGAACCATCTACTTGCTTGTCACTCCTCAAAATGATGGCACTAACATTGCCTCTTGATTGATCACAATTTGAGATGACAAACTCCCTAAACCTTGACTTTTCATCTCATTGATTATTGTGGCTAACTGACCAATCTTAGTTTCCAAATTCTGCATATTGGTTTCTGTTCTCTGCTGAAACTGAAGGGTGTTGGCAGTCAGCTCTTTCATTAAATCTTCCAAACTAGTCTCAAGCTTCTTGGGTGCTGGAGGGGGTACATGGATAAGTCCAGGTTGGTTGTATCTTACATGGGGTGGCTGGTAAGAAGGGGGATTTGGATTTGAGGTATTTCCATTCTTGAAGGCTGGATGATCAGGCCACCTAGGATTGTAGGTGGAGGAATATGGGTCATATCTTTGTTGCTGTGGCTGCATGGGTCTACTAGGGAATATGCCAGTATATGACTCAGTTGAGGTCTCTTGCAGCTGAGGGCACTGATCAGTATGGTGGGTATTCAGGGCACAAATACCACAGACTGAAGGAGGAGGAAGGGCTGGTTGTGGTATTCTCTGATTTAATGCCAATTGCCTCACCATTGAAGCTAACTCTTCCAATTTATTCTCTATCCTTTGTTTCTCTATGGGAGGTATCCTCACTTTATTGATAGTAACTGCCACTAGATCATTCAGTCTAGTGCCAAACTGTTGTGCATTTTGGGCCATCTTGGCCAATAATTCATTGGCTGCAGCAGGGGTTTTGTCCACTAATGCCCCACCAGTAGCTACATCAACTATGTATCTATCCATAGGCAATAATCCCTCATAGAAATACTGGAAGAGAAGCTGCTCTGAAATTTGATGGTTTGGACAACTTGAACACAACTTCTTGAATCTCTCCCAATACTCATGCAAAGATTCACCACTTGTTTATCTAATCCCACTGATATCTTTCCTGATTGCTGTTGTTCTAGAGACTGGGAAGAATTTCTCTAAGAACATTTTCTTTAATTCATCCTATCTTGTGATCAAGGCAGTTGGTAGGTAGTAAAGTCAATCTTTGGCTGCCCCATCCAAAGAGAAGGGAAAGGCTATCAATTTGATCTATTCTTCTCCAACTCTATGTAGTCTCATGGTAGATCAGACAACATGAAATTCCTTCAAGTGTTTGTGCGGATCTTCTCCTAGAAGACCATGAAACTTAGGCAGCAAGTGAATTAGACAAGATTTCAGTTCAAAATTAGCATCCAACTCAGGATAATTTATGCACAATGGTTGATAATGCACATCAGGTGCAATCAACTCCTTAGATTGTTCAAGCCTATTTTTGAGGCACTTGTGCATTTTGATTATCCATCCCAGTTATCCCAGCTGACTCAAGATCAATTGATTCTAAGACAATATCAAACTCTAACTCTGACTCTACTTCTACACTATTGACAGCAAGATCAATAATTTCAGCAAGAATTTTAGAAACTATACTAGTCCTAATATTATTGCTTCTTACTAGCCTATGGAAGGTCCTATCAATTTCAGGATCAAAAGGTGGTAAGTCCATGTTCAGAGACCTTCTCATACACTAGGAAGGGTAAAATTCACAAGAAAACAACAAAAGCAACAAAAACACTGAAATCGGAAAAATCAGCACAACTAGGATCCAACCAACGAGAACCGTCGCAAAAAATGAAGTATCTTAGAAAAATCTGGTTTTTCTTGGAAAAATCTTTCTCAAGTTGGATGGACTAGTGCAAAAAATAGAACTTAAAAATTCGACCCACAAAAATCACACTGAAAATCACAATTAATTAAAAAAATCAAAAAACATTAAAAAATAGAAAAAAGGGTCTAAACGATTGAATTTGGAAAAATGGCTACCCTGTACTAGGCAAATCAAAGTAGGGGTTTTGACTTGCTCGAAACATCAAAAACTAGTGGTCTACCAAGTTTCAGGTCAATCGGAGACAGTTAGGTTTTTCACCGACAAGAAAATGACTAGCTTTTGACTAGTTTCCGATAAAATGACTCAAACTTGTAAACCACTTTAACAACACTGAAATGACTGAAAATCAAACAAAGACACACATAAACAACTAATCAGACAACTTTGAAGTGAATTGGCTCCCCGGCAACGACGCCAAAATTTTGATTTACGCCACTACGATGCCGAATCACCCAGAATTGAAATCAGGGCAATTTTGCAGCATAATGGTCTCAAGGTCATTTTCACTCTTGGAGTCTCACCTCTAACTACTAACTAATTTTTCTAAACACATAAATACTAATTAAAAGCTAATTAGTACACACGGAGGGTTTTGGCTGTGACAGAACAAGAAATTTGCAATTAAGGATAGTAACAACAACAATAAACAAGGCAGCAAACAACAGCTTTGAACAACAATAGAAGAATGCAACCAGCCTTGGTTTTTCCTGGAGATGTAACCTTCCTAGTTCTTGTTTAGATGCTAAGTTCCATTCATTTATCATTTGATTTTTAACTAAAAAGTCCAGAAAATCTTCTGAAATGGATTACACTAAAACATACTCAAAGAAAATCTTCTCTGACTACATATTGTTGTAACCACAGTAAAGACAATCAAATCATGTAAGAATATCTTCATTACATGCCATTTTCATCTCTTTCTACCATTCCAATCAGTCATGATAGATAAATCCTCATGTGAAGCAATTAAAACTAGTTGTCAAGCTTATGAAACTCTAATCAGAAACATTCATAAACACAACAAAATAGAGGCTTAAAGAAATAGATGAATGTTGGAATAAAGTGAATAAAACTTATCTTATAAGGCATGGGAACTCAGATTACAATTCCAGTCTGAACCAAGGCTGATTACAAAGGATTTCAGCCCTCCATGAGAGCAAAAACAAAGAAACAGAAAGGAGAAAGAAGGAGGAGAAGTGATCTACGAAAATTCTGTCTAAGTTACAGAAAACTAAAACTAAAAACTAAAGTCTGAAAAACTGCTAAACTAATGCCCAAAAAGCTTATGGATGAAAACTGACTGCTGCCTTTCTTTCTTCTGATTTCTGATATGTAAGACATGCTGCTGCAGAATGGTGGTTGGCTTTTTCAGAAAATGGTATGGTGGCTACTTCTTCAGCAAGGTCAGAGGAATGAGGAGCAGAAAGTTGGTCTGAAGTGCTGTAGTTATGGGTCCCACACATCTATGTCATCAGACAAATGGAATAAGCTACCAAGTCATCCAAGAATGTGCCATATCAGCGTCCAACTCATCAGGAATGCCATGTCAACGCTACATCATCAAGAAATCTCCAAAATTAATTCTAAAAATTACACAAGAAGGATTAAATTGAGTCTTTAATAATTTAAGTCCTAAAAAATGAAAATAGTTCATTTTCCATCTAAAATTAACTTAGACTCAATGAAACACAAAGTGTAATAAAATTGGAGAAATTCTAAAGATGAACATGTAAGGAGACCAAGATAGTGGTTAATATGTATATAAAAATTGCTAGGTATCACTCATGCAATTCATGAATCAAGGACCTCCTTACTGTGGTAATATGAGCTAGACTCCCCATCAACTTCGGACTAAGGGCATCCGCTACCACATTTTCCTTCCCTGGATAGTAGAGAATGGTACAGTCATAGTCCTTCAGGAGTCCTATCCAACTCCGTTGCCTTAGATTGAGATCTTTTTGTTCGAAGATATATTTAAGGCTTTTGTGATCCGTGAAAATTTCACATGTTTCCCCATACAAGTAATGCCTCCAAATCTTTAAAGCAAACACTACAACCGCTATCTCTAGATCATGAGTGGGATAATTAATTTCATGCTTTTTAAGCTGTCAAGAGCCATAAGCAATGACCCTACAATGTTGTATTAACATGCATCCCAATCCTACCTTCGAAGCATCACAATATACAATGTAACCCCCTGGTCCCGATGGTAGAACCAGAACCGGTGCCGAAGTCAAACACTTCTTCAACTTAGAGAAACTTTGCTCACAAGTATCATCCCAAACATACTTAGCATTCATCCTAGTCAACTTAGTCAGTGGAAGAGCCAACTTAGAGAAATTCT
Organism: Biancaea sappan; assembly: GCA_037074585.1. Taxonomy (NCBI): domain Eukaryota; kingdom Viridiplantae; phylum Streptophyta; class Magnoliopsida; order Fabales; family Fabaceae; genus Biancaea; species Biancaea sappan. The sequence goes on from CM073491.1 coordinate 79,371,434, forward strand.
TGACAAAGCGACGGTAATACCCTGCTAAGCCAAGGAAACTCCGAACTTCATATACAATTGTTGGTCTAGGCCACTGCTTCACTGCTTCGATCTTACTTGGATCTACATGAACATCTTCCTAGGAAATTACATGCCCAGGAATATTACTTGACTCATCCTGAATTCGTATTTTGAGAACTTAGCATATAACCGATGTTTCTTCAAAGTTTACAGTACCGTCCTCAAATGTTTTGTATGATCCTCCAAACTCTTGGAGTAAACCAGAATGTCATCAATGAAGACGATCACGAATCTATCAAGGAAATGTTTGAACACTCGATTCATAAGGTCTATAAATGTTGCTGGCGCATTAGTCAACCTAAATGACATTACGAGAAATTCATAATGCCCGTATCGCATTCGGAAGGCGGTCTTGGGTATGTCTTCCTCCTTAATTTTCAGTTGATGGTAACCAGATCTCAAATCTATCTTTGAGAAGCATTGTGCCCCCTGAAGTTGGTCAAACAAGTCATCAATTCTTGGTAAAGGATATTTATTCTTTACCGTGACTTTGTTTAAATGACGGTAATCTATGCACAATCTTAGAGAGCCATCTTTCTTCCTCAAAAAGAGTACTGGGGCACCCCAAGGTGAGAAATTTGGGCAGATAAACCCCTTATCCAGCAGGTCTTGTAATTGCTCTTTAAGGTCTTTCAATTTAGCGGGTGCCATACGGTAAGGAGGAATTGAAATGGGTCTAGTGCCTGGAACCAATTCAATATTAAATTCAATATCCCTCTCTGGTGGTAAACCAGGTAGATTTTCTGTAAATACATCTGGAAATTCACTAATTACTGGTATTTGTTCAAGATTTCATTCCTCCTTATCTGTATCTTTGACAAAGGCCAGAAATCCATGACAACCTTTTCGTAACATACGTCAAGCGGTTAACATAAATATTATGTTACAGGGCACCTCACTTTGATCTCCCTAAAATATGAAATTATGTCCACTCGGTATACTAAAAGAAATGGTCTTGTCATGACAATTCAATGTAGCATGGCATGAGAATAACCAGTCCATGCCTAAGATCACGTCAAAGTCTGTCATACTAAGAAGCATGAGATCTACCTCCGTCTCTATGTCCTTAACAGTTACCTTACAAGAACGATATACAGATCTAATTACTAGGGCTTCCCCTATCAGTGTAGCTATCAGAAATGGTTCGTCCAGTATAACTGGCTCAGACTCGAACCTCTTGGCAAACGAGGTGACATATACGAATGTGTAGAACCAGGGTCAAGCAATACATGTGCAGCTAAAGCGCCAACTAATAAAGTACCTGTAACAACGATATTAGATGCCTGGGCATCTTTTCGAGTCAAGGCATATACTTTGGCAATTCCTCTACCGGCTGCTTGCTGCCTATGACCTCCTTGGCCTCTGTCAGATCCTCTCCCAATGCTTCCTCTAGTAGAAATAGTTAGTGCACGAGCGACTGGAGTAACTCCCGGTTGGGTGTGAGATGAAAGAATAGATGCCTGACCAAATCTAGAAGTAAGTTGAGGGCATTCCCTCCTGAAGTGCCCTTCTTGTCCACAATGAAAATAACTTAATGTTCCCATCTTCCTGAGGCACTCTCCAAAATAGAATTTTCCACTCTCAGGACATTGAGGCTTCCCTCTTTCTACTTGAGAACCACCCCTGCTTGAAGAACTGTAACCACCTCTATATTCTGAGCAGGGCTTAGCTACACTAGTCGTGGAGAATGTGGATTTAGATGATGCAATCGGAACATGCTGTGAAGTGGCAAGAGGCTTCAAGGTTCCTGAGTTCCCTCCTTGGTTAAAATACCTCCCGTCTCTAGACCTTTTTTTGTTTTTAAATTCTTCCTTCTTATTCCACCTTTTTCCATTCTACGTGCAGTATCGACAGCGGCAGAATAAGAGTTATAATTAATCATATTCAGACCCACCTATGAATAAAGAGAATCGCGAAAACCTTCCACAAACTTCTCCACTTTCGCCTCTTTAGTAGGCACCATTTGCGAAGTATATTCTGCCAACTTAATAAACTGAGCATTGTACTCATCTATCGACATGGATCCCTGTTTCAAATACAAAAAATCTCTTACTCTAGAGGATCAAACACTTTTTGGAAGGAATTCATTGATAATCATTTTCTGGAATTCGGCCCATGTAACTAGTGGTGCACTTTAGGTTATCTAATTCTTCCAGGCCTTCCACCATTTACGGCTCTCCCTTTTAGTTGAAAGGAGACAATCTCTACTCTTCGTGCATCAGAACACCCCCAAAGCATCACAAATTACGTCGAACAATCATCCAGAAATCATTGCGAGCCCTCATTAGGATCTTCGTCGGTGAAAATGGGTGGCATCATCTTTAGGAACTCAGACATTTTCACGTCCTTAACTGTGTCTTCTCTAGCCTGTTTGGTCTCAATAACAAAAGGAACCTTTGATGTATCAACAGGTATTGCTCGTTCTCCCTGCCTTTCCTCTATACGATTTAACCGATCATTCACCAGGCTGAACATCTGCATGACAACAGCGGTATCAATCTGTTGGGTGACTCCAGCTCCCTCCACCCGACCACCAGTTGAACCTTCAATATTTGGAACATATGAATTATCTGTATTGTTAGAAGGGTTATCTTGTGTATTAACTAGTGGAAATAAAGTCCTCCCTGAGCCTATATGCTCGTTATGATTTGAGGATTCCTCTGACATAGTAGAGTCAAAAGTCTACACAGAGAATAAATACTTCTCAGATCAAACAAGATTACCTCATATTAACCCACCAAAGAATAAGTTATAAAAACAAAAGACACTATACTCTATAAGGTCTTTTATGAAACCTAATCCCATAGTCATGCAGCGGCTCACGACAATGGGATAGGGCCCACAAAGAACACTTTGCTCTGTAATCTATATAGGACCTAAAAACTGAGCTCTGATATCAAAATTGTCACATCTCAATTTTGGGTATGTGAATGATTCTATAAACTAGAGGGTATACCCCTATAGTATCCCATAAAATCTCTGATCACTACTAATGCATAACATAATTTTTTAGGAAAGATATTTTTACATATATACATATAAAAAGTTCAACATAGTAAAATAATAAACATAAATCAAATATCATACAGTATGATACAATTTTCCAAGCCTAGGTAACCTATAGAGATTACATAGCATTCCTAAGCTTTTGGATTCTTAAGCCCTCCAGACAATGTGGAAAGTATCCTCATGGAATACTATTCCTCCTGCGGATTTCCTTTGTTCTCATCCACTACATCTAAAAAAAAATTCATAGAGAGTGTGAGTTCATCAAAACTCAGTGACTAAATGACTGTGCAATAATAAATATGTCACAAGTACAATTACCATAATCATAATCACAATAAGAACAGTTATATTCATATTCGGGGTTTCTATACCTCTGTATTTGGTTTATGTTCAGGGATTTAATTCTCGTTGTATTTATATTTATAATCATTACATGCATTGGTATATTGGGGGATCAAGCTCTCAACCATTCCATGTGTATAATTTCATGCATTGGTATCTTGGGTCAAGCCCTCAACCATTCCACATGTATAATTTCATGCATTGGTATCTTGGGTCAAGCCCTCAACCATTCCACATGTATAATTTCATGCATTGGTATCTTAGGTCAAGCCCTCAACCATTCCATGTATATATTTGCAATCATAATCAACATAACAATAAATTTGATTATTTAGCTATCATCATTAAATAGGGAATCTAATTGCGATATGAGGAGGGATTTATATTGTACTTAGAATAAAAATAAATAAAATTAATTAGCAAGGTCATCCACTCACATAGATTCCGTATCCAAGTCACTTTTCCGAGTTTCTACAGAGAAAAGTACATAGCTGGATTTCAGGTTCCGCTACGGAAATTTTCATAAAGATCATATATAGAAAGTCAGGGTTGCTTTTGTACCAAAATATTATTCATATGTATGGATACTATTTATACATACGAATACTATTCATATGTATGGATACTATTCATACATACGGTTACTATTCATATCAGAAATAGCGAATATAAGCTGTAAAATAGTACACCAGGAAAGTTTTCAGGAAAGAGTGGAGGGTCGCAATGGACACATTTAAGTACCAGGTCTTTCCTTAGCCAGAACTTTCCTAGACATATATTCTTCATAGTTTGTATTCTATTTTGATAATCAGATAATCAAAATAATGTATAGGCAGCTAAGGATAGTTTTTCTAATGTGGAAGATCAGCTAAAACTGCAACCACAGAGCATAATTAAGAATATAACTTCTATAATAAAAAGGGCATAGTATCCTTACCTTAGATTTAGGCTAAGGAAGAAAGACCTAAAATTTCAGAGCCCTAACGTCGGAGCAAGAGAAATTTTGAGGAGAGGAGAGGAGAGAAGAGAAACTGAAGGTGTGAGTTTAGAAGTGAAATGGAATGGCCTATTTATAGGAGAAGTCAAGGCAATATGCGCTAATAAAATATTCATTTTACTATGCACTTTAATAATTTAGTTTACTATGTACTTTAATAATTTAGTTTATTATACGCTTTGATTTACTATGCGCACGTGATTTTCTCGGCAAATTATTAGTTATTATTAGGAATTAAAGAAAAAATTATCCTTTTTTCTAAACTTTTAAGTTTCTTTTCACTTTTGTCCTTTTCAATGTAGTCCCTAAGGGGATTTTCTCATATAAAACATTATTTTTTTTCTAGTTTCTTTCAGATTCCACTTATGCTCAAGCCATATTTTATCCAAATGATAAATTTCATATCATAACATCTATCATATCCCACAATTTATGCAATCTATAAATGAAAATCCGTATTTTCAACAATATGCACAAAAATTAAACAGATAGGAAAATTATTTTCTCCAAAATAAATTTATCGTAATTCTTAAATACTTATAACTTAAAAATATAGCGGGTATTACATAAGTCATCCATAAGCCTTGTTGAACTTATTGTTATATATCAGAAGTTGAGTGTGGAGACAAGGGGAGGCAAAATAGCAAAAAATTGTAGCAAGCAGAATGGTTGGCAGAGACCAACTAGTCAACTGAGTCTTTATATCATTCTACTGGTCAGTCTCTAAACAAATAATTAATGCACCCGAGATAGATAACAACCAGTCAATTGGGTGAGATTTAACAATCGACTAGTTTGCCTCTGTCCAACGTGATGAGATTATTTCATTTGATATTTGCTTTACTTATTCCCTTCACTCATGCAATGTATTAACTGAGGTATTTTGAATTAAGAAATGCATGTAAAGTTCATGACCGAAATCAGAGGAATTAATCATATCCAAACTTAGCAAGTTTTATTATCACTTAAGAAAAGTTATAACTACGTACACAATAATTAAGCTAAAAAAGGTTAGTAATAAGGAGGATGTTACATTTAAAAAATCAAATTTTTATCAATTTTTATCTTTAATTTAAATTAATTACAATCGCTATTAAACCAATTGTCGTGAAGTTTTTTTTTTTTTTGAGGATTACATTCAAGCTTTTTTCAAAATAAAAATAATAATTTTTGTCTACGTCTGCCATTAGCCAGAGTATAAATATGAAAGTGAGAAACGTTGGATTGAAATCCAACCGACCGTAGATTGCACCCATTAACAAAATATAATAAAAAATTGATCAATTATTCTTCAAGTCATTTTTATATTTGATATATGCAAGAGAAGACTCAATGGCTTAACGTTTCCTATAAATACCTACACATGCATTCACTCTTCAAAACCAAACCCTTCCCTTTATAATAAATACGTCTTCAATGGCTGCTTCAACGCCTGTTCCTTCTTCTAACCAAATTATTGCCACATCCCATTTGGGTCGACACCTTGCAGATTTTCATCCTAACCTTTGGAAGGATTATTTCCTTCAATATGCTTCAGAACCTCTGGTATATATATAATTAACTTAATTCATACTTTTTCAGATTTACATATATATATATATAGAAGATTTTGCATTTAGTCTTCTTTTCCCTCCCCTGTTTTCTTGCTTCTCTCGGTTCTCCTCTTTCTTTCTCTTTTTTCCTCTTATTATCTGTGTGTTCCTCCACTCTCTATGTCTCTCTAAGCTTCCTCGAACTTTAAAAACGCAAATCGATCACTGGAATCCCAAAGAGAACCACACAGAATCCCACAACTCTCCCCACTTGTTTTTCCTCTCATTTTCGGTTTTCTCTCTGCACTCTCTTGTCTTTTGGTTTCTTGTGCATTTTTGGTGCATCGAAACACTCTCTTAGTCTCGCTAAGCTCACTTGGACCAACCCACTCAGATGCTGGAAACTCCAAGAACAACTAAAAACTCCCAACTCTTCCATTCTCTGTTTTTGTGTTCTTCTTGGTTAGGCTCTCTCTCTCAGATTTCTTCCTTTTTCTGTGTGTTTCTCCCCACTTAAAGCTCCTCTACCTATTCTTATTCTTCTATTTGTGTGTTTAGTGGCTTAATTTAATATAATTCTTTTTTTTTTAAGTTCCCTTCCTAAATTCCAAGCTTTATGTTGGGTTGGTATTAGCCCTGTACTTGGAGACGATGGTAGTGTTTACCATGCTAAGTTGGGAATTGGCGTTTATTTATAATGTCTGCCTCTCAGCTGGGTGAAGGCTTATGTGTTTCCTGTGTGTTTGTTAAATTTTTAAATATAGATAAAACTGTGTCAAATACTTTATTCTTTATAGAATATTTCCTTTTAAATAATGTTATAAATTTCTTCCTAGTTTTCTCTTGCTCTTGGTCTTTCTATCACAGCCTGGCCTCTCTCTGTTTTTAAGCATGAAAACAAAGCACCCGAGAGAGAGAGAGAGAGAGAGAGAGAAAAGAGAGAGCATGAGAGTAACAAAGAGATGGATAGAGAGTGAGAGAGAGAGTGAGAGAGTGAGTGAGAGTGGGAGAGAGACTAACAAAGGGGAAAGAGCGTAAGAACGAGAGAGGGAGACAAACAGATAGAGGCTAAGAGCAAGAGAAATATAGAGTGAACACGAGAGAGAGAAATACCGAGAGAAGGGGAGAGAGAGAGAAAGAAATGAGAAAAAGAACAGAGAAGAGAGAGACAAAGGAGAGAAAGGGGATGAGAGAGATAGATGAGAGAAGACGATGAAGGACAGGTGCAAAATTGTATTTTTCTTTGAAGTTCTAAAAAGAGGAATAAATAAGGGGCAAAATTAGAATTCTAAATTTTAACTTGGCGGGGCTACACGTGGAAAGAGACTTTGACACATGGAAGGCTGGATCAGTATTTTCGGTCTAGGAGTTAAATGTTGTTAGCCAAAGGACAATCTTAAAACAAAAATGAAAGATTAGGGACAAAATCGAGCCAAAAATAATTTTTGAAGCAAAATTAAAATCTCATGTAGATGTTAAAGAAAAAAATTTATTTTTTTGTCCAAAAAAATGTAAATATAATTGTAAAAGTGATAATCCATTCCACTTACATTTACAAATTTAAATGTATTATGTATAGTAAATCTGTCAGTTTGAGTCCTTTTAGATTAAGATGGGTTCAATAATTTGGGTTTAATACCTATTCTTTATCTTTTTTTTTTTGAAATTTCATGTCGGAGAAGAGGATGTATTAAGGCTTCTTTATAAAAATTTAAGCTTCTCTCTCCTCTTAAATTAACTTTTATATTAGAGCTAGCTGATCTCTTAATAATATATTATCCGTATTGGGCCACTTTATTACCTATGTAGTCCACACTCTAGTTGTCCCATCTTAAGTGTATTAGGCTTAAGTGTTTGTGGATTCTTTATATAAATTTGGGCACCTCTCTCTCTCTCTCTCTCTCTCTCTCTCTCTCTCTCTCTCTCTCTCTCTCTCTCTCTCTCTCTCTCTCTCTCTCTCTCTCTCTCTCTCTCTCTCTCTCTCTCTCTCTCTCTCTCTCTCTCTCTCTCTCTCTCTCTCTCTCTCTCTCTCTCTCTCTCTCTCTCTCTCTCTCTCTCTCTCTCTCTCTCTCTCTCTCTCTCCCTCCCTTGAAATAACTTTTAAAGTGAATTAGACTTATGCTTATGAATCCCCTGCTTATCCTAATTTGGCCTAGATTTAACAACTAACCTTAATTTCAAGATATTATTTAAAAAGAAAAAAGAAAATATCTTAAAATTTAAATTATTGATTGTGAAATCTAATGACTCAGATTGAACCAAACGCATTACTTACTTTGATTCCAAACAGAGAATCTTCTTCCAGTAAAAAATCCTCTATCATGCTTAAGTATTGCTGTTAACATTCTCTCACGTTGGAATATTTGTGTTTTAACTTATTTTAAAATGTATTCAACTTTTGAGGATTCCTTTTTATATTGAAGGAAAGCGAGCACTTTACTTCCTTTTTTTTTCCTTTTCTCTCATTGTATTATTATTATCAATTATATATTTTATAAAAAGTAATGGTTTAGTTTTTAAGGGATAGCGTCTCTGCGAGGTTAACAGAGACCGTTTGATTGAAGTAGAGCTTACATGAGCCTTACCTATGCTATTATCAATTGGATGGCTTGCTTGGCCAAGTGTAACAAAGCTGACTCCAATTTCAATTTAATGTTTCAAAAATAATAACTTTTAATTGAGTTTTCATAACATTTACTCTGATAAAAATAGTCTCTTTGAAAGTATGCATAATTTTTTGGTGCACCAAAATCTAAATACTAACAAATAGACGTTATTTTTTAGGGTTGAAATCTGTGGGCAAATTTATATCATTATTTAACTAATTAACGACTATGTGGGATCCCCTTTTTGTTGAACAAATTAAGAAAACATTTTAATTGAGAGAAAATATTTGAAAAACTTAATTATTTATTTAATCCATATTTAATATTCCAACAATGTTCTCCGTTGGCTAAATTTTATGAGACTTTGTGAACAACATATTGTATCTTTAATTATTTAGTATGATGTTTGTTATATATCTGGAATAGCTAATAATAATTCAGTTCTCCAAAACTTCGTAGGAAGTTGATGATGAAATGAGGAAACACGTTGAAACACTGAAAGAAGAAGTGAGGAAGATGCTTGTCCCTACGACCGAGAAGCCCTTGACGAAAGTCAAACTGATTGATTCAATTCAACGTTTGGGTTTGTGCTACCATTTTGACCGTGAGATTCATGAAATATTGAACCATATTCACAATAATTACGTTGAAAATGGTCAAATAATGCACAGTGCACTCCAAGACCTCCATTCTCTTGCTCTACTCTTTCGGTTATTGAGACAACAAAGATATCACATTTCACCTGGTATATATCTTACTGTACAACCAAGTACTCTACTTCTAATCTTCTATTGCTATCTTAGTGAAATTTACAGTAAATTACACTAACATCTCTTGAGATCGGTTAGGATAATTTAGATATTTAACAATCCTCTATGTTTAAATATTACATTCAACTCTCCTGATATTTTAATATATCTTCCAAAAACTTCCCGTCCAATCTACTTTCCATTAGATCAATTAACTTTCTATACAACATGAGATTTTAAATTTATTTTTAACATGACAATTACATCTAATACGAAACAGCGGCTTTACTTTCAATATGAAAGTAAAAATAGTAGTAATTTTATTATTGGAAGACACACATTTTATGCAGAAATTCAATTTTAATAAAAATAAATAAATTAGAGGAAAATCGAGTGAAATATTCGAAATTAGAGATGTGCTAAATGTAAGTTAACCAAACCTCAAGGGTGATTAGTACAATTTACCCAAATTTTTTTCTTTTCTTTTCTTTTAATTTGTTCATTTTCACTAATATATGTATTAGATCATTTGTCCAATTCGATACAGACTTCAATAACACAAATCAATAAAAATCAATAATATTTTCCTTGATTAATTTTCGAATGAACAAATTCTGCATTAATCAAAGTTATTGACTTGTGATCTAAAGGTGATTAATTATTTTCTCATCTTATTCTCACATTAAATCACTCCTCTCACTATATATATATATATATATATATGCTTTTCTTTTAATGTTTGTGATTTGTGAATATATACACCACCAGGTGTGTTTAACAAGTTCAAGGACAAGGGAGGAAACTTCAGTGAAGAACTTACGGATGATGTTGAAGGAATGCTAAGTTTGTATGAAGCTGCTCATCTCAGTATTCATGGAGAGGACATTTTAGACGAAGCTCTTGATTTCACATCCAATCATCTTAGGTCCATCACCATTAATGAATCCAACCCTTTTCTCGCAGCGCAAGTCCACCATAGCTTAATGCAGTCTCTCCATAGGGGATTGCCAAGGTTGGAGGCACGAAAGTACATATCTGTCTACCATCAGCATCCTTCCCATAGTCAAGTTTTGCTAAAATTGGCAAAGTTAGATTTCAATATGCTCCAAAAACTGCATCAGCAGGAGTTTGGCAATATTTGCAAGTAAGTTTTGAGCCTTTTGACCCCCCAAAAAAATAAATAAATAAAGCAATATAATTAGGAAAAAAATAAATTGCTAATAGTTCCTAAAAGATTATAATTGTTTCAAGAGTAAATTACTTATTGTGTCTAAAAATTTAATTTTTTTCAATTTGATACTCGAAAGATCAAACGTCTCAATTTAGTCCCTGAAATATTATATTTATCTTAATTTGGTCTAAATTACAAAATTCACTGCTAAATCACAAAAGAAGGACCAAACTAAACCAAACTCAATCCTTTAAGGACTAAATTGAAATATTTAATCTTTTACAGATTAAATTAAAATAACAGTAATCTTTTGATGACCAAACTAATACTTTACTCTTGTTTCAATTTGATCCCTAAAAAGATCAGATATCACAATTCCCTAAAGGATTATGCTTTGTGTCGATGTGGTCCCTTTTGTTGTTGAATCATTAATTCTATCGATACCAACTTGCAAATTTTTCATTGCTAATATCACTTTAATAAATGAATGGACAAAACTGAGACAGAAAAATTTTTTATGCAAAGACTATATTAAGATGTTTGATCATTCAAAAATCAAATTAAGATGTAATCTTTTTGGAAAAAAAGTCGTTAAGTACTAATGTATCTTTTGACTACTATATGGACCTATAAAAATTTATTAAAATAAGTGTTTTGGTAATACTTATATACTTATTTTATTAAAGTTGTGTTTCGCAATACTTATAAGTTAGTTTATAATTTATTTAATTACTTTATAAGTTTGTTAGAAGTGTTTAGTAAATAAACTTATTTCAGTAGCTTATAGCTTTTAAATTTTTCTTTCTTTTTTACCCTTGTTATTTTATTAAAATACCCATCATACCCTTATCTCACATATATTATATATATAATAAATATATATATATATATAGCATATCATTTTTTGTTTTTTAATTAAATTAATCTAAATATATGTCTTTTATGTCATTTTATATTTTTCAACTATTTCAACAACCACTTTTACCAAACACTTCTAATTCAATAAGCTAGCTTAACAGCTATTAGCTTTCAGCTAGTTTAAGCTTTTAGCTAGCTTATAAGTTATTTTTGTAAACATAACCTAACAAGATTAAAGGAAAATTTTATCGCACTACTATAAGACCAATAATATTATATAGGAGTGAATGTTGGGCATTGGACAACACAAACAAAAAATTTGGGTAGCAGAGATAATGATATGGAGATAGATGTGTAATCATACAAGAAAAGATATGATCGATAATGAGTATATATAAGGTAGAGTTGGAGTAACACCTCTTGAGTAAAAAATCGTTTAAGGTGGTTTGAACATGTTCAAAGGTGCCATGCGATCTATATAGCTGACCTCACCTAGTGAGATAAGGCTTGTATTATTGTTGTTATTGTAGTCAATAGATTAATGCTGTATTAAATTTTTAATCGCTATATTTTTATATATGGGAGTGTCTTGTAGTAAACATCTTTTTTTATAAAAATAATAACTTTATCTAAATCTTACCTACTAATCACTATTGGTTGTGGCGGGATTAGGTGGTGGAAGAACTTTGATGTCCCAATAAATCTATCATATGCAAGAGATAGGATTGTGGAATGTTGCTTTTGGATTCTTGGGGTATATTTTGAGCCACAATACTCTCAAGCAAGGAGCATCATGATGAAAGTAATTGCCATGGTATCCATTATTGATGATACATTCGATGCATATGGAACCATCGACGAACTCGAGCTCTTAACACAGGCAATTGAGAGGTTAATATATTTGTATAGCATATTCAATATATATAATTACTCCTTTTTCTGTTCTTATTCTATATATTATTTTGCCAAAGTGCAAATGATGCAAATAATTCTTGACTTCCTGAATCTGGATTTTTAATTTGGGAATCACGATTTTTCTTTTTCTTTTTTTTTACTTTTAATTATTGGTTATCTTTTTTATGCTTTCAGGTGGGATATTTGCTGCTTGGATGATCTCCCAGAATGCTTGAAGTTACCTTATAAGGAACTGCTGAATGTTTTTGAAGAAACAAGTGAAGAAATGACGAGAGAAGGAAGATCATACAGTGTTCACTATACCATTAAAGAAGTATGATTTATCTTTTTAGTCTCATTGAGTGGCGACAGTTATGATCATCACTCAAACTATTTTTAGTGGCCGCTATTATGGTTGTCACTGAAACCATACTTATATTCACAATTGAAAGTCTGATTTCAATGGTCACCCTCACCAACCTCGCCTGTGCTGTCCTTAGTGAAAAGAAATTAAACTTTTGCTAACAACAAGCATTGCCACCGAAGGAGGGTTTCAGCGACAATTTTTTTTAATTGTCTTCAGCAACGACATTATTAGCAATAACCTACAAGTTGCTACCAAATACTTTTTGGTGACAATTTTTGGTCCTTCTGTGTCGACTTTAGTTGTCAATTAAAGTTATTTTTTTTCAGTATATAAATAGTTTATTTATAAGTTTTAGATGTAGTGTACCCAAAAATTTTGAAATTAAATTAGAAGAAATTGTTGACCAAATTTCTTAACATTGACATGGCAGTTTAAAAAGGTAGTGCAAGCCTACATTACTGAAGCCAGATGGTTGAATAGGAGCTATGTACCAACAACAAAGGAATACCTAAAAGTAGCAACAGTGTCATGTTGTTATCCATTGCTTTCCACAGCATCTTTCGTTGGCATGGGACATATAGCCACTGAAGACATATTCAAATGGGCTGAAACTCACCCAAAAATTTTTAGAGCTTCTTCAATTGTTTGCAGAATCATGGATGACATTGTCTCTAGTGAGGTAAAATATATATATATTTGAGGTTACGTCTAATATGAAGTTTATTAAAAATATTATTTTATTTTAATTCCATAAATATTTTAAAAATTAAAGGAAGAAAACTTTATTAAGGTTTCTTAATTAAAAGGTAATTTTATAAATATATATTTTTTCAACGCACTACATTGTAGTAACTAGCACAAAATTATGAATTTATCAATAATTGCCAAGCCGTCACAAAAATCAAACTATAACGACAGTTTAAAATTGCTGCCCATTCCTGCTTTTCTTTTTTTAATGAAAATGATAATTTTTTACGTCCAATTTCAATTAGACAAGTGCAGGTCTAGTCTATATTGTCTCGTTATTCAAATTTTGTCGGTGACTGTATTACAATACATTTTATGTTACAAAACAACTCATTGATTCTGATGACGGCAAAATATTTGATTTGTGATCTTACTTTGGAGAGATGCTCCTAAATCTTTAAAAGTAACTTGCAAAAAATACATATAAGAGAAAAGTTCTCCCATTCATATTACACCTTCGATGATTAGGTTAGCTAAGAGATAAATATGAGAGTAGAGTTAATTAATTGTGTACCTAAATTGAGTGACATTATAGATTGTTAGATAGATCATGGGGACGGTAGTTCATTTGGCAAAAAGACAGGAAGCAGTGTTCTGTTAAGAGGTCGATCTTCGCACTAGTAAGAAGTTACCGTAGGCAAAGGATGCTAGGCAGCAATAGCATATGCGAAATGAATCCTGTGATTCAATAAATTGCCTATGTAATGGTGGTCATGTTATATATGCATGCAGTTTGAGCAGAAAAGAGGGCACGTGGCGTCACTGGTGGAATGCTACATGAAGGAAAATGGAGTTTCAAGAGAGGAAGGCATTGAAGAATTTACGAAGAGAATAGAGAATGCATGGAAGGACATCAAAGAGGAATGCCTTCTTACACAAGTGCCTATGCCTTTTCTGATGCGAGTTCTGAACCTCACTCGCTTCATGGATGTCATATACAAAGACGCAGATAACTACACTCATGCTGAAGGCCTCATGAAGGACTCAATTGCTGCTTTGCTTGTCCACCCCATTAAATAAGCCATTCCCTTCGTATGCTATTTGTTGTGTTGTGTGTGATATATATATATATGTTTAATTAGTGTGTTCTTGTTAAAAATGATGATGTAAAATATATCTGGTGTGTTCTTCTGGAATAAAATGCATTTCTGCTATGTTTCGCATATGTACAAAAGCAAGAGGTATGAATAATATGTGTTCAATTAATGCTGTTTAGCAGTAAGTTCAGATAACACTCAGTAAAGGTTGAAGCACAATTTAAATATGTCATGTCATATTGAATTCAATCCTTAATCACAAGAATGACTTTATGTTTGGAAAACCAAAATGGTCAAGTTCTTTAGCATCTTAAAAAGCAAAATTATGTATTTATATATGACTGTACAAAAAATTAAAGTAGCATAGTATTATGATCCTCTCTTCTAAACAATTAATTTATAAAACATTGCAACAAAATCTTTTATGTGCATAGTTTATTTTTTTTTTTAATGACATCACATGCACGAACACACGACTGTGCACGTAGACACATATATATAAATTAAATTCTGTATTTATAAACTATCGACCACCCAACTTAATTGTTTGTTGCTTTTGACTTTTGGTTACAGCAGAAACATGTCTTAGGTTTGACTTTTATGAGTGAAAAAAAAAATTAGTGCTAAGAGAGTTTGTGAATAGAAAATTTTAGTATACTACAACAATAATGAAGTAAGATATAGATGGCAAAAACAACAGCAGACATAGGAATTTCAGTAGGAAAAAGTGATTAGCAACTAAGTTTTTACTGAAAATATGTAGTCCGTAAAACAACAGTCACTAATTCTATTGCGATTAATTTTTGAATGACTAAAAAATCTTACTTTTTTTCTTCTACTGTATTTTAGTCGTAGATCCACCCCCACCTAGCCTCACTATATGTTTTTTTAAAAAACTTTTCTTCTAAATTATATGATTAGATTCATGCCACCTAGTGTTATGTGACTCAAGGGGAACACCCCCGCCCCAAGCCACATAAAGAATATATATATATATATATATATATATATATATACATACATACTGTATATTATGTATGTGGCTCAGGGGACATATATATAATATTTCAAGAAACTAATTTTTTTATATATGTGCATTTGTAGGTTAGTAATAAAAAATAATGCAATGAAAAATGTTATAAAGCTATTACGTCACAAAATAAAATTAAGATGGTATAAATAACAATAAATTTACAAGCGCTTATATCAATGATTTTTTCTTAACATCGTGAAGAACACAATTAATTAACTTACTGCACCAATCTTTCACTAATCTTTAATTTTCTTCTTCATCTTTAATCTTTAAAATGTGAAATAAAGATTATTGGGCGAGAATGAAATTTTAGAAGCTCGAATTAGCCGCGAAATAAATTTGATGCCTCTGTTTATAGTCTCGTAAAAAAGAAGTAGAAATTTCATTCCTTCTCACACTGTCTCCTTGAATTTAATTATATGTAGTTTTATATATTTTCTTTTATTTGTATGTTTATAAATAAACATAAATGAACAATTCATTAAATTGTATTAAATACTTAATGAGCATAATTATATTTGTAAATAAACATAAATGAACAATTCAATGAAAGTGTTTATTTTTTTAAAGTATTTTTGTCTTTCCTAATTTATAGTTTAAGTCAGAAATAATTTTTAATCAAAAAATAATAATTTTAAAATTATCTCTTTGCTTCACATTCATCTAAAATTTATTTTGTGCTTCATATTCAACTAAAATTAGATATGAGTATGAACCAATAAAACTTAAAACAACAATAGGATAAATTTAACAAAAAATGTATGTCCATATCTAGTTCTCTTTCTTACTGTTTTTCTTTCTATTTTTGCCCTCTTAAGCCACACAAACTCTTATAGGGATGTTTAGAACCTACTCAAACCAATTTGATTGAACCGAGCCAAACTGAACTAATAAAAAACTGTATCCCTTTAGTTGTAAAGCACGTTAGGAGAACTTTTTTCCCTCGGCGTATATTAGCTATTATGTAATTGTGATAATGTTGTTGGGTTATTTCCCTCATGCTTTAGTTAAAAAAAAAAATTATGGTGCGGTTTATGTCATTTGATTAAAATAAGATTATGTGTTTTATATAAATTATTATAATGAAAAATTGTGCAAAGTAAAAAACAAATAAATAAACAAATTGGGCCCAAAAAACAACAGCGCAAATATAGGCCCAAACCAAACCACCTCCACCAACAAATTTATGATTTGATTTGATTTTTCATATAAAATCAAACAAAACCGGTTTTATATTTCTTCAAATTAAAGTTAATGATTTGGCTTGTTTTATAATTCAAACTGTCGAAACCGACTTGACCTTTACACTATATTTATTTTTTGAACCAAACACCTTTACACTCACACGAGAATAATTTTAAAAAATGGATTGGACTGAGCAACATGGGCCTCCCATAAGAGTGACCAAAGCCCAACAACAAAATCCAAAAGTCAATACTTGAAGTTGTAGGAGATAAGTCCAAAAGAAAAGTTGTATGAAATATACTACGTAAAATAATACTATTTTATGTCTTATAATGTCTTCAATGCGTCCTGATGACATAAAAGATAACGAGATTCCATATTGCAGATACCAAATTCTCCTAATGGGTAATAATCCATAATTGCAGGTCTTATTGCATTGGTTTGAAATGAAAGTTTGACATAAAAGATACTCCATATGTTTTGTTATAAGATTATAATATGAGACTTAAGTAAAGTTTTTTTTTTCTGAACAATGTGAAAATTATTTTTATTAAAATAGTACTAAATTAGAGTTATATAAAATTAATTAAGATTTAGAAATTATTAAATATTTATAAAAAAATATATATAATTTAAAATATATCTTAAAAATTAATATCAAAACATATATAAAACAATTAAATAAAGACAATTCACCTTTAAATTTTAAATCAAACGAATTAAATAAAAACAACAAACCTCTAAGTTTTCTAGAATCCCCACTCCTTTCAAGTAACTTCGCCGCTGCTTTTGGCCTCGAAAATGGTTCCACGACGTCGGAGGTCAGAGCTTGAAAGCTTCAATCTATAGATCTGGGCTTGCTTGTTTTCATCTTCCAAGAAAAGAAGTGCAAAACTGAAGGAACCTCCGAGCCCTCGACTTGTGAGTACAAAGGACATGATATGTGGGCTTTTGCCACACTAGTATTTTCCTTCTCTGCAACTTTTTTCTAGCACATTTTCTGGCAAGCTCTGCCAGAATTCTCTGATTCTTCGCCAATACTTTAGGCTCAATCCTCCATTCCACATGGCTTAGCTTCCAGTTCATGGATGGCCCAAACAGTACCCAGTATCCTCCAAGACGTAGCACTTGATCAAGTTCAAGCATATAAAATCCATCTACAAAAGGGGTAATGGAATCTGATTTTTGAAAAAAATCTGAAGGGGGACGATTTTCTAAAATAGAAGAGAAAAACAACTCTCAAGAAAGAGAGGAAAAAAAAAAAAAAAGGAAAGAGAAAGAGAGGATGGGTAAGGAATGCCAGCGCCGCAAAGGTTGAACTTTAGTAGGCGCGGAAAGGTTAAACCAATGTTTTCAAAATCGGACCGGTCATTGAACCGGTGGAGCCACTGGTTCAAGGTTCAATGGTCAGACCGTGGTCGAACCGTGGTCGAACCGGTGATAATTAAAAAATATTAAAAATATATATAATTTAAAATATTAAAAAAATATATAATTTAAAATATTAAAATACTTAATATAATTGATAATTCATAACAATAAGTGAGAGAAATAAGAAAATTAATCCATAAATTGATAATTCATCACAACTCATAATATTCACAATTTCAAACTAAGTAAAATAGCCTTGTAAAAGAGTGAGTAAGTCTCACATTGCTTAGAACAAGAAAGGAAAAAAGTTTCATATACTAATATATGTTAATGGGCTTATAAGAGGCTAAGGGAAGTAGTGGGTTCATGCGCTCACAATTTCAGGCCAATGTAGTACAAATTGTCCAATCTACCCCCCATGTGCGTGTGATAAAGTGGACTCGGCTAGTTTTTGTTTTTCTTTTTGTTTTCTCTCCTTTGATTTTCTTTTTTATTTGCTTATGTAAGTGGAGGCATATTTGGCAATTGCAAAATTAACTAGGGTTATCATGTGTTTTTTTTGTTCACTTTCCCTCTACATTTTTCCCCCTCCATTTAAAAAAAAAATTTTTTTTGACCAGAAAAAAAAATTTTTTTTTTGACCAGAAAAAAAAAAAAACTTGAACCGGTTCAACCTTCAAACCGGCCGGTTCCGGCCGGTTCAGCCGGTTCAGCACCGGTTCGGCCGGTTCAACACCGGTCGAACCACTGACCGGTTCAATGGCCAAACCGGACCGGTGACCCCTCCGGTTCCCGGTCGGACCGGTCCGACCGGCCGGTCCGGTCCGGTTTGGTAAACATTGGGTTAAATTCTCGCATTGGGTGTCATATTTACTAGTCATAATGATTTACGTGGGCCCTTCAACTATATGTTTGGGTGCCCAGCCTGTTTAACGAATTTCTGTTATTGGGCCTTCTTTTATTGGGCCCATGAAGTGATCTGTGTTTGAATTATTTTGGTTGTGAGCAAATAAAAAAAAATAGGTCTTTGTTATAATATTTGATATATGGACGTTAAAAAAAAATACATGTTTGTTTGAAATTTGATAATATTATTTAGAAAAAAACTAAAATAACTATAGTTTTTTGTGATTAAATTGTGTATATTTTATTTGTTTTATAATTAATAAATATAACAAATTATCATGACAGTCAACTTTTAGAGGATTTTTGGTACTCAATATTAATAAAATGGGAAAGGGATCCCCATTCCTTCACCCCTTATTTGGTATCTATTTTGAGCATTGGAAATGAATTGCAATGGAATGGAAAGAAATTTCTAGCCAGGGCGTACAGTCAAATTCCATCAAATATATGATCAAACAATTTTTTCTTCTCTCTATTCCTTCTCATATCATACTAAATATATTTTTTTATATTCTTATTCCCTTTTCATTTTCTATTCTCATTCCTTTTTTTTTAAAAAAAAACTTTAATATTTATGTACACCAAACTTCGCCTTCGCTTCCCCATTTAAATTTCCTTTCGTGAATCTAAATCCTAGAAGACTAGGACTAGGTTAAGAAATTTCATCTCATGCATCGTTGTGCTGGCTTCTGTTCTATGAAATAAACTTCACCTTAATTACAAACTTCAATTCTCTTACGGAGACTTATGGCATTACAAAAGTACATATATCCTTTTAAAAGGCCACATTTAATTCCCATGGAATTAGTTCTCATTATGTCCCAAAGTTGTTGCATGTTATTGCTGCCTTTTTCTCTTTCTTTTACTATTTCTTTCCCCATTCTAGTAAGAACGTATATATAGAGATTCCCAGAATAATCTTCCCAACAGCAATATATATATATATATATATATATATATATATATATATATATGATGCTTTCACATAAGTTCTCATTTCACTGAATAATTGTTTATTATATTAATTAATATTTGAGTGCAAGCTTATCAAAGTTGAGTTTATCATATGACAACAGCATCTATCTAGTTACTTGATGATGAATTAATTAACTTTGCATCAACCCATAGCGTCTTGATTCCAACCCAAATAGCTTGATCAAAATTGATTAGATAATTGAATTGATTTGATAAGTTTTTTGTCCAAATTGATTTAATGGAATCAGTTGTTGGATCATTAAAGTAATCATTTAATTTAAACCAAACTAACCAATTATGTGTGTGTATATATATATATATATATATTACATTGCAAAAAAAACAAAAATTAGCAACTGAATTTTTCTGTTTCAAATTTCGTCATTGATTTGAAATTTTGTCTTAAATTCTATAACAAATTTTGTTTCAAATCATTTGTGGTCGAAGTTCCATAGATGGACATAGACTTATTCATCGTTGATTGCTATATTTCTTGTAGTGTTACATAATATATTTCAAACTTTATCTTTTATATATAGTACATATATAATATATATTTTATTTTTCATAAAACATTAAAAGGATGGTATGTATGATTATTTATGATATTTTTGAATAAGTTTACTTTTTATATTTATTTTCATTGTGACATTTGGAAAATAAAAATACTTAATGTTCAATTTGAAAAATTTTGAAGTACTTTTTAAATGAAAAAAATTGACCATTCAATCTAATCAAAGCTAATTGTGACTAAATTGGATTATAAATGAGAACTGATGTGAAGGCATTATAAACTGGATTAGTTCTATTTTATGTAAAATGATTGAATTGACCATATAGGAACTTTTTAGTTTAATGATCAAGATTGGACGGCCAAAATGAGTTAACCAAACAGCAGCCCGCAGAACCCACAAGGAGAAACATGACAAAGGCGGCCGGCCTGAGCAGCGACAGAAAGGGACAAATTAAATAAATTACATTGTAGATTTGTATTAGAAGCAGCGGCTACACTTGATTGGATTGGACCGCCGGTTCATGTCATTTTTTTTTTCTTTTAATCAGAACTAAATTTAGGACACCTTACGTACTATGTTCTAAAAATATTGTACCGTCTTTATCAAATATATAACCTTAAGACCAGACGAATCCACGCAGGGGCTCTATATATAAGTGGATATGGGTGGATGTTCTGACACTCGGAATCCTTCAATCTACCGATCTCCTCTCCTTCAAGTCCTTTTCGTTATCATCTTCTCGTGGCCTCACAACATCAAGCCATGTCCACTGAAGCTTCAACCCAAATCAATGAAGCTTCTGAGTTCAAGCGACCTCATGTGAATTTCGATCCAAGCATTTGGGGCACTAGTTTCCTTCAATATGCATCAGAATCTATGGTATTATATATATATACACACACACACATACTAACGAAAAAAATGCATATTTTATATAGCTTGAACTTGTAGCTAGATTTAAATAAATCACGTCAAAAAAACTATATTGACTGTGTATTTTTCAGGATATGGAAGACAATGAGCAGCAAAAAGTTGAGGAACTAAAAGAGGAAGTAAAGAAAATGTTTGTCTCTTCAAACAGCCTCACACAGAAACTGAACCTCATTGACTCTGTCCAACGTTTGGGGGTGGCTTACCATTTTGAACGAGAAATTGAAGAAGCATTAGCTAAGATTCACATCATTTGCACCAGTAACAATAAGTTCAGCATCCAACATGACGACGATCTTCACTCTCTTGCTTTACTCTTTCGGTTGCTTAGGCAACAAAGACATCCTATTTCTTCTGGTATATATGCTTTGGGACAGACTTATTAATTACATTCAATTGTAGGTGTACTTGCTGTGTTCTCTAAAGAGATTTTGACTCTAATCATATTTCTTATAACTTAACACCGTATAATTATATCTTTCACTTATCTTTCCTCTAAAAAACATGATAACAAACAATAATATAAGTAAGGTTGTCAAACTCAAAAATTTACATAAATTCGGAAAAGGGAGATAAACTCAAAATATAAACTCGGAAGAGTTTACATCTATCCATCTTTTTTTAATAAACTATTAAAATTTTAAATATTATCACATATTAATATCTTAATTCATAATTAAAATAAAAAGCACTTAATATCTTAATTTATATTATGTAATTATCTAATTTTTGTAGGTCTCAATGCAAGCTCTAGTTCTACATTTAATAAAAAAAAAGCAGAAAATACCAAAAAAAAAAATTTTGGAGGACTTCTGCTAAATCAACTTGGTGTAAACTCAGTAAGTTTGACTAAGTTTAACGAGTTTTCATCACCAAGTTCCAATTCTAGGATCAACTTATTTGATTTGGGGAGTTAAACTTACAAATTTAGACGAATTTAAGAGTTAACTCGAGAGTTTAACAACCATGCTAATATGATCTATTTAATTTTTGACTTTGCCAATGATATTTGAATTTATTAGCCATTGTCTTGATATTTGAATTTATTAGCCATTGTCTTTTACCTAACACTAATGGATATTGTTATTTCTATATGTTGGATGATTGAACTAGATGTGTTTAACAAATTCAGAAAGGAGAATAGAGAGTTTAAGGATGAAGTTGCCAAGGATGCTGAGGGAATGTTGGCCTTGTATGAAGCTGCACAATTAAGGACACATGGAGAGGATATACTTGATGAAGCCCTTCATTTCACATACACTCACCTGAAGTCCATGACCAATAACAACCAACTAAGCCCTTCTCTTGCAGCTCATGTCAACCACTGCTTAAGCCAACCTCTCCACAAGAGATTGCAGAGGACAGAGGCAAGGTATTTCATGTCATTTTACCGGCAAGATCCTTCCCATAGTCACATACTGCTAAGCTTTGCAAAACTAGATTTCAATATGCTCCAACAACTGCATCAAAGGGAAGTGGGCAATATCTCCAAGTAAGTACTATAATATGAATCCAACCATTTTTTCATATTTTCCCAAGTTTGCATGGTAAATTTATGAGATAATAAAACAAATACTCTCTTAATTTTGAGTCATTTGTAGTATTGTAAAATTTTGTCTTATAAGTTAGCTAGTTTAACCTGCCGATTGGATATGTTTGGAAACCTAAAATTATCTTGTTCTAAAATGGGTTTATAAGAACTAACTCGATGCTCCTGTTAAACGGGCTAAAGATTAAACGAGCTAGCTCATTTAGGTCCATGGGCCTCTTTATTAAGACCAAGACTGCTTGCCTTGGCTCGTGGACTGGCCGCTTCTTTTTTTTTTAATATTTAAATAATATAATTTTTAATTTTTTATTAAAATACAATTTATACATGTAAAACATTACTTCCATAAAATTTTTAAATAACCAATAACTTTAATTTTTCATATTTTCTTTTTAAATTATCTATATTTTATTTAAATTTAAAAATTGTATATGAATTTTTAAAAAATTATAAAGGTTTTCATATCCAAAAATACTGTATTTATTGAATATAAGATTATAAAATATAAAAATGTGATAAAATAAGATTATTTATACTAAATAATATAATTTTTAAACAACATAAAAAATTAAAACAAATTGGCCTGTGGACGTAGCCTGTTTAGGCTCATTTTTAAACGGACATATTTTTCTAAACTCAAGACCACCTATTTACAACGATCTTGGGCACTACAAAAAAAAAAAAGAACCAAAAGACCTATAGTGGCGACTAAGTTGTTGCTGAAAGTTCGTAGCTGAAAAGTTTTTTAGTCGCCACCAAAAGTTACCCTTTAGTGACGACTTTAATTATCATCAAAAGTCTTTTTTTTGCCAAAAAAAAATCGTTCTAAAAAATGATTTTTGATTCTCTTTAGTGGCGACTTTCAAAGTTGTCACTAAAAGAAAAAGTCGCCACCAACAGTAACCTTTAGTGGTGACTTTCAAACTCGCTACCAAAAGTCAACAGTAATTTTTTTAGACTCAGATCAATATGATGAGTCGACCTGAGACCTATTCGACCTGTGCAGGTCTTGGCTAGTCTACTAACTCGCTGCCTCAGGGTGACTCGACTTTTTTGTATCTAATATTAGAGTTTATTTAAAATTAAACCAAATATATACATACCTAAGATTCGAACTTACGTCCCTTGCTTGCAACCATGTGTGTCTTGTCATTACGCTATCACTTTATTTGTGCTATGTAAGGGCAAAATATTATATATATATATTCTGTTAAAATTATTTTAGGCCAAAAAATCATAACACTGAAATGAAACAACATCTAACTTAACAAAAAAAATATTATTATTAATATATTAAGAGATAAAAAAAATATAATTATATATAAATAAAAATAAATTGACTTTTGGTGGCGACTATGAGAGTCGCCACTAAAAGTCCCACTTTTAGTGACGACTCTCAATAGTCACCACCAAAAGTTAATTTATTTTTAAATAAAAATAAAAAATTTAGGCTTTTGGTGGCAACTCTCAAAATTGCCACCAAAAGTCACCTTCAGTAAGGACTATGGTCGCCACTAAAAGTCATTTTTTTCAAGAAAAAAAGTGCCAAAACATTACCTTTGATCACCTGTGGTGGTGACTTTAATAGATGCCACTAAAAGTCAATTTATTTTTAAATAAAAATAACAAAAATGTCTTTTGGTCACCTTTGGTAAAGAGAATAGTTGCCACAAAAGATGACTTTTGATAGCGACTATGAGAGTTGCCACCAAAAGTTTAATTTTTTTTTAATTTTATTTAAAAATAAATTAATTTTTGGTGGTGACTTTCAAAAGTCGCCACTAAAAGTCAAACTTTTGGTGGCGACTATGAGAGTCACCACTAAAATTTTATTAAAATTAAATTGACTTTTGGTGGCAGCTTTCAAAAGTCGCCACCAAAAGTTGGATTTCTAGTGGCGATTCTCGGAGTCACCAGTAAAAGTCAACTTTCAGTAGCAACTCCAAGAGTCACCACCAAAAAGTCATCACTGAAAGTTAATTTTTCGTAGTGGGGTCAGTCTACAAGCTACAGGCCAAATTCACAGTACATTGCAAAATCTTACTTTACCTTACATGTGAAGTTTCATATGATGACATCATATCTCATCACATATTCAATTGCAATTTTTTTGGTAGGACATATAACTTGTAATTGCATTAATAATAACCATCACAGATGGTGGAAAGAAATGGACTGGATGAGAAAGGTCCCCTACGCAAGAGAAAGGTTGGTTGAGTGTTACATTTGGTGTGTAGGCATGTCCTATGAGCCTCAATACAGCACTGCAAGAATGTTACTTGGAAAATTGGACACTGTTCTCACTCTTGTCGATGACACCTATGACGCCTATGGCACACTTCAAGAGCTTCAACTTTTCACCGAGGCAATCCACAGGTTTAGATGGGATATTCTCTAAGATTTTTTGTTTTTCAATGATAATTTTTTAAGAACATCCACAACCATTAATTGTTTTTGTCCTTTTCAATTTAGATGGGATGTTAGTCCCATTAGGTCCCTTCCAGAATGCATGAAAGTGGTATTTGAGGCAATTGTACAAGTGTTGAGGGAACTGAAGCTGGTGACTGCACAGAAGGGAACAAGTTTTGTGATGCCATATTTCAAAAGAGCTGTATGTATAGTAGTATAACAGGAGTTATTCATTTAATTTGTTAATTAATTTCTATTTCTTCAAAAACTATCAATTAATGCTTATATTAATTGGTGTACAAGATTGGCTTAATTATTTATATATGTTGTTGTGATTTGTAGATTTGTAACTTGTTAGAAGCCTACTTGGTGGAAACAAAATGGCGTAGTGAAAGCCACCTCCCAAGCTATGATGAGTACAAGCGCAATGGAGTTTTCACTTCCACCTATCCTTATCATCTAACTCTTTTCTATGGATTGGGAAATTTTGTTTCTGAAGAAGTGCTTCATTTCATTTCTGGAGATTCCAAAATCATTAGAGCTATATCACTTATTTCCAGACTCGTGGATGATATAGCTTCTCATAAGGTACCGAAACACTGCATGCTCAATCCAATTGAACCAATATTGTTTCTAATGATTAGTTAGGGTTTTGGGATGATAATAGTTTTAAGTGTAAATCATGCTTGGTTAGATTACATTTGGTATATTATATTTTTTGTTTTAAATACTGTAAAAATCTCCATTAATCTAGTCTGGTTTTTGTAAAATCAACCACACTCTACAAAACATGACATTTGTATGTAATTTAATTCTTAATTGTCATAACAGTAAAAAGAATTAAATTAACGTTGTGATACCCTAGTTTTAATATATATATATATATATATTAATCATGCTATCAGTAGTACGTATATGAGGTTTTCTGATGTTGTTTGTAATGTTTTGTGATATGAATTAGTTTGAGGGGGAAAGAGGATTTGTTGTAACGGGAGTGGAGTGTTGCATGAAACAATATGGGATATCAGAGAAAGAAGCCTATAAGATTCTCTACAACAACGTGGAAAGCTGTTGGAAGGATATTAATGAGGAGTGCCTCAGACCAGAAGCTGTCCCTCAGGCACAACTTGTGCTTAATTTTGCACTCAACTTAGCTCGTGTGATTGAGGTTGTATATGAAAACTTCCAAGATGGCTTCAGTAAACCCAAGTTGCTCAAACCTCATATTGCCTCACTACTTCTGGATCCCATACACTACTAAGCATTACAACTATGGCTAAATAATTTGTGCAATATATATACATACGCGCACACACAGACATATACATATATGGGTGCATGTCTGTGCATATATAGTGTGTCCTTGAATAATGTTATGTGACTATTCATATATAAATTGTTCTCTATTTATAAATGTTGTTTTAAAATTACATATATACACTACAAGAAAATAGAAATCAGAGACGAAAAAATTCATCTCTAATTAAGTAAAAATTCATCAGATTCAAAGACAGAAAATATTTTGTCTCTAATTCTAGCATTGCTAAAAATTTGAGACGCAAAATAAATTCCGTCTCAAAATTAGAGACAGAACTGTCAAAGACGAAAAATTATTCAGTCTTAATCATGGATGGATTTTTTTGTTGCTAATTTTGTCTCAAATTCACAAATATGCCTAAGAACCAATGAATTGTTGAACATGTCAAATTTAGCCACCTAAAAAAAAATTTTAGCCATAATAAATAATACTAAATTGGAAGGCGAATCCATTCATTAGTCTTCTTAAGACAATAGTGTCCACTGAAGTACTCTATATAGGAAAAAGTAGGGGGCAACACTATATATAAGAAAAGGTGGGAGACTCATCTTTTGGCCAATGTGGGACTTATTAATTTGAGACAGAATTTATTTCATCTCTAGTTTCCTTCTTTAATTAAAAACAAATTTGAATAATATATTAGAGACGGAATAATTAAATTCCACCTAAAATTTTCAAACTAGATTTTGAAATAGATTTCCAACTTTTAGAGACGAAATTTAAGATGGAAACTATATGAGATATCAGAAAAAGAAGCCTATAAGATTCTCTCCAATGATGTGGAAAGTTGTTGGAAGGATATTAATAAGGAGTGCCTCAGACCATAAGCTATTCCTCAAGCTTAGCCTGTGCTTGATTTTGCACTCAGCCTGGCTTGTGCAATTGAGGTTGTATATGAAAGCTTCCATGATCACTTCACTAAAGCCAATTTGCTCAAGCCTCATATTGCGTCACTGCTTCCGGATCCCATTCACTACTAATTAAGCATTACAACTACTGTGGTTGAATATCTTAGTGTGCTCTTGTTCAATAACATGTAATACACACACACACACACACACACACACACACACACACACACACACACACACACACACACACACATATATATATATGTGTGTGTGTGTGTATGTGCATATATAGTGTGTCCTTGAATAAAAAGTATGTCATGTGACTGTTCATATATAAACCGTTTTCTATTTATAAAAGTTATTTTTAAAATTATATAAATACTAATTGAAAATAAGTGGATTGCACGTTTTAATGTGTTGTTATTAACTTATTATATTTGGGTTGAATTATGATTTTAGTCCTTAGTTTCACCAAAATTATAAAGGGAAAAGTGCACTTTACCCTTGTGAAATTTATCCAATGTACAGAAAACTCTTATGAACTTTAAAACTTGACAATGAACCCTCATAAACTTTTCAATGTGTATAATTTCCCCTTCTGTTAAAAAATCTATTAGTAAACCTAACGGTCAATGCCCAGTCAACAAAAAGAGGACACATAAGCTGTTGATATGACTGAAATACATACATTAGTTTCCAAAATTATTTTTTGGTTCACCTATACCTATACCTATACTCATACCCACCAAGACCCAACATGTGACACATCCCATAATTAAATCACAACAATTTATTAATATGGTACCCCAAAGTGTTATATTATTACCAAAAGTTACCCAAAACAATAATTTATTGTCAAAATGTCCCAAAAGAGTTATATTATTACCAAAAGTGCCCAAAACAACAATTGACTATCAAAATGGCCCCAAAAGAGTTATATTATTACAAAAAAGGGCCCAAAACAACAATTTACTATCAATATGGTCCCCAAAAGTTATATTATTACCAAAAGTGCCCAAAACAACAATTTTTCAATATGGTCCCCAACAATGTTATATTATTACCAAAAGTCCCAAATCAACAATTTACTATCAATATGGTCCCCAAGAAATTATATAATTGCCAAAAGTGCCTAAAACGACAACTTTTCAATATGGTCCCCAAAAGTATTATATTATTACTAAAAGTTCCCCAAAACAACAATTTACTATCAAAACGGTCCCCAAAAGAGTTATATTATTACCAAAAGTGCCCAACACAACAATTTACTATCGATATGGTCCCCAAAAGAGTTATATTATTGTCAAAAGTGCCCAAAACAATAATTTACTATCAATATGGTCCCCAAGAAGTTATATAATTACCAAAAGTGCCCCAAAACATTTTGTGTATCAACTTGCTGCTGACATTAATGTAACATTTTGGTAGTCTCACCAAATTCTCCCTCCATTGTCCTCTCTCTCATGTACTTGATTTACTGACTTCTTTAAGTGGTAACATTTGTTATAATAATTGTCATGGATTTGAAACTATGAAATAGGTAGCTTCCAGTTGTTTTGCAAATATGGCCGATACATATCTAAATGCATAATTATAAAAATTTAACACATAATTGAATTGATTTTCTAGAAAGTGATAGAATTAGTCAGGATCTTTAAGTTCTTGTGTTTGATATGAGTTGCATGTGAAGTGCACTACCTATTACGTTTTAACTCTAAAGATCAACGATGCTATTATTTGCTTGTATTTTCTGTTATTCATGCTTTGAGCTTTTATTATTTTTGGCTACTAGCATTCAGATTATTAAAATCATATGTACTATATTTTGATGCGTCTGAATTAAATATTTGGTTTCTGAGATTTTCTTGCTTCTAGTGTCCTTTTCTTTGTAATCAGTTTTGCTAACTCATTTTATTCAAAATTTATTTTTTGGCCACAAATTAAACAAGTCACCGCCAAATCTAAATTTTAGGAAGAAAGATAAAAGCGGAATTAATCTCATGCCAACTGTGACCAGCACACATCTGGATCCTGACACTATGAAGGCTATATGTAGCGAGTATAGAATTTATAATGCAGATATTACTCTCAGGTATGATGCCACTGCCGACGACTTAATAAATGTCATCAAGAGTAGTAGAGTATACATGACTTGCATCTATGTTGTGAACAAGATTGATCAAATTACTCTTGAGGAATTGGAGATCTTGGATAAACTACCCCATTACTATCCAATCAGGAAATTCTTCATTTGGTCATTGTCATTTTCTCTCATAAAAAAAATATGACTATTTATTCTTCAATTTTTTTAGTGGTTAGTTCATAATTTAAATTCCTTTTTTGGTACCAAAAAAAATGGTTGAGAACAAAATTTTATCATTTGAAAACCCTTGTATTTATTTACTTCAATGCATTTGAGTTATTATGATTTCTATGAGTACTTTCGAGTTTCATATTTTGATTGAGAGAGCCTTTTATATGGGAGAATTCTTGACCAATGTCTTAATATTTGTTTTGGGCACTTTCGGTAATTATATAACTTCTTGGGGACCATATTGATAGTACGTTTTGTTTTGGGCACTTTTGGTAATAATATAACTCTTTTGGGGACCATTTTGATAGTAAATTGTTGTTTTGGAGAACTATTGGTAATAATATAACATTTTTGGAGACATATTGATAGTAAATTATTGTTTTGGGATTTTTTTGTAATAACATAATTCTTTTGGGGCCATTTTGATAGTCAATTGTTGTTTTGGACATTTTTGGTAATAATATAACTCTTTTGGGGACCATTTTGATAGTAAATTGTTGTTTTGGAGATTTTTTGATAATAATATAATACTTTTGGGGACATATTGATAAATTTGTGTTACTTAATTGTGGGATAGGTCACGGGTCAGGTCTTATGGGTATGAGTATGGGTGAACCAGAAAATAATTTTAGAAGCTGATGTGGCATTTTATGCCATCTTAGCAACTTATATGGCCTCTTTTTGTTGACTAAGCATTGACCGTTAGATTGACTAATGGATTTTTTGACAAAAGGGGTAAATTGCCCACATTGAAAAGTTTATTTATAGGGGTTAATTGTCAAGTTTTAAAGTTCATAGGGGTTTTTCGTACATTGGGTAAAATTTATGGGGGTAAAGTTTATTTTTTCTAATTATAAGATCGATCCATATATTTTTTTATTTTTGTGACTACGTCAACTGTTGGTCATAAAGTTTGCACAGCCCTAACTATATTGTTATATTCAAAACCAACGACTTTCAAATTAAAGCTCTTTACATTTGAAAGCCCTATTCCATTCCTTCAATGTGTGAATGACTTGAATAAGGAACAATGGATGGTTTATTGATACTTGAATGTGGAATTCTAGCTCTTTGTTTATAGATATTGACCAAAATTAATGACAAAGGATTCAAACTTTATGACCTTAGATATTTGAACACAACTCCTGTCCAAACAACAATTTCCTATATTAATGGTGATGAGAGAATCCTTAGATATCGAGGATACCAAATTGAGGAATTGGCAAAGAAAAGCACATACCTACGTGGAATGTGAAATGTTTAGGGAGAGAAAGCATGTAATTTGTTTCAGCTAGGCTGTCGACAATCTTAATTTTATCTTTGGAAACATATTTCATACTTGTCCTATAAAAATAAATATGATGTTTATTTCATCTAAGTTATTAGATTTTAAATTCAACAATTCAAATATTAAGTGGTAATTTTATTAATTTTTTTTAAAAAAAGACATTAAAATCTGGAATGTTGGATTTCAGATCCAACGGTCTAAATAGGACAAGCACCATACTTGTCTTTAGGGGATCCGTCTCTCAGCCTAGCTGCCTAACTAAGTTATGTAAATTTTATCAAAATTAGTGCACAATTCAATTTTACTTTTAGTAATCAATTTTTGTTGAAAATGTAAAATTCAATTCAATTATAATTTAAAACTAGTTATGTAAATTTTAGAATAAATTATGTAACAGAATATAAATAATAGTGCATTGAATTATTCAATATAATACGAATATCGAAAATGAAATTTTAATTTAGGGATGTGCCACTTGGGAAGCTCCTCGCTTAGAGCCTAGAGCTAAGGCTAACGGGCTAAATCCAACTAAAACTTATTGCTTTCTGTATTTCGAACCTTCAAGGACAGAGCAAGAAAGTCAAGTAAAATGAATGATACATCTAAAAAGTTTTAAAACTTGTAATAAGGTCAGACCTGATAGAAATAGATGGATCCCAAGAGGAGGGTGAATTGGATTTTATAAAAATTTCACAAAAATTTTATTGGAAGTTAAAATGATTTTCAGAAATTATGCAAACCTAAAGAACAATAAACTAATATAGAAAAACAAAGTGCTATCAAGATAAATAAATATAGAGCACAAGGAATCAAAGAACAAAAAAATATTGAAGTTAAAGAGCAAGGGAAGAAAGAGAGAACACAAGGGATTTATACTGGTTCGGCTAATCCCAAGTCTACATCCAGTCCTCAAGCAAACCACTTGAGTATTTCACTAATAAGCTTGTAAACAGTTAGTGCTTGTATACCAAAACAAGTTTAAACTGGATACTTGTTGAAACCATTGCAAAGAATTTCAGAAACTGGGCTTCTTAACAACCCATCCTAGTGATACTCTCGATCACTCTTCCAAGGGATTTTAACCATATTAGGAATACAACTCAGAAGAATAAAAGATGAAGAATACAAAGGCACACTCTTTTCAGGAGGTAGATATTACAAATGAAGCTCTCTTAACAGTAATTGATTGGCAAGATAATTTGGCAAAGTAATAGAAGGAATTTTAAGCATTTTTTTTCTTAGTTTTAGAATGGGTATATATCATATTTATAGCCCAAGTCGAAATATAGTTTTTGGAGATGTTTTACAAAAGATATCAGTTGATTTTTATAAGAACTAGCCTTAGTATTGATGTTATGCTACTAGTAGTCGACTAATAGGACCCTGAAAGTCAACTAATGCACTTTAATGAGGTGCTAGTCGATTGATAGAGGTCTATAAGTTAATTGATAACTCGCTGTCTCGAAGTTGAAACTGTTACAGAATTGATTAGTTGACTGATACAGTTGGATCAGTCGACTGATGGGTACTGAAGGTTAATTTTTATTTTAAAATAGAGACTAATCAGTTGACTGATCGGTGCTAATTAGTCAATTGATAGGAAATTGATCCTTAGCTAAAATTCAACCAGAGAGTGATAAGTTGACTATTACATGTACATTAATTGATTGATAGCTCCTGATTATGATTTTTGAAAAGCTTTACATCTTATAAGGGTCAATAAACTATTTCCACCGTTTCCCAACTGAAATAAGGTTTTCAAAATATTTTCAATAAGTTCATAAAACCTTTTCAATAAAAACATTTTCCAACAAATGAGGTTTTAAAGATATTTTCAATTAAGCTCATATACCTTATTAACTTGCCATGAAATATTTTACATTAAATCTAAGACCCAAGACACTAAAATCTATTTACTCTTTTCTTGCTCTTTGTCTTGGTGCCTTGGCTTGGTCCATGTATCTTCATATTCATGTTGTTTTCTTGCGTAGAAAGTTATGTTGTTTTTCTTTTTCTACAATCTAATCCTCACCCTTCTTGTTTTGAACCAACCTATAAAATATATCTTACTTGTAAACCAAATAGTTTTTCAATATAACATAAATAGCATGATTCATGTATAAATTATTTTAGTTAAAATAATATGCTCATGCTTAAATTGTAGCACAAGAAAGACATATAAGAAACACGCTTCTCACATATCAAGGCTATAATTCTTAAACAATGTAATCACATATATATTGTAAAGAGTATGATTCTTATATAAGATATTACACATTAAATGATATAATCATGCTTAAATACTTGTAATATATATGATAATTAATCCTTATATATTAATGCTACATTTTTCACATATTCGTCATCATCAAAACTTATGGCATAAATGCCTTAGGGCTAACAATCTCCCCCTTTTTGATGATGACAAATCACTAAAGAAAAATATATAACACAAGATAATGAATACAATGTAATAAGCACATATACATATTTTTCTACCTTTTTCTTCCCCCCTCCCCAATTTGACATCAACAAAAAGGTTTAGGGATCACAATATATTGAGGTTAGAACACATACCTTCTTTAAGCAAAAATATTATAGGATGTCAATTTAAGAAAGGGAGAGGATACATCAAAACTTATTATCTTTTTCATTGACATGAAAAAAAATTTCAGAAAACTTCTCGGCAAATAAAATGAGCCAAAAGATAAAACTTGGAATTAGTTTAAGGATCCCCCCTAAACTATGCATATTATGAAAAAGAGTAATGAGTAACCAATTTGCAAAAAGTATTCTTTTTCAAAAACATTTATATATATATTCAAAAGAGATAAGGCTCCCCCTGAATTTCATGACCATTTTCCTTTGAAAAGATTTTTCAAATAAGTATAAAGGAAATTTAGTTTTTGATTGTAGAGTTTGAAATAATATTATTGAAGAAGTTCTGTAATGTTTTCTTTGAAAAAGATTTATGCTAGTTTGTACGAACATATTTTGGAAAATAGCAAAAACATTGAAATCATGTGAAATAAGGATTGTTATATCCTTTTCTTTTCAAAACCATTTTTGTTGTCATATGATAGAAACATTTGTAGCACACAACAGAAGCATGATATATGGATTAGTATAACATATAATCAAAGATATTGCTCAAACTCCATATGTAATACCCAAGAAAAATAAAATATAAATACTTGTTTACAAACTACTGTTACTATTTCAGTATACGGTATTATTCACCCGTATAATACTATTTACATATACGATACTGTTCATTTATACAATCGAAATGTCAAGTACTAGATGTGGTTTGGTCATAAGAGAAAACTAGAAAGAAGTTTGTAGGAGAAAATGACGTTTTATGTGTAAAAATACCCTCAGGGACTAAATTGAAAGGACTGATTTGAAAAGAAACTTAAAGCTTTAAGATGAAAGGATAGTTTTTCCTTTAAGTTTCCAATAGTAATAACAGAAAAATTTTCCCCTGAGGTGCACAGTAACTACATTATTAGAAATGTCATTTTCATAAATAGTAAATTGAATATTTTATTAGTGCATAATATTAAATAGTACCCTTGACTTTTTGGTGCGTATAATTTTATAGCACATAAAATATTCCAGCAAGTATACTGGGTCGCAACAAGTAATAAAGTGATGAGTAGAGTATCGTCCCACAGAGATTGAGGTATCAAATAAAATTCAATTAGGCTAAGTGAAATGCTATTAAGACTTATGAGGGAAATTTCAGAAATTACACAAAAAAAGGGGGGGTGATGATTGAAACAACACAATATAAATAACCGAAATTTAAACAACTAGATAGAAAACAAAACAGAGAAAAGATATGGATTGGTCACAAATTTCATGGAATTGTACATCATCATCATTTCCTTTGAATATTCTTGGCTAATTCTATTATGTAATCTTCAATCTAAAATTCTCAAAAAGTCTTCTAAGACTGAATTATATTAAAATTATAGTTAGGAAGATCTTCACTAATCTATAACTCAAATATAATCCGATGAAGTCCTAATCACATCAATGCCCCGCAATCGCATATGACATGTTATCTCTTGTCCTACTCGTCACAAATACATAGCAAACGCATGCATGTATAAATGACAAGCTTCATAGAACAATAAATAAAATAGAACTTTGGCCAAGAAAATACTCATTGGTCCAAATGAATTAAAGTACAATTTCCATTTCATCAAATGACCGACTACACAAGAAAATGAGATTGATTTCGTTGGTCTAATCCGATTAATTCATAGACAAATTAATCTTTGAATCATTGAAGAACAATTCAATTAAATTACAATCCATTCAATGTTGGCCAATTTTCTAAAATATGATTGAATCCAAAAGCTTTGAAATTACAATCTAACTTATCCAAAATAATTGACTAAAATCTTAGATCAACCATTCAATTAAGTCATGAAGCTCAAGAAAATTATTCAAGCCACATAAATAAAACTATCTATATCTAGATAATCTAATTTATGGTGGAAATCACAAGGTCAAGCTCAATATCTAGCTAACTCTAGCATAGACATAAAAATCCCAAACTCATTGAAGGTTCATCAAACATTCAAGAGGAAGAATAATCGGTAAAATCCATTCCATTAAACGAAAATGCATTAAAACTGAATATGTTCAACAATAAAGCTTCATAAAACCGAACTACATCAATCCTTAAACTCAGAAATTACATGGAAGAGAAGAAGAACATGACAGAAAATAGAAAATACAGCAGAAATCTAAGAAACTATGAAGGAAAATGGAAGAAAAGGAAAGAAAATGGGAGAAGGAGAGCCATTCCCAAGTAGGAAGGCTTCCTTTCCCTCTAACCAAGCTAGAGAGTTGCCTCTATGTTGCTCCCAACCACTGCTGCCCAAGGAAGGCAGAAAAATGGTGCTAGGACTTCACATCTGAAAAATGACTTAGCTTGCTTAATAAATTTCGATTTTTGCAAATATAAAACTGATCTAACACATGCCTAAAGGGATATTCTGCCCTAGATGCCTCCTTGGATGCCTCTTCCATGATATGGCAGCACTTTGACAGCAAAACAGCAGCAAAATTAATATTTCTGC
Organism: Biancaea sappan; assembly: GCA_037074585.1. NCBI lineage: Eukaryota > Viridiplantae > Streptophyta > Magnoliopsida > Fabales > Fabaceae > Biancaea > Biancaea sappan. The sequence continues at coordinate 79,407,543 of CM073491.1, forward strand.
AGCAGCAGAAAAGTATGGCAGCAGCAGAATGGTATGGCAGCAGCAGCAAAATTAATATTTCTGCAGCAGAAAGTGACAAACAGCAGCAGAACAGCAGCAGAATATCATGGCAAAATTAATATTTCAGCCATGCTTTTCTTGACCTACGAAAATTAATATTTCTGCCCAAAAATTCTGACTACATGGCATTGAATAAGAGTTCAAGTGGGCCCCATATCCAGCATATCCTAGTAAGCATCTACATCACCCAAAAAGTGCCACATTAGCATCCAAATCATCATCTTTGTCCATGTCAACACTTTTCTCTCCAAAATTAAAATTTGTAGGAATTAAATTGAGCATTTTACAATTCAAGTTCTAAAAATATAAAAATTGAGACACATTCAATCCAAAAATAGTTTATACCCAATAAATTCCAAAACATAATAAAATTAGAGAATTGACAAGATTAAAGAGGCAAAAAGGACTAAAATAGGGACTAAAATAAATGGAAAAAGTATGTTATCAAATCCCCCACACTAGGCCTTTTGCACTCCTGGGCAAAATCAATTAAATACAACAGAGAATCCCAATAAGCACAGCAAGAAAAAGTGTAGAAAATATACAACAATGAAATAATTAAAATTTAGAAAGATTTACATTAGGAGAAATAAATCTTAAATTTCTAAAAAGTTCAAGCTCCATGGCAATTATTTCGAAAAGAATGAATTCAAGTAACAATCTCCTCACAAGGTAAGGTGTTTATCCTCTACTCTCTCAAGTGTTTAAGAGGGAATCACTCAAAGTCGTCCTATCACAAATTTCACTACCATAAGCTTGTCAAGAATCTAAATCTCCACTACTTGAATCTAATACATACTTGAATCAAAAGGACTTTACAAGGTTGTAACGTGGGTAAGAAAAATAGTGGGAAACAAAGGGAAAGATTGAACAATGAAACAAAATATGGCAACAACTCAAGAAAATGAAGAGCATTTACAAGTGAAATATAAGAGACTGAGTATAAATAAATTTGGGTCTCAATGTTCTATCTGCTCCTCTTTTTCATTATCTTTTTCTCTTCTTTTTTTTTATTCTTTCTTTCTTTCTCCCTTTTTTTTTTCTTCTTCTTGACTGGCCAGTCTTTTTCTTTTGCTTGAGAGGAAGTAGAAGAAATATAGTTCAAAACACCCCAAAATTCACAAAATTTTCAGCATATCAATCCCTTAAAAGAATTTAAAATACTTCTCACATCTTAAGTTGAAAGAGAAAAATATTGTTGTAGGCAGAAAAAGTGGTGGAAGAACACAAGAAAGAAAATGGATAAGGCACAAAATGGCATACAATGGAAACAATGATAATGGATGGCTATTTGGCTAAAAGTGGTTACAAGAAACAAATGCCTAAATCATTTCCAAGTATGTACAAGATATGTAGCCTCAATCAAAGATTCAAGACAAGTTCTAGAGTGACAATCCATGATAGAGAACACACAACAAGAAGAATAGCATTTTTCACTTAGGCTCAAATCCTCACAGCTAAAAGACTATTACTACAAATTCATTAAAGTCAACGTCATTGCCATTTAACTTGAATTCCTTAGAGAAATAAGACTAAATTCTCTTCATGCTAAGTCAATCTACACTTTAGCTATTTCATCATGCATAATTCCACACCAAAACTCCATCAAAAATTTAAAAAGTGAGCATCAAATTCGGACAAAACAGAGTAGCAAAATTCTGCAGTGCAGAATTTCTGGCGACACGGCTTTACCGACATAGAACGACCCCAAAACGGATGCGAATCACTCCAAATAAAATTCTACAACTAGAAGACATATAAAGGTTTAAAAACATGTAAAGAAAGTGGCAAAAACCATAGCCAAACAGTACAGAATATTCATGCAAGATGACAAAATTTCTGCCAAAACAGAGAAAACAGAGAAAAAAAATGGGCAACAGAAAAAGACTAAAACAAAATTAAAATTACGAAAGAAATACAACAACAAAATTAAAAAGAGAAAGATTAGAAAAACTTGGGTTGCCTCCCAAAAGCGCTTGGTTTAAAGTCCTTAGCTAGACTTTATTTGGTGTCTATGCTTAGCGTCGCTTCTTCTTTGTTTTCCTTACTTTCTCTTTGATTTTTTTTTTATTTCCTTCGTCAAGGAAAATGATCAAGTACCTCACATGCAACAAAGAGAAATAACATGAGAGATATATCAAATAAGCGAGGTAACAAGAAGAAATGAAACTAATAAAGACACTTGAAAAGCTAAAAACACTTGAAATTGTAAAAACTAAAACAAGAAAAGACAATGTCTAAAATAACATCACTTTGGCTTTAAAGAAAAATCAATTTGACAACCATCAATCCCCGGCAACGGCGCCAAAAACTTGGTGCGTATAATTTTATAGCACATAAAATATTCCAGCAAGTATACTGGGTCGCAACAAGTAATAAAGTGATGAGTAGAGTATCGTCCCACAGAGATTGAGGTATCAAATAAAATTCAATTAGGCTAAGTGAAATGCTATTAAGACTTATGAGGGAAATTTCAGAAATTACACAAAAAAAGGGGGGGGTGATGATTGAAACAACACAATATAAATAACCGAAATTTAAACAACTAGATAGAAAACAAAACAGAGAAAAGATATGGATTGGTCACAAATTTCATGGAATTGTACATCATCATCATTTCCTTTGAATATTCTTGGCTAATTCTATTATGTAATCTTCAATCTAAAATTCTCAGAAAGTCTTCTAAGACTGAATTATATTAAAATTATAGTTAGGAAGATCTTCACTAATCTATAACTCAAATATAATCCGATGAAGTCCTAATCACATCAATGCCCCGCAATCGCATATGACATGTTATCTCTTGTCCTACTCGTCACAAATACATAGCAAACGCATGCATGTATAAATGACAAGCTTCATAGAACAATAAATAAAATAGAACTTTGGCCAAGAAAATACTCATTGGTCCAAATGAATTAAAGTACAATTTCCATTTCATCAAATGACCGACTACACAAGAAAATGAGATTGATTTCGTTGGTCTAATCCGATTAATTCATAGACAAATTAATCTTTGAATCATTGAAGAACAATTCAATTAAATTACAATCCATTCAATGTTGGCCAATTTTCTAAAATATGATTGAATCCAAAAGCTTTGAAATTACAATCTAACTTATCCAAAATAATTGACTAAAATCTTAGATCAACCATTCAATTAAGTCATGAAGCTCAAGAAAATTATTCAAGCCACATAAATAAAACTATCTATATCTAGATAATCTAATTTATGGTGGAAATCACAAGGTCAAGCTCAATATCTAGCTAACTCTAGCATAGACATAAAAATCCCAAACTCATTGAAGGTTCATCAAACATTCAAGAGGAAGAATAATCGGTAAAATCCATTCCATTAAACGAAAATGCATTAAAACTGAATATGTTCAACAATAAAGCTTCATAAAACCGAACTACATCAATCCTTAAACTCAGAAATTACATGGAAGAGAAGAAGAACATGACAGAAAATAGAAAATACAGCAGAAATCTAAGAAACTATGAAGGAAAATGGAAGAAAAGGAAAGAAAATGGGAGAAGGAGAGCCATTCCCAAGTAGGAAGGCTTCCTTTCCCTCTAACCAAGCTAGAGAGTTGCCTCTATGTTGCTCCCAACCACTGCTGCCCAAGGAAGGCAGAAAAATGGTGCTAGGACTTCACATCTGAAAAATGACTTAGCTTGCTTAATAAATTTCGATTTTTGCAAATATAAAACTGATCTAACACATGCCTAAAGGGATATTCTGCCCTAGATGCCTCCTTGGATGCCTCTTCCATGATATGGCAGCACTTTGACAGCAAAACAGCAGCAAAATTAATATTTCTGCAGCAGCAGAAAAGTATGGCAGCAGCAGAATGGTATGGCAGCAGCAGCAAAATTAATATTTCTGCAGCAGAAAGTGACAAACAGCAGCAGAACAGCAGCAGAATATCATGGCAAAATTAATATTTCAGCCATGCTTTTCTTGACCTACGAAAATTAATATTTCTGCCCAAAAATTCTGACTACATGGCATTGAATAAGAGTTCAAGTGGGCCCCATATCCAGCATATCCTAGTAAGCATCTACATCACCCAAAAAGTGCCACATTAGCATCCAAATCATCATCTTTGTCCATGTCAACACTTTTCTCTCCAAAATTAAAATTTGTAGGAATTAAATTGAGCATTTTACAATTCAAGTTCTAAAAATATAAAAATTGAGACACATTCAATCCAAAAATAGTTTATACCCAATAAATTCCAAAACATAATAAAATTAGAGAATTGACAAGATTAAAGAGGCAAAAAGGACTAAAATAGGGACTAAAATAAATGGAAAAAGTATGTTATCACTTTTCCTATAAATAGGCGCGTTCATTTCACTTCTAAACTCACACCTTCAACTTCTCTTCTTCTCTCCTTAAGTTTCTCTTGCTTCGACGCTAGGCCTATGAGATTTTGGGCCTTTCCTTTTTGCTTAGGTAAGGATACTATGCCCTTTCTATGTCTTTCAAATTCTAGAAGTTATTTTCTTAAGTATGCTCTGTGATTGCGGCTTTGCCCGATCTTCCACATCAGAAAGACTGTCCTTAGCTGTTTATATGTTATTTTGATTCTCTGATTACCGAAATAGAATGTAAACTATGAATAATACATGTCTAGGAAAGTTCTGGCTAAGGAAAGACCTGGTTTTTAAGTGTGTCCAGTGTGACCCTTCACTCTTTCCTGGGAACTTACCTGGTGTACTCTTTTACAGATTGTATTCTCTATTTCTGGTATGAATAGTACCCGTACGTATGAATAGTAACCGTATGAATAGTAACCATACATATGAATAGTATCTGTACGTAAAAATAGTATTCATACATATAAATAGTGATCGTATGTACGAATATTATCCGTATGTATAAATAGTATCCGTATGTATGAATAGTGACCATACATATGAATAGTACCGTATGTATGAACAGTATCAGTATGAAAACAATCCTAACTTATTTTTTCTAATCTTTCATGAAAATCTCTGTAGCGGAATACTGAAATTCATCTGTGTACTCTTGTTTGTAACGATTTAGAGAAGTGATATTCGTACGGAATCCAGGTGAGTGAAACGACCCCGTTTTAATAGAGTTTTAGCATTACTGGTGATAAAAAGTATGTCGTAGGACACTCCCAAAATTCATATGGGGAAATTGGATTCAGAATGGCGAGTATAATGAGATAATTAATCCAGAAATATGGATAAGAAAAAGCAAATATCTCATGATGATGTGAAGATTGAATCTCTTGAATTGTGGTTTATAAAGCTATAATATAGTTATATACTATACCTGTTATATGGATGAATATTATATTGAGCTTCTGATTATGATATGAAATGATATTGATTGTGATTGAGCGGGACAGTACCCCCTCTCACGGCAAGGCGGAAAACCCGGTTGACAGGGTGTCTTGACCAATGAGTGTGGAGACAACGATTCCCTCAGTAGGGATATAGCCCGGATTGGTGATAAATCCGTGAGGCGCCCTAGCTAAGAGGATGAGGTTGTGCGTCATGGCGGAAATATACATAATTGGTGAGCCGGCCTGTGTGCGCTCTCCGGGATATATTGCCATTGACGAGTACTAGTAACGTTTGTTGAATTGAATGAATTTTTATCTTCTTGTATGTAAAAGGATGATGTTGTGCGTCATGGTCAAATTATACATAATTGGTGAGCCGGCCTGTGTGCGCTCTCCGGGATATATTGCCATTGACGAGTACTAGTAACGTTTGTTGAATTGGATGAATTTTTATCTTCTTGTATGTAAAAGGATGATGTTGTGCGTCATGACGGAAATATACATAATTGGTGAGCCGGCCTGTGTGCGCTCTCTGGGATATATTGCCATTGACGAGTACTAGTAACGTTTGTTGAATTGGATGAATTTTTATCTTCTGTCTATTGGTTGAGTATGAGCCTTTGGATATGCTTGCATGACTGGTAATGTATTTGAATTTCATTAACGCGAGGCCGATTCGCTCATTGAGTTTAAAAGCTCACACTGTTTGTACAACCTTTTTGTTCAGATCAGGTTGCCATCGAAGAATATCTGCTAGAAGAGTAGATCACTTTGGACCCTCCCGCTATCGGGTAGGCACCTCTATTGTTGTAGATTATGTTGCTCTGTAATCGTCTAGGACATCTAGGTCAGGGGTTCGACATTTGGCTTGTATGTCAGTATAATAATGTATTTTAAATTGATAATCTATTATTACATGCAAATCATCTCTATGATTTTCAGATAAGAAAATTTGATATATTTATCGGAAGGCTTACAGTGATGAGAGATTCATCATTGTGCCGGTCATGTGCCCAGAAAACGGGTCGTGACAAAGTTGGTATCAGAGCAATGGTTGTTAGGTCTCCTAGTGATTACAGAGCAAGGTAACCTTAGTGGGACCTCCTCTATCGTTGTGAACCCGGGCACAATTATAGAGAGACGGCTCTATTGAAGGTCCTGCAGGATATTTCCATTTCCTTTCCCTCCGAGACTTATCTCTTCTTAGAAATTATGTTTTCAGGTTTAGTTTTAGACAGATGTGGCTACACTTTTGAACTTAGTCAAGGAAAAGTTGTTATTTGTTTTGATTTCGTTGCTGTCGGATCAAATTTTTATATGGTGGATTTTATAAGCTGAATTCATGATTGAATTTGTGTAGCTATATTATTTTAGGGTACCAGCCAATAAAAGAAACCACTTGCATTAAAAACAAAAAAAAACTGAAGGATTACATTGCAAAAAAGAAGAAGTTTACTCATGCATGAGTAATCTAAAAGCGAGGTGGTCTTGGATTAGGAGGGTTGTATTGTATCATCACCCCTCGACCATTCCTTGGAGCAAGGGACATAGCAATGTCGCGGAGGGTAGTGTAAATCCTATTCATACAATCAACACTTCTTTGTTGTTGATTGCAGAAGCACTGGGTAGACCAATAGAAGAACCTGTCTATTCTTAAAGTCATTTCTGCATGATTGCGTTTAGTTAACTTCTCCAGGTCTCCTATCATCTTTTTCAGATTTTTCACCTCTTGCTCTAGACAGGCGATTTTGTCCTCCGAGGTATGGCCCGTGCTAGTCTCCTCAGCTTCCTCGATCTTCTTCATTTTCTTCTCCTTCTGCTTCTCTGGAGACCCCTCAAAAGGTCTTTTGCCCTTGTCTTTGCCCAGACTTAAGTTTAAGTCGAGCTCTTCTTCCTTAGCCTCTACTGTGAGATCAATGTACTTCCTTGAGGCCATGATTTGGAAAAATTTAGAAATTTTTGTGAGAGTATGAGGCGAGAGGAATACTGGGGGATTGTAGGCTCGGAGATTATTACTCTTTGTGGTGTGGTAATTGAGAACGCTGGGATGGTTTTTATAGAGAAAAATTAGGACTTAGAGACAAAGAAGATATCTTTTTACCGCACCCCTACACGATCAACCTATGGATTTCTGCAAGCTGGAAGCCAGAAGTCTAGGGTAGACGTGCACACCAACAATGCGTCGCATTAATGCCAAAACCACGAAAGTCAGTATTCGGTGGATTTGCGGCCGATTTTACTCGGTTTTCCCATTTCTCCCGTTGGCATTTTCCGAAATTCAAAGAAGTTGATAACATAGCCATCAAAGATTGCCTTGGATGCTTTTATGATGAACTGAAATACATTTCTCCGTTTTATTGTGTTGTTCTTAAGAGCCTTCAGTTGAGTATAATATACATAATTGATTGAATCATGTTGTAATTACATGTATATATGTTATTCATGCATAATGAGTGAAGGCTACGATCAAGGAAAATATGTGATGATCCTACATATACTCATAGAGATGTGAAATCAAAATGACTTGGATAGAATAAAATGTGTAGATGATGATATATCTTCATGGTTACACATACTTACATATAATGCTCTCGTGGGCAAATGAAAGGCAGTGATTTCTTTACATCATGATAATGCTTAAGGCATGTGACCGTAAGCAGTTAACTTTGTTTTAAAATATATATATTTACATATATATTATGTGTAAATCCAGAGTAAAGACACCATGATAATGCTTAAGGCATGTGACCGTAAGCAGTTAACTTTGTTTTAAAATATATATATTTACATATATATTATGTGTAAATCCAGAGTAAAGACACCCATTTGAATCTAAGATAAGGCTAATATGAGACTACCCGATCATAGAGGAATATCGTGATATGGGATTACAGGATAAAACAAGTTAGAGGGAGAAAATCTCAGACTGAAGAGCGTAGTTAGTCAAAATTTTGAGAAAGGTCAAGATTAGCTGAAAATTTTTTTCAAGAAATCTTTGACTTACGTTAATTGCATTTACTATTTACTTGCATGTCCGACATTAATTGCTGGCATTGCGACGTATGTGATCTGTAAACCTTATAGCGAGCGGCGTGTAGGTTGTGGTGGCTTTAGCTCCAGGGGCTTCGGGTTGTCTATAAATCTTGTATGCCCGTTACCCTACTCATCGCACCAAGCAAACCTACTTCTTTCATTACATACCTATTTCTCAATCTCCATTCCTTTCTCATTCGAAGTTATTTCTGAGATCCCTAGAGCAATGGCCGATAATAAGTCTTTCAACTTGAATTTTGAGACTGGCAATGTAGAGCTTGATTTAAATCTAAGTCTCATAGACAACAAAGGGAAGAGACCTGTAGACAGGTCACCAGAAATTAAGAAAAGAAAGAGGGATGTAATAGAGTTGGAGGAGGACAGTACTGCAACATCCTCAGAAAATAAGCTTGCATTCCTGGAGCGTAAGATCGAAAACCTGGAACGTAAGATAGAGAGCCTGGAATACAAGACAGAGGACCAGAAGCGACTAATAAATCGTCTCTTTGAAAACCAAGAGAAACTGATAAACCGTCATTTCGGGGAACTAGCTAATCGAGTTGATAGACATTCAATGTTTGCAACTCAAAATTTTCGTGACCAACAAGCAAGGTGTATTGACTGTATGAACGGAGTGACTTATGCTCTTCGCCAAATTTCTCAGGCGCTTCCTCCAGAAACTCTTTCTAAGCTACAACGATTAGCTTGCTCCTTAAGGTCTGAAGCACCTTCCTCTTCTAGACCTGGAGCACCTTCTACATTTCAAAAGTCTCCTCGTCCTTAATTTATTCTTTCTTTTGTTTGTACCTAAAGTTATATTTGGTCTAAGCTTCATGTATTAAAATTATCTATGTACTAGAAATAAAATTTAAGTTAGTATTTAGATCTTCTTTGTTGAAGTGATTCCTTTTACTGAAAGAACTTGAGGAATGAGAAGATGTTGGACTTATATTTCATACTTAATTATGAAAATTCTAAAGCAGAGTATGGTAATATCCTTTTGACTGAGAAGAGTTACTAAAATGATATTTCATTGCATTTCTGAGCTATGGAGGAGTGCTAAATAAGTATTTTATGAACCTATACATAGAGAACTATGGGTTTGCCCTAATCATTGAAGGGATACGACTCTATATGAGTCATTGAGGTGAGAGGAATTTTCATATATATAATTATGCATGAGGAGTATGTTATTTACTTAACACATTTTCTAGGATTGTTCTTCCTAGAGATTCATGTAATAATTTCATGTAATGATTTCATTTTATATGACGCATTCAGTTGAAAGTATCGTCTTAAGGCAGGATGATCGCCTTCGGGCAAGAGAATTACCTATGGTCAAAATGACGCCTTTAGGTACTAAACTTGTATTCGTAAAAGTTATAAGTTATGTGTGTGGAAACATGTGTTCTGATATTCAGTATGAACTGAAAAGACCACGTGCCACTTTTGAAGACGACATCTATTTGAGGTTTTATATGGATATCTGATTAAATGGTTTAAGTTTGGTAAAGGTTATGGGGATGAGACACTTTATCGTACAAAAGGCTGTGGAAAAGATCAAACTGATGAGGAAGAGATTACTTGCTGTTTAGAAAAGGCAAAAGTCTTATGTAAATTATTGATAATGCGGTTTAGAGTTCACAATCAATGGTATAATGTTCTTGTAAATCTCACCAAGGGTGTGATGAGGTTTTGGAAGAAAGAGATGCAAAGGATGAAATATGGATGAAGTAATTACACTTATTTCAGTCTTGAGATGAGTTTTGAATTCGGGGGACCGAATTCTCTTAAGGGGGTGATAATGTAATACCCAAGAAAAATAAAATATAAATACTTGTTTACAAACTACTGTTACTATTTCAGTATACGGTACTATTCACCCGTATAATACTATTTATGTATACGATACTGTTCATTTATACAATCGAAATGTCAAGTACTAGATGTGGTTTGGTCATAAGAGAAAACTAGAAAGAAGTTTGTAGGAGAAAATGACGTTTTATGTGTAAAAATACCCTCAGGGACTAAATTGAAAGGACTGATTTGAAAAGAAACTTAAAGGTTTAAGGTGAAAGGATAGTTTTCCCTTTAAGTTTCCAATAGTAATAACAGAAAAATTTTCCATCGTACGCGTGAGGTGCACAGTAACTACATTATTAGAAATGTCATTTTCATGAATAGTAAATTGAATATTTTATTAGTGCATAGTATTAAATAGTACCCTTGACTTTTCTTATAAATAGGCGCTTTCATTTCACTTCTAAACTCACACCTTCAACTTCTCTTCTTCTCTCCTTAAGTTTCTCTTCCTTCGACGCTAGGCCTCTGAGATTTTGGGCCTTTCCTTTTTGCTTAGGTAAGGATAGTATGCCCTTTCTATGTCTTTCAAATTCTAGAAGTTATTTTCTTAAGTATGCTCTGTGATTGCGGCTTTGCCCGATCTTCCACATCAGAAAGACTGTCCTTAGCTGTTTATATGTTATTTTGATTCTCTGATTACCGAAATAGAATATAAACTGTGAATAATACATGTTTAGGAAAGTTCTGGCTAAGGAAAGACCTGGTTTTTAAGTGTGTCCAGTGTGACCCTCCACTCTTTCCTGGAAACTTACCTGGTGTACTCTTTTACAGATTGTATTCTCTATTTCTGGTATGAATAGCACCCGTACGTATAAATAGTAACTGTATGAATAGTAACCGTATATATGAATAGTATCCATACGTAAAAAATAGTATTCGTACATATAAATAGTGATCGTATGTACGAATATTATCCGTATGTATAAATAGTATCTATATGTATGAATAGTGACCATACATATGAATAGTGCCGTATGTATGAACAGTATCAGTATGAAAACAATCCTAACTTGTTTTTTCTAATCTTTCATGAAAATCTCTGTAGCGGAATACTGAAATTCATCCGTGTACTCTTGTCTGTAACGACTTAGAGAAGTGATATTCGTACGGAATCCAGGTGAGTGAAACGACCCCGTTTTAATAGAGTTTTAGCATTACTGGTGATAAAAAGTATGTCGTAGGACACTCCCAAAATTCATAGGGGGAAATTGGATTCAGAATGGCGAGTATAATGAGATAATTAATCCAGAAATATGGATAAGAAAAAGCAAATATCTCATGATGATGTGAAGATTGAATCTCTTGAATTGTGGTTTATAAAGCTATAATATAGTTATATACTATACCTGTTATATGGATGAATATTATATTGAGCTTCTGATTATGATATGAAATGATATTGATTGTGATTGAGCGGGACAGTACCCCCTCTCACGGCAAGGCGAAAAACCCGGTTGACAGGGTGTCTTGACCAATGAGTGTGGAGACAACGATTCCCTCAGTAGGGATATAGCCCGAATTGGTGATAAATCCGTGAGGCGCCCTAGCTAAGAGGATGAGGTTGTGCGTCATGGCGGAAATATACATAATTGGTGAGCCGGCCTGTGTGCGCTCTCCGGGATATATTGCCATTGACGAGTACTAGTAACGTTTGTTGAATTGAATGAATTTTTATCTTCTTGTATGTAAAAGGATGATGTTGTGCGTCATGGCGGAAATATACATAATTGGTGAGCCGGCCTGTGTGCGCTCTCCGGGATATATTGCCATTGACGAGCACTAGTAATGTTTGTTGAATTGGATGAATTTTTATCTTCTTGTATGTAAAAGGATGATGTTGTGCGTCATGGCGGAAATATACATAATTGGTGAGCCGGCCTGTGTGCGCTCTCTGGGATATATTGCCATTGACGAGTACTAGTAACGTTTGTTGAATTGGATGAATTTTTATCTTCTGTCTATTGGTTGAGTATGAGCCTTTGGATATGCTTGCATGACTGGTAATGTATTTGAATTTCATTAACGCGAGGCCGATTCGCTCATTGAGTTTAAAAGCTCACACTGTTTGTACAACCTTTTTGTTCAGATCAGGTTGCTATCGAAGAATATCTGCTAGAAGAGTAGATCACTTTGGACCCTCCCGCTATCGGGTAGGCACCTCTATTGTTGTAGATTATGTTGCTCTGTAATTGTCTAGGACATCTAGGTCAGGGGTTCGACATTTGGCTTGTATGTCAGTATAATAATGTATTTTAAATTGATAATCTATTATTACATGCAAATCATCTCTATGATTTTCAGATAAGAAAATTTGATATATTTATCGGAAGGCTTACAGTGATGAGAGATTCATCATTGTGCCGGTCATGTGCCCAGAAAACGGGTCGTGACACCATACATCAACAAAAAGGATCTTCAAAAACTATTTTTCAAAACAATGTCCTCTTTAGAAAAGAATGAAATTATGAGAAGCACAGCAGAAGAAATCTCAGCAAGGTAGAAGTATTTTGAAATCCTTTTCAAAATAAATGTGCTTCTTAAAAGATATGATAGATTTCAGCCTAGCAGAAGCAAATAATTTTTCAACATATATATCCTTTGAAAGATAATAATATAGGATAATACAATAGGATATATATCACAGCAGAAGCAAATTAATTACTCATACAAGATGTATCATATATAATCAGAGTATATAACAACATAGCGGAAGCAATATGGATTAGTTTAAAAGATACAAACATATAAGGATATTAGTATAATCCAAAAAAATAAAACTCATATTAGAGAAACATATATTAAAACATAATAAATACTTGCCCTTTGAAAAAGTTTTCTGTAATACCCAAGAAAAAATAAAATATAAATATTTGTTTACAAACTACTGTTACTATTTCAGTATACGGTACTATTCACCAGTATAATACTATTTACGTATATGATACTGTTCATTTATACAATCGAAATGTCAAGTACTAGATGTGGTTTGGTTATAAGAGAAAACTAGAAAGAAGTTTGTAGGAGAAAATGACGTTTTATGTGTAAAAATACCCTCAGGGACTAAAATGAAAGGACTGATTTGAAAAGAAACTTAAAGGTTTAAGGTGAAAGGATAGTTTTCTCTTTAAGTTTTCAATAGTAATAAAACAAAAAATTCCAGCCGTTGCTGCCATTTGCACAGTAACTGCATTATTAAAAATGTCATTTTCATGAATAGTAAATTGAATATTTTATTAGCGCATAGTGTCAAATAGTACCCTTGACTTTTGCTATAAATAGGCCCTTCCATTTCACTTCTAAACTCACACCTTCAACTTCTCTTCTTCTCTCCTTAAGTTTCTCTTACTCCAAAGCTAGGCCTCTGAGATTTTGGACCTTTCCTTTTCAGCTTAGGTAAGGATACTATGCCCTTTCTATGTCTTTCAAATTTTAGAAGTTAATTTCTTAAGTATGCTATGTGGTTGCGGCCTTGGCTGATCTTCTACATCAGAAAAACTGTCCTTAGCTGTTTATATGTTATTTTGATTCTCTAATTACCGAAATAGAATGTAAACTGTGAAGAATACATGTTTAGGAAAGTTCTGGCTAAGGAAAGACCTGGTTTTTAAGTGTGTCCAGTGTGACCCTCCACTCTTTCCTGGGAACTTACCTGGTGTACTCTTTTACAGATTGTATTCTCTATTTCTGGTATGAATAGTACCCGTACGTATAAATAGTAACCATATGAATAGTAACTATACATATAAATAGTATCCATACGTAAAAATAGTATTCATACGTATGAATAGTGACCATATGTACGAATATTATCCGTATGTATAAATAGTATCCGTACTTATGAATAGTGACCGTATATATGAACAGTATCTGTATGAAAACAATCCTAACTTGTTTTCTCTAATCTTTCATGAAAATCTCCGTAGCGGAATACTGAAATTCACCTGAGAACTCTTGTCTGTAATGACTTAGAGAAGCGATGTTCGTACGGAATCCAGGTGAGTGAAACGACCCCGTTTTAATAGAGTTTTAGCATTACTGGTGATAAAAAGTATGTCGTAGGACACTCCCAAGATTCATAGGGGGAAATTGGATTCAGAATGACGAATCTAAATGAGATAATTAATCCATAAGTATGGATAAAATGAAATAAGTATCTTATGATGATGTGAAGATTGTTATCTTGATATGTGGTTTATAAATCCATAATATAGTTATATACTATACCTGTTATATGGATGAATATTATATTGAGCTTCTGATTATGATATGAAATGCTATTGATTGTGATTGAGCGGGACAGTACCCCCTCTCACGGCAAGGCGGAAAACCCGGTTGACAGGGTGTCTTGACCAATGAGTGTGGAGACAACGATTCCCTCAGTAGGGATATAGCCCGGATTGGTGATAAATCCGTGAGGCGCCCTAGCTAAGAGGATGAGGTTGTGCGTCATGGCGAAAATATACATAATTGGTGAGCCGGCCTGTGTGCGCTCTCCGGGATATATTGCCATTGACGAGTACTAGTAACGTTTGTTGAATTGGATGAATTTTTATCTTGTATGTAAGAGGATGATGTTGTGCGTCATGGCGGAAATATACATAATTGGTGAGCCGGCCTGTGTGCGCTCTCCGGGATATATTGCCATTGACGAGTACTAGTAACGTTTGTTGAATTGGATAAATTTTTATCTTCTGTCTATTGGTTGAGTATGAGCCTTTGGATATGCTTGCATGACTGGTAATGTATTTGAATTTTATTAATGCGAGGCCGATTCGCTCATTGAGTTTAAAAGCTCACATTGTTTGTACAACCTTTTTGTTCAGATCAGGATGCCATCGAAGAATATCTGCTAGAGGAGTAGATCACTTTGGACCTTCCCGTTGTCGGGTAGACCTCTCTTCTGTTATAGATTATGTTGCTCTGTAATCGTCTAGGACATCTAGTTCAGGGGTTTGACATTTGGCTTGTATGTCAGTATAATAATGTATTTTAAATGGATAATCTATGATTACATGCAAATCATCTCTATGATTTTCAGATAAGAAAATTTGATATATTTATCGGAAGGCTTACAGTGATGAGAGATTCATCATTGTGCCGGTCATGTGCCCAGAAAACGGGTCGTGACATTTTCAATCTGCAATCCTCAAAGTATCTCAACCTTTCTTGGTGAAGAACACATATCAGGTCAGTCAGCAGTTGAAGTTCCGCAGATTGAATGGAAGAGAAATTCTTGCCTCTTTAGTTTCCATCTTGTCATACATCTCCTCTACGTCTGCCATTCTTGCATAAGTTCTTCATCATTTTCAACATTTGATTTGAATTCTTAATTAACTCATTTGCCAATTGAAGTGTTCTCTTTAACTGGCATTTCCCAACAAAAGGACTAAAATTCTCAAACTAATGGGAAGATTAATTCAAGAGAGAAATAGATGAATCTTTGAAGAAATCTTTATATATGATCTAATCAATACTGATTGCACATTTTGGGTGTGGAAGTGGAGACTTTAAATTATCCCAACAATTCTAATTCATAAAATTGTCTTTGAAAGACCTATCAGTCGACCGTTGAAGCTTGACCAATCAATTGCTTATAGAGAATTTGGGAATTTTACTACTGTAACCTATTAGTTGACTATCGAGGGTCTGGTAGTCGACTGATGCCTCTCAGGTGCTTAGGTAGATTTTTCTCAGGGTTTAGCATTCGTACCTGGCACCCAGCATCCATTTTAGTGCCTAGCGCTCATGTCAAAGTTTAGCGATCTCTGATCAATTGGTCGACTGATGGCTTTTGCACTTAAGGAAGATTTTGGGCAAAGAGTTCCCAGTCGACTGATTAGCTTCTAAACTTTAGATAATTTGATAGTTGATTCATTAGTGGATTGATATCATCCTGTTAGTTGACTAATCCATTGCAAAAGTTCATTTTTTGATAAGCTCGAGATAGAATAAGGTGAGTTCTTTAGGAGGATATTTTTTAGGATATTTTTCCTGCAAAATAAGCTTAAGGAGCACTCTAATGCTCAAGTTAGTAAATTTCAAATAAATCTCAAGCAATGGGAGAAACAATGAATTATGTTCAATATATGCCATGCTTCCATAAAATGCATTTGAGGTAAGTTTTCAAGATGTGGTGTTTTGAAGGGTTTTGAGTTATATTTAACGAAATCATTTGACTCAAAACAAAATACGAATCTCTAGGCTGTACACCTAAGGATTGTTTTTAGATATAGCATGCAATATATTTCAAAGGGATATGCCAAGCATGCTATATAACAATTGCATAAATTAGATGTAGTAAACATATAGGTCAAAGTTATTACAGTGAATGTCGGCTCGATATATTTAGTTGTTCATTACTCCTTTTGGTGCAAGTGAGTGAAGTTCAAAGATTGATCTCACTGGTTGTTAAACATTACTTCTACTTCTTACTTCGAGGCAATCCTATACAATCAATCTTTTGTTTTTGGTATCCAAATTTCTTTGGATACGCCTGGGTTATGGGTTTCTTTTTGAACTAGTTTCTTTTTCCTTTTCACTCCGTAAGTATCATTTTTCCTTAAAATACAGGAGTAAGATTTGTGGCCTTTCATTCCATAATAAAAACAAGTACATAGAGGATTAACAAATTTCTTTGCTGGAATAAAAACATTTTTATGAAGTTTTTGGTCTGTTTTGTCTTTGAAATGCAAACCAGTATGATCCGTAAATTATTTTGCATATAAAATCCTAGCAATCATACTAGGTCGCAAAAAGTAATAAAGAAGTGAGTAGAGTATTGTCCCATAGAGATTGAGGTGTCAAATAAAATTCAATTAAGCTAAGTGAAATGCTATTAAGATTTATTGGAGGAAATTACAGAAATTACATAAAAATAGGGGTTTATTGATAATTGAAGCAACGTAAAATAAATAACTGAAATTTAAATGACTAAATAGAAAACAAAATAGATAAAAGATGTGCAATCGGTCATAGATTCCATGGAATTGTATTTATCATCATCCTTTCCAAAGATTATTTCTGGTTAAATTTTATTACGTAATTGTCAATCTAAAATTCTCCAAAAACTTTCCAAGAAAGAATTATATTAGAATTATAATTAGGAAGAACTTCACTAACCAAAACCCAATATAATTCGATTAAGTTCTAATCACATTCATGCCCGCAAATGCATATTGACATGCAAATTCTTATCCCACTCACTACTTATACACAGTAACCGCATAAATGCACAAATAGCAAGCTTCACAGAATAAGAATTAAAATAGTACTTTAGCTAGCTCATTGGTTTAAATGATTCAAAGTACAATTTTCATTTTATCAAATGAATGATTACACAAGAAAATGGGATTGATTTCATTTAGTCTAATCTGATTAATTCATAGATAAATTAATCTTTGAATTATTGCAAAACAATTCAGTTTAAGTACAATTCCTCTAATGTTGGCTAATTTCCAAAAATATGATTGAACCCAAAACCTTGAAGAATCAATCTGACTTAATTAAAATAACTGACTAAAACCTTAGATCAACATTTAATTAAGCAGTTAAGCTCAAGAAAATTAATCAAGCCATATAAATAAAATTATCCAAATCTAGATAATCTGATTTATGGTGGAAAATACAAGGTCAAGTTTAATATCCAGCTAGATCTAGCTAGACATCAAAATCCCAAACTCATTGAAGGTTAATCAAGCATTCAAGAGGAAGAATAATCAGTAAAATCCCTTCCATTAAACAAAAATGTATTAAAATTGAATATGTTCAACAATAAAACTTCATAAAACCGAACTACATTAATCCATAAACAAAGAAAATTAGATGGAAGAAAAGAAGAACTTGAAAGATAACAGAAATTACAGCAAAAAACTAAGAAAAGAGGAAGGAAAGGGAAGAAAAGGGAAGAAAATGAGAGAATGAGAGCCATTCCCAAGTGGGAAGGCTTCCTCTCCCTCAAAATCAGTCTGAAGAGTCGCCTCATGCCACTGGAGGAAGTCCCAGATCTAAAACTATTCTAAAATCTGACCTAAAGTTGCTTTTATAGTAGCTCTTTATGGCGCTAATGCTAAGCGCTGGATCCCAGCGCTGGGCACTGGTTAACCCTAATTTTACCATTATGCACACCATATCATCCTGCTTACATGTACTTAACTTATTGTTCTAGCGTCGGGCTCTAGTGCTAGCTACCTGGCACTGGGCGCTGGCCTCCTCAGAAGTTAGCCAATGCAGAACATTGACTCTTTTAAATCCATTGGCACTAGGCACCAGGTCTGCTGACAGCAAGTTCTAATTTGTTCTATGTTTTTGCTATTTCTTGTACAGTTCATGCCCAGATGCCAGGAAACTCTGTAAAACACATAAATGAACCAATTTGAGCTAAAATTATGGAATTAAAGCACATAAATCTATGATTAACTGATACATAAAAGAATTCAAAATATTATAAAACTAGAGTTCAAGCAAAAATCAAGATACAAAAAGGACTAGAATAGGGACTAAAATATATGGAAAATTGCATGTTATCACAGTACAGCTAGAAATTTGTTTTTGTTTCCCAAGCACAATATTCAAATTGTTTATACCTTTGATGAGTTTAGAAAGAGTGTCCCTTAAATTTTATTTTCCTCTTTAAGGAAATTGCAATTAGAGCAGGAGCACTCTTCTTGAGTAAAAGCAAGAGATTTTAAATGAAAGTTCTCTTCTTGCAAAGAGTTGTTAAAATTGAAACTTTCTTTTTTAAAAACAAAAAATTCATTTTTCAAATTTTCAAGTTTATTTTCAAGATCAAAAATTTTCTATTTTGAAGTAATCAACTTCTTTGCAAGAGATTCAATGTGTAAGCTATCAAAGTCTTCCTCTAAATCATCCTAATATTCAAAAGAGTTTGCCTCATCATTTTTTTCCTACCATGAGATAGATGATGTAATACCCGTTAATTTCGGAATATAATTCGCTTGAGAGTATTTTAGAATTTTACAACGTTACTTTAGTTATTTATTTTGGTCATTTTTAATTTTCATATTTAATTGTTCTCTTTGAATATTATTTATGAAAATTGAGTTAAATGACTGGATTGAATATTTGCATCATGTGGGATATATTTTTAGAATGGTGAAATTCATGGAAAAGTGGTTTAAGAATGGTCAATTAGTCCATTAATTGTAATTTGACTGGATGGGTTTAGATGTTGGGTTATGGATACCCATGGGTTATTCAATAACCCATTAGAAACCCTTAATAAAATCAAAACTTTCTACTTCCTTCATAATTCATGTTTCTGAAGCAAAGTAAAAGTGAACAGTGGCATTTTCTCTCATTTCTTCATCCTCTTCTCAAATCCTTTCCTTGATTTTCAAAGTTTTGATTATTTGTTCAGTTCAAAAGCCTTGTAAGGATCAAAGGTAAGCTTTAATCTCATTATTTTCCTTAAGTCTAAGTTTATATGGAAGATTAGAGGAGGTTTTGTTCTTGAAGATTTTGATGATAATTCATGAACCTTAGTTGTTTTAGAGGTTATTTTTGAGTTAGGATTGAGTTATAGTCGGTTAAGAGAGATGAGATTCTGGTTTTGAAATAAGAAATGAAAGGATGAAATTTTTTGGGAAAATTTCTGCAAAACTCAAATTTACTGTAACAACCAGAAAATTTGGGAAAATTTTTCGAGTTTATTGTAGCAGTTACTGTAGTGTCGGTAGTCAACGTACTGTAGCAGTCAACATCACTGTAGCAAACCGTCACTGTAGCGAACCGTTACTGTAGTAATCAGAAAATATTTCATATTTTTGTGATTGTGTTTCCTTTCTTATGTTTCCTTATAATATATTTTATTAGGAAATTTTCCTACACAAATTCTAGTATTGAACAAGGTAAACTTGGACAAATATCAAGGTAAGTGAATAACCTTGCTAAGCTAGTTTGATATTACTAGTCAAAATACAATATAAGTCTCATTTACAATATTATTTAGATATTAAACAATCAATTTTTCATATGACAGTATATGATGATCGGTATATTTTTTTTTACAGAAATTCAAAGGAATAAGAGTATGTAGAAATTATTTTATTTCATGGCAATTGTACTATGTGATAAATTCTCACTATCTTATTAATGAGTAAAGATCTACGGGATCTAATACATGAGTTTGAAATGGTTAAAGTCTCATACTACTCAGTGCATAACGATGAAAAACTATACACGAGTTTGAAAGGGTTAGAGTCCCATACTACTCGGTATAAATAGATGAAATTATAAATACGAGTTTGAAAGGGTTAGAGTCTCATACTACTCGGTGTATATCTATGAAATCTTATTCACGAGTTTGAAAGGGTTAGAGTCCCATATTACTCGGTGTATATCTATGAAATCTTATTCACGAGTTTGAAAGGGTTAGAGTCTCATACTACTCGGTGTATATCTATGAAATCTTATTCACGAGTTTGAAAGGGTTAGAGTCTCATACTACTCGGTGTATATCTATGAAATCTTATTCACGAGTTTGAAAGGGTTAGAGTCTCATACTACTCGCTGTATAAGACAATTAATTATATGAGTAAATGTGGTATTTGTACTTTTGATATTTTATATAGTACAGTTATTTACTTACTGAGTTTTTAAATAAACTCACACTCCCTATGATTATCTTTTCAGATACAGAAAACAAGGAAGAAGAGTATCCGATTGAAGATTAGAAGCCCCTTGAAGTTATTCTCTATTTCTGTCTAGTGGGATACCAGTACTTATTAATGTGGATACTAGGAACGCTCTGTACTTTCTATAGGTCTCTTAGGCTTGCAATGAGATAAAAACATTAGATTATGTATGCTTATATTTGTTTATCAGATGAATATAATTCTGTCGTGTGGAATAAATAATAGATGTTGAATGTAAGACCTCACAGAATTTATGTGAATAACTCATGTTTGAGAATTTTATTAAATAAGTAATTATAGATATTGAGATTGTCCAGGATTTCGGGATACCACTGAGGTTTTCCTAAAAGTAGTATCTTTTCACATGTTCAATTTTTGGGATGTGACATATGATAGCTTCTTCATTTACTTCTTCTTCATCAGAATTATCATTTCCCTAAATGGAAGAAATAAAGGCTTTCTTATTGCCTTCTTTAGCTGGCCTTTTTCCATCTTGCTTTTTGAGATATTGAGGGCAGACCTTTTTTAACATGACCTACATTGTTGAGCAAGTTGGTTCATCTTTTTTTTTTTTTTTTATAATGACCTATACCTTCAAGGATAATATTAATTATTTTTCTATTAAGATTATAATTTTAAAAATTGTTTTAATATTGATAATATATATATATATATATATATATATATATATATATATATATATTTAATATTTGTTATATCATATAAATAAGATAATTCTAACTAAATTATGTGAGTTTTTTTGTAACCTTTGATTACAAATGGGGTTTATGAGATAAAGTCGGAGTTTGTTTATTATTAATATTGTAATTGAGTATTCTTTTTTATTTTTATCATGATCAATATAAATTGCTATCCATCTTTATTGCTTTTGATGATTTAACACATACCATTTTTTATGTTAGAAAATAATACAACTATTATATCAACAATTTTAGCTAATCAATCAGTCAGCAAGCTTGTACCATTGTGGTATTTTTGTTATGGGTCATGGCCCATGGGTTTGGCACACGTAATAATATATATATATATATATATATATATATATATATATATATATATATATATATATATTCTAGTCTATTTGCCATTAATTAAACTAAAAAACAATTCTAGTCTATCTCTTATAATAAAATTTGAATAGTTTATAGAAGAATCAGACTATATATGTTTCGCACATCATACTAAAAAATAATAGCTTGTTTATTGGCCACTTTTAAATTATTAAATGAAGCGTCATAAGTAAATCTCCTAATAATATGAACAAGGAAAATGTTATTAATAAATAAGTGCATGCATGACATTCACGAGTTTGGGTGTGCCGTAAGCTCATTATATTTATCAATGATTCACATGGGTCTTGCAGTCATAAATGTGGTTTTCATTTCCAATTCTATAGTTATAAGTCCTTCCTGATATTAAGTTCACACAACACTTATATATATATATTCGCTTTTTTTTCTTTTTAATCATCGCCAGAAGTAGTGGATTTTTTTTTTTACGATTGGTTAATTAAGCTAATATTATAGGTCAGTCCCAAATGATTCAATTCAATTAACACTTTCTCATATCATAAATTTTAAGAGTCTTAATGATTAGAAGTTAAAATCTTCCCATACTCCTTTCCTATTCTCTTTCTTTTGGTTTTGTGCCTCTTTTATAACAAGAAAAAAAAAAACTATAGGTCACGCGGCAAAAAAATAAACAAAAAGGTGTGTATAACATACACAAAATCTTGTTCAATTCTATGTCTACATATATTGACCCAAATAATAGGGCGCTAAGAAATTCTTTTCTCAAAAAAATTTATTACCAATATGAATTCTTAACAACGGAGAAATTAAACTTGGATTCTTTACTTTCCAGTTAGTATTGTTAAATGGGTCATTGCTCAAACGGGTTGAGTCAAATCATTTATAGACAAGTTTGGAATTCTCATTAGCCTGTGGTTCAAGAATAATTTTTTAAAAGGAAATTTAATTAAATACAAATAAATATTACTTTTAATGTGTCTAAAATATTTCTTTTTTTAATTCTTAGAATCTGAAATATTTAAATCATGAGATCACATTGATTTTGTTATCAACTTCTGATAAATAATTGAATCATATATATTAGCAAGTAAAAAAATAAACTTGAGGGCCCCAGCAAATATATTGTTGAAAATATATTTCTTTAATTAGTTTATTGAAATAAAAATGAATTATATATTTTTTATTTTATTTACAAAATATAAATAAGTAAATTTAATTACGAATAAATAAATATATAAACATCAAGACGTATAAATAATAAATTATTTTAATTACAAATAAATAAATATATATACATTTATTTTTATATATTATAAATCAAAATTAAAAAAAATATTGACCTGCAAGCCCCGCTAGTTTAAGTCATAAGTTAAATAAATTGATTCATTTAAACTTATTTTTAAATTATCATAAATCAATAAATTCAAACTCACTCATAAACGAATTCTCCTACAGGTCACAAACTTTTTTTACACCATTAAACATAGTACCATGCTGGCAAGCAACGAACATCGAATCAAGTGTAGATTCAACGTGGCACTCAATTGGACGATGACAGAGAATATCCGCAAACAGAAAAATTTGAAACATATATAAATGTCTTCCAATCTTTTACTGAATGATCTGTTTTACCAAGTATACTAAATTGTATTTGCCTTGGATACGAGACTACAAGTATCTACTAACAAGGGATAGTAAAAATTAGTTTAATTTTCAATTTAGTTTTATCTATATTTTAAAAGATAGAATTTTAATCTTGTTAACGGGTCATCTCAACCCATAAGAATATTAGCCAATTATTTTCAAAGCAAAAGAATTCTAAATAGATTTAAATCTATTTTTAAAAAATAAAAAAAATTGAGGAAAAGAATTAATGTTTGTTTAACTCTAAATTTAAATTTATATTTCTCTTTCTTCAGTCTTAATTAATGTATAGTGAGATCCCGTAATGGCACCATCTAAATCTTCATTTCAAAACACTGCATATGCTTTGATCCACTCCTGCAACAACCAGAAACCTCCCCAACGTCCCTATCTCTCTCTTTTAGAGCCTCATTTATTATATGAACAATATTTAGTTGATGTTTGTAACATTTAATCCTAGCCACTTTCTTTTCATTAGCATCATAATCTCGTCGTATTATTACTATTATAATTGTTTGTTTGCACGTTATGAGGAGACAAGGAAGCATGTACGCTTGATTCTATCTGTGTTGCATGTTTAAAGGCAATATAAAATATTTATATCCAATCTGATTTAGTTTTTTCGAAACCTCAAAGCCAAAACCTGAACCACGCAATAAAGCAGTCAAATTTAAACTGATTTAGTTTTCTTCAAGTTGCCAGTGCCGACTAAGTTGTTTTTCTTTTTTTTTTAAAAATTTTTTTCTTCCAAATTTCCTCTCTGGTCCAAAATGATACACTTACCCATCTCTTTCCGTGGACCATATGGCATATAGAAAATGCAAGAAAAATCCAAGTAGAATAGAATAGCGCTTAATTACTCGTGAACCAAA
Source organism: Biancaea sappan (assembly GCA_037074585.1). Lineage (NCBI taxonomy): Eukaryota > Viridiplantae > Streptophyta > Magnoliopsida > Fabales > Fabaceae > Biancaea > Biancaea sappan. Next base: position 79,432,043 of record CM073491.1, read on the forward strand.
TTTCCGCCCTCTTTACTCTTATCATGTCAGAGTCCTAAATCGATCAACGTCGCGATCAAAGTCCAAGTGTCGTCTCGCTAACGTACAAAAGAGTATATCCGAATCCCACATGCAAGTGCTGCCTCACCATATTTTTAGCAAATTATTATTAATTAATTTCAAGAAATAATTAAATAATTTTGATATGATGAGGTGATAAACTCATTTTCACACAACACCACCCTTATATAATACTCACCAGTCAACAGCACAAAACACGCCTATCGTACGAGCGAGCCCAGAGAGAGAAACAGAAGACGAAGCGTTCGGCGTGCGAAAAAGTGGAAAATCCCTGAGAACGCGACTTTGCGATGCCCGCCACCATCAATGGCTCGGACCCCGAGCTCAGATCTCCGCTTCTGCCTCCAGAGGCGGCGAAGAAGTCCGCCGGAGAGCACGAGCCCCAGAAACTCTGCATCGACGACATGCTCCAGAAATACTGCGGGGAGTTCGGGCGGTGGCAACTCCGGCACTTCGTGCTCACGAGCCTCGCGTGGGCTCTGGAGGGCTTCCACACCATGGTGATGATATTCGCGGATCGCGAGCCCGATTGGAGGTGCCGCGACGGAGGATGGTCCGGGTCGGGTTGCGACGCGGCGGCGAAGAGCGTGTGCGGGATGGAACCCGGGTCATGGGAATGGATCGGGGGTCCGGAAAGCACGACGATCGCAGAGTGGGGTTTGTTTTGTGGTGAGAAATATAAGGTCGGGGTGGTCCAGTCCTTGTTCTTCGGCGGCTGCATGATCGGTAAGTTCAGTTTGTGAGATTTTCTCTCATATTTAGTTATTTATTATTTTGAATTTATTTTCATTTGCGTAGTTATCTCTGAGCCGTGAGAACCCGATGGAAAATGCACAAGTAGAAAAAGAATAATTATTTAATTACTTTGAACACCGTACGTAACAGCCCGAAAAATCTCACTCGTCACAATTTACTACATTCATAGTAGTATAGTAAGTTTGAAATTTTGCAATCCTAATCAAACTGTACGCTACTGTTTAAACTATATGTTTTTGTAATAAACTGAATTTTTTAAAAAACAAAAAAAACAAAAACTGCAATGATTTGTGTTTGTTTAGCAAAAGATTATGTTGATTACAACACAACGAGATGAGCATGAGTGTGACCGAGTCTGTAACTGTAAGACAGTGAGAGTGAGCCGATGAGATGACACCTTAGCTCTTGATGTCTTGATTATTATCATTATTATTAGTATTGTTATTATAATTATTATTTGTTTTTGGTCATAGTTTACAAACCTAGTCCTCAAATCTATAATTTCTTTTATAAATGATAATTTGAATTAATTATAACAAATGTATAAGCATATTATGTATTGATTTTTTTTTTACACTTGACTTATTTTTGTAATCTTTTATAAATTATATACAAGAAACTGCATGAACGAAACTACGTGTACAGTTTAACATTTATTTTTAATAAAAATACAATAAGTAAATAATAAAATAATATAGAGTCGATTATTTTAAAAATGATTTACATATTACGCTTTTATTAAACATCTACTAAATAATTAACTGAAGCTAGGAACTAGGAAAGGTCATCCATGGGAAAATTGGGATAAAAAGAAAAAGATGCTTTTGGGAAGGATCAGGAAAATGGCGAAACGGGCCAAAGTGGGCCTTTCGCGATTGTCGTTGGCCGTCGAGGTTATATTGTCTGTATTTGTTTTGTCGCTTTAGGACACTGGAATTTAATTTGAAGAACTGGTGGCTGGTAGCTGCTGGGAACCTTAATTATTATATGCAATATATGGCTCTGAGTCATGACGCTGTGTGGTGGAACAAACATGTATTAAAATACTCTATTTCTCTCCAAAGTCTATCTAAAACTCAGACCACAGTATCTGAATTGTAGTGCCAAAAAATAATAGATAATAGGGACACAGAATCCTGTTCTGATTTTTTTCTTTCACCAACAAATTAATTTATATTCAGTTTGCATTTTTTAAAAATTCTTTTTGAATCAAAACACAAATGTTAAACTTTTTTTTTCAATCGTCTGCAGAGGGTCTATGATATGAGCCTAGAATCATTGTAATATAATATGATCATATTTTTAATTATAATTTCAGAGGCAAATAAAATAGTGTATATATAAATTGTTACGTCTAAACATTTCTTAAGCCTTTACTTTGTTGATCTTGTCAGTACTCCCATGCCTGTTTAGATAATTAGAATATTATATTTTTGAGGCTCGATGCATCTTTTGTACTACTTTACATTTTTTAAGCCCGGGTCATCGAACCATCGATCTTAGAAGTATTATCAACAAAAGTTCGAAATGACTAATTTATCCAAATCTGTGACTCATCAATGATAGAGAAGCAAGCACCCCCCCCCCCCCAATCCAAAAAAAAAATTGTTTTCTGTTCATTGGTAATAAATCACAAATGTTTTCTTTTTGGGATTTTTGGAGTAGGTTCACTTTACATGTCTAAGTTTTATACATAAGAAATTACTAAAAAGTATATGTGACAAGCTTAGTTGATTAATATATGTAGGGTGAGCCGAATTTCTACTTTAAAACAAGTGATAACTCTCCCAGAAAACCAAAGCCACCATGAATTTCTCCTATTGGAATAAAAATGCAACTTCAACTAGAGTTCCCTTTAAAGTGCTAATAGAATGAAAAGAGACAGCTACTTTATCTTAAGTAAAGGTTAGTCATGTGTTGGCCCAATATTTCTCATAGCACTATTATCTTTCAGTATCTCCTTTCTCTTTTGTTAGGTAGGCCCACTCCGCTTGGGTAGCTTCCATTCCCTTCCTTTTATTCTCAGTCGTCCCTTTCATTTTTTTGCCTTTTAGAGTGGAGCATTTCTGCGCACTCTACTTTAATGAAAGAATTTTTGGGTAGGATATACTTCGTATACATGTAATAATTAAAATTTTGTACCCACGTGTCTCACATTTTAGAATCAACTATTGTTTCCATCTCTGAATTACATCATCTTTTTCATTGTAATTTCTTGTCTTTTTGGTTATCTTTTATTTAATTTTTTGCTTATAGTCACTTATCTGCAAATTTTGTAAATGTTTTCTGTCAATTCTTGTCACAGTGAATGCTTTTTGTTTGACTTTAAAAAATAAATTTATTTATATATTTTACGAATTTCATTTACATTTTTTTTCTTAATTTGTACATTCTTGTTTGTCAATTGAAAATACATTTTGATATAGGATATAGGATTATATCGTTAAGAAAATGATAAATAAAAACTATTTATTCCCTTAAATTTAATTTTAATTTTTCAATTTAAATGTTAAAAATTAAATCATTTATAATTATTTTTTTGTCAAACATTATACGGATTTTTTTTAAATTACTGAGTGAAAATAATTAAATGTTTTTTGCAGGTGCCGGAATATTCGGGCATCTCTCAGATTCGTTTCTGGGGAGGAAAGGATCTCTGACAGTGGTGTGCATCCTCAACAGCATCTTCGGCTGCTTAACGGCATTCGTGCCTAACTACGGGACCTACGCCCTCCTCCGCCTCCTCACCGGCTTCAGCACCGGTGGAGTCGGCCTCTGTGCCTTCGTCCTCGCCACCGAGCCCGTCGGCCCCTCCAAACGCGGCGCCGCAGGCATGTCTACCTTCTACTTCTTCTCCACCGGCATCGCCCTTCTCTCCGGCATAGCCTACGTCTTCCCGCAATGGCGTGCTCTCTACATAGCCTCCTCTGTCCCCTCCTTCCTCTTCCTCATCCTCGTCATCCCCTTCATCTCTGAATCCCCCAGATGGTACCTCGTCAGAGGCAGAATTAGCGAGGCCAGGAAACTCATGTCCACCATCGCCGCCGCCAACGGAAAGAACCTCCCAGACGGCGTTCAGCTCGCTCTCGACGACGACGTTTCAGGAAACTACAATCAAACCTCCAAGGAGCAACAACTGGAGAACAGAGACGTAGTATCGGGAACTCTCATAGACGTAATTCGCTCTCCTATCACACGAATTCGCCTAATTCTCGCCGTAATCATCAATTTCCTCTGCTCTGTTGTGTACTACGGCCTGAGCCTAAACGTGGTAAATCTGGAAACTAACATTTACATGAATGTTTTCCTCAATGCGGTGGCGGAGATGCCGGCTTTTACAATAACGGCGATATTACTAGACAAATTAGGGAGGAAGCCGTTGACTATAGGGACGTTGTGGTTCAGTGGGTTCTTTTGTTTCCTAGGGAGCTTGATGAGGAGCGTGGGAATGTGGAAGCTGGTGAGGATGGTGTGTGGGATTTTGGGGATATTTGGGATGGCGGGGACGTACAACTTGCTATTCATATACACGACGGAGTTGTTTCCGACGGTGGTGAGGAACGCGGCGCTGGGGTGCGCGACGCAGGCGGCGCAGATGGGGGCGATACTGGCGCCGTTTGTGGTGGTGTTGGGAGGGTGGATGCCTTTTGGGGTGTTCGCGGCGTGCGGGTTGGTGGCCGGGGGATTCGGCTTTTACCTGCCGGAGACACTAAACCAGCCACTCTATGATACTTTCGCCGGAATGGTGAACAGGGAATGTGCCGCCAATGTCTGAATTATGATGATGACGTAGAAGTCATCTTCGAATTTTTGTTTTCTTTTTTTTTTTTCACACTTGTTTCTTGTGCGAAGAGATTCTCTATTTTATCTTAAAAATTATGTCTTTCTTTAACTTTAAATAAAAATCGTGGAATCGCTGAATAGTATTTCAATATCAATAAAACTATAAAATCAAATAGCGTTTATCTTACACATTTTGATAATTACTGTTTAAAGATAGAAAAATATAGAAATTCTCAAAGCTAAAAAATCTCTATCCTAGTTTTGTTGTGGCCCATCTCTTATGTATATTGAAAATAAAATTTGCCTCATTTTAATTTTTCGTGTGTGAGTGCAAGCCTTATATATATACTAGGGACAGAAAATTTATTTTATGAAATATTTGAAAAGCACGTTCGGGCCTTAATTTAATAGAGTACGAGACGTTCTTGGTTTTATTTATTTATTTTTTTGATAAATTGCAAAGTTCCTCCTCAATTTAGCTTCGGATAGATACCACTCAAAAGACTGTTATTTTCAGCAATTTATGTTTCTACCCATAATAAAATTGATTATATGTCGTGTAGAAACTAGAAATGTGGTTTGAAATCCCGAATCTTAACCCTAAAAAAAACCCTAATCCTAGAAACCATAAACATACTAAACCCAAATTCCAGGAAAAAAGAAATCTGAATTTTAAGCTTTAAAAAACTCTATCCTTAACCTATCTTAAACCATAAGCTCTAAACTCAAAAATGTTTCTAAACCCTAAACACTAAAAGTAAAACTTAAATCTAGAGTATGAAAAGTCTTAAACCTTAAAATCTTAAATTTTATATCCTAAATCTTAAATTTTAAATCATAAACTCTAAACTTAAAGAAAACCCTCAAAACTTTAAACTTTAAAACTTACAAAGAAAAACCCTAAATCCCAACAAACCTCTAAACTCTCAAAGACACTGAAAATCCTAAACCTAAACCTTAGATCCTAATTACCTCATCTCTTTATTATTTTTTTTTTGACTAGAATACCAATACACGTTAATACCTAAATTTAATTTCGAGTACACTACAAATTATGGTGAAAATCATTCTTGTTTAACTTAGCTTTAGTTAGCAATAATTTTGGATTAATTTGTATCATTATGATTTTCATTCTTCGAATTCTCTAAAGGTAGAATTGCTTGCCCGATGATTTTAATCAATAACAAATTTAGCAATTTAAAAGTGTTACATATAATTTGGACATTCTATCTAACGGAACTGGATTCTCTTTGTAATACCCAAAAAAAATAAAATATAAATATTTGTTTATAAACTACTGTTACTATTTCATTATATGGTACTATTCACCCGTATAATACTATTTACGTATACGATACTGTTCATTTATACAATCGAAATGTCAAGTACTAGATGTGGTTTGGTCATAAGAGAAAACTAGGAACAAGTTCGTAGGAGAAAATGACGTTTTATGGGTGAAAATACCCTCAGGGACTAAAGTGAAAGGACTGATTTGAAAAGAAACTTAAAGGTTTAAGGTGAAAGGATAGTTTTCCCTTTCAGTTTTCAATAGTAATAACAGAAAAAAGATGCACAGTAACTGCATTGTTAGAAATGTCATTTTCATAAATAGTAAATTGAATATTTTATTAGTGCATAGTATCAAATAGTACCTTTGACTTTTGATATAAATATGCTTTTCTATTTCACTTCTAAACTCACACCTTCAACTTTTCTTCTTCTCTCCTTAAGTTTCTCTTACTTCAATGCTAGGCTTCTGAGATTTTGGGCCTTTCCTTTTTGCTTAGGTAAGGATACTATGCCCTTTCTATGTCTTTCAAATTCTAGAAGTTATTTTCTTAAGTATGCTCTGTGGTTGCGGCTTTGGCCGATCTTCCACATCAGAAAGACTGTCCTTAGCTGTTTATATGTTATTTTGATTTTCTGATTACCAAAATATAATGTAAACTGTGAAAAATACATGTCTATAAAAGTTCTGACTAAGGAAAGACCTGGTTTTTAAGTGTGTCCAGTGTGACCCTCCACTCTTTCCTAGGAACTTACCTGGTGTACTCTTTTACATATTGTATTCTCTATTTCTGGTATGAATAGTACCCGTACGTATAAATAGTAACTGTATTAATAGTAACCGTACATATGAATAGTATCCGTACGTAAAAATAGTATTCATACGTATAAATAGTGATCATATGTACGAATATTATCCGTATATATAAATGGTATCCGTATGTATGAATAGTGACCGTATATATGAATAGTGACCGTACATATGAATAGTACCGTATGTATGAACAGTATCAGTATAAAAACAATCCTAACTTGTTTTCTCTAATCTTTCATGAAAATCTCTGTAGCGGAATACTGCAATTCATCTGTGTACTCTTGTCTGTAACGACTTAGAGAAGCGATATTTGTACGAAATCTAGGTGAGTGAAACGACCCCGTTTTAATAGAGTTTTAGCATTATTGGTGATAAAAAGTATGTCGTAGGACACTCCCAAGATTCATAGGGGGAAATTGGATTCAAAATGACGAATCTAATGAGATAATTAATCCATAAGTATGGATAAAATGAAATAAGTATCTCATGATGATGTGAAATTTGAATCATATAGTTATATACTATACCTGTTATATGGATGAATATTATATTGTATTTCTGATTATGATATGAAATATGGTACTATTGATTGTGATTGAGCGGGACAGTACCCCCTCTCACGGCAAGGCGGAAAATCCGATTGACAGGGTGTCTTGACCAATAAGTGTGGAGACAATGATTCCCTCAGTAGGGATATAGCCCGGATTGGTGATAAATCCGTGAGGCGCCCTAGCTAAGAGGATGAGGTTGTGCGTCATGGCGGAAATATACATAATTGGTGAGCCGGCCTGTGTGCGCTCTCCGGGATATATTGCCATTGACGAGTACTAGTAACGTTTGTTGAATTGGATGAATTTTTATCTTCTTGTATGTAAAAGGATGATGTTGTGCGTCATGGCGGAAATATACATAATTGGTGAGCCGGCCTGTGTGCGCTCTCCGGGATATATTGCCATTGACGAGTACTAGTAACGTTTGTTGAATTGAATGAATTTTTATCTTCTTGTATGTAAAAGGATGATGTTGTGCGTCATGGCGGAAATATACATAATTGGTGAGCCGGCCTGTGTGCGCTCTCTGGGATATATTGCCATTGACGAGTACTAGTAACATTTGTTGAATTGGATGAATTTTTATCTTCTGTCTATTGGTTGAGTATGAGCCTTCGGATATACTTGCATGACTGGTAATGTATTTGAATTTTATTAACGCGAGGCCGATTCGTTCATTGAGTTTAAAAGCTCACACTGTTTGTACAACCTTTTTGTTCAGATCAGGTTGCCAGCGAAGAATATCTGCTAGAGGAGTAGATCACTTTGGACCTTCCCGTTGTCGGGTAGACCCCTCTTTTGTTATAGATTATGTTGCTCTGTAATCGTCTAGGACATCTAGTTCAGGGGTTCGACATTTGGCTTGTATGTCAGTATAATAATGTATTTTAAATTGATAATCTATGATTACATGCAAATCATCTCTATGATTTTCAGATAAGAAAATTTGATATATTTATCGGAAGGCTTACAGTGATGAGAGATTCATCATTGTGCCGGTCATGTGCCCAGAAAACGGGTCGTGACAAAGTTGGTATCAGAGCAATGGTTGTTAGGTTTCCTAGTGATTACAAAGCAAGGTAACCTTAGTGGGACCTCCTCTATCGTTGTGAACCCGGGCACAACTATAGAGAGACGGCTCTACTGAAGGTCCTGTAGGATGTTTCCATTTCCTTTCCCTCCGAGACTTATAGGAATTATGTTTTTAGTTTTAGACAGATGTGGCTACACTTTTGAACTTAGTAAAGGAAAGGTTATTACTTGTTTGATTCCGTTGCTGTCAGATCAAATATTTATATGGTGGATTTTATAAGCTGAATTCATGATTGAATTTGTGTAGCTATATTATTTTAGGGTACCAGCCAATAAAAGAAACCACTTGCATTAAAAAAAAAAACTGAAGGATTACATTGCAAAAAAGAAGAAGTTTACTCATGCATGAGTAATCTAAAAGCGAGGTGGTCTTGGATTAGGAGGGTTGTATTGTATCATCACCCCTCGACCATTCCTTGGAGCAAGGGACATAGCAATGTCGCGGAGGGTAGTGTAAATCCCATTCATACAATCAACACTTCTTTGTTGTTGATTGCAGAAGCACTGGGTAGACCAATAGAAGAACCTGTCTATTCTTGAAGTCATTTCTGCATGATTGCGTTTAGTTAACTTCTCCAGGTCTCCTATCATCTTTTTCAGATTTTTCACCTCCTGCTCTAGACAGGCGATTTTGTCCTCCGAGGTATGGCCCGTGCTAGTCTCCTCAGCTTCCTCGATCTTCTTCATTTTCTTCTCCTTCTGCTTCTCTGGAGACCCCTCAAAAGGTCTTTTGCCCTTGTCTTTGCCCAGACTTAAGTTTAAGTCGAGCTCTTCTTCCTTAGCCTCTACTGTGAGATCAATGTACTTCCTTGAGGCCATGATTTGGAAAAATTTAGAAATTTTTGTAAGAGTATGAGGCGAGAGGAATACTGGGGGATTGTAGGCTCGGAGATTATTACTCTTTGTGGTGTGGTAACTGAGAACGTTGGGATGGTTTTTATAGAGAAAAATTAAGACTTAGAGACAAAGAAGATATCTTTTCACCGCACCCCTACACGATCAACCTATGGATTTCTGCAAGCTGGAAGCCAGAAGTCTAGGGTAGGCGTGCACACCAACAATGCGTCGCATTAATGCCAAAACCACGAAAGTCAGTATTCGGTGGATTTGCGGCCGATTTTACTCGATTTTCCCATTTCTCCCGTTGGCATTTTCCGAAATTCAAAGAAGTTGATAACATAGCCATTAAAGATTGCCTTGGATGCTTTTATGATGAACTGAAATACATTTCTCCGTTTTATTGTGTTGTTCTTAAGAGCCTTCAGTTGAGTATAATATACATAATTGATTGAATCATGTTGTAATTACATGTATGTATGTTATTCATGCATAATGAGTGAAGGCTACGATCAAGGAGAATATGTGATGATCCTATATATACTCATAGAGATGTGAAATCAAAATGACTTAGATAGAATAAAATGTGTAGATGATGATATATCTTCATGATTACACATACTTACATATAATGCTCTCGTGGGCAAATGAAAGGCAGTGATTTCCTTACATCATGATAATACTTACTGCATGTGACCGTAAGCAGTTAACTTTGTTTTAATATATATATATTGATATACATATATTATGTGTAAATCCAGAATAAAGACACCGATCAGAATCTAAGATAAGGCTAATATGAGACTACCCGATCATAGAGGGACATCGTGATATGGGATTACAGGATAAAACAAGTTAAAGGGAGAAAATCTCAGACTGAAGAGCGTAGTTAGTCAAAAGTTTGAGAAAGGTCAAGATTAGCCGAAAATTTTTTGAGGAAATCTTTGACTTATGTTAATTGCATTTACTATTTATCTGCATGTCCGACATTAATTGCTGGCATTGCGACATATGTGATCTGTAAACCTTATAGCGAGCGGCGTATAGGTTGTGGTGGCTTTAGCTCCAGGGACTTCGGGTTGTCTATAAATCTTGTATGCCCGTTACCCTACTCATCGCACCAAGCAAACCTACTTCTTTCATTACATACCTATTTCTCAATCTCCATTCCTTTCTCATTCGAAGTTATTTCTGAGATCCCTAGAGCAATGGCCGATAATAAGTCTTTCAACTTGAATTTTGAGACTGGCAATGTAGAGCTTGATTTAAATCTAAGTCTCAGAAACAACAAAGGGAAGAGACCTGTAGACAGGTCACCAGAAATAAAGAAGAGAAAGAGGGATGTAATAGAGTTGGAGGAGGACAATACTGCAACATCCTCAGAAAATAAGCTTGCATTCCTGGAGCGTAAGATTGAAAATCTGGAGCGTAGGATAGAGAGCCTGGAATACAAGACAGAGGACCAGAAGCGACTAATAAATCGTCTCTTTGAAAACCAAGAGAAACTGATAAACCGTCGTTTCGGGGAACTAGCTAATCGAGTTGATAGACATTCAATGTTTACAACTCAAAATTTTCGTGACCAACAAGCAAGGTGTATTGACTGTATGAACGGAGTAACTTCAGCTCTTCGCCAAATTTCTCAGGCACTTCCTCCAGAAACTCTTTCTAGGCTGCAACGATTAGCTTCCTCCTTAAGGTATGAAGCACCTTCCTCTTCTAGACCTGGAGCACCTTTTACATTTCAAAAGCCTCCTCGTCCTTAATTTATTTTTCTTTTGTTTGTACCTAAAGCTACATTTGGTGTAAGCTTCACGTATTAAAATTATCTATGTACTAGAAATAAAATTTAAGTTAGTATCTAGATCTTCTTTGTTGAAGTGATTCATTTTACTGAAAGAACTTGAGGAATGAGAAGATATTGGACTTGTTATATTTCATACTTGATTCTAAAGCATATTATAGTAATATCTTTTTGACTGAGCAGAGTTACTAAAATGATATTTCATTGCACTTCTGAGCTATGGAGGAATGCTGAATAAGTATTTTATGAACCTATATATAGAGAACTATGGGTTTGCCCTAAGCATTGAAGGGATACGACTCTATATGAGTCATTGAGGTGAGAGAAATTTCTATATATATTTATTTTATAATTATGCATGAGGAGTATGTTATTTACTTAACTCATTTTCTGGGATTGTTCTTCCTAGAGAATTATGTAATAATTTTACGTGATTTTTCCTTTTATATGACGCCATCAGCTGAGAGTGTTGCCTTAAGGTAGAAGGATCGCCTTCGGGCAAGAGTATTACCTATGACCAAAATGATGCCTTCGGGTAGGGTACTTGTATTCGTAAAAGTTATAAGCTATGTGTATGGTAGCTTGTGTTCTGATATTCAGTATGAACTAGAAAGACCATGTGTCACTTTTGAGAAGACACCTATTTGAGGTTTTACATAGACAGAGTTCGTCTTTGATCAGATGGTTTAAGTTTGGTAAAGGTTATGAGGATGAGACACTTTATGGTACAAAAGATTGTGGAAAAAAATCAAACTGATGAGGAAGAGAATGTTTACCGTTTAGAAAAGGAAAGTCCTATGCAAATTATTGATAATGCGGTCTAGAGTTCACAGTCGATAGTATAGTGTTCTTGTAAATCTTACCAAGTGTCACATCCCAAAAATTGAGCATGTGAAAAGATACTACTCATTTGATATAATTCTCAAACATACGTTATATACATATATTCTGTAAGGTTTTACATTCAACCTTAATCATTCATTCCACACTACAGAATTATATTCATCTGATAAGCAAATATAGACATACATAGTCTGATATTTCTATCTCATCGCAAGCCTAGGAGACCTATAGAAAATACAGAGCTTTTCTAATATCCACATTAATAAGTACTGGTGTCCCACCAGACAGAAATAGAGAATAAACCCAAGGGGCTTCTAATCTTCAAACGGATACTCTTGTTCTTTATTTTCTGTATCTGAAAAAAATAATCATAGGGAGTGTGAGTTTATTTAAAAACTCAGTAAGTAAATAACTGTACTATATAAAATATCAAAAGTACAAATACCACATTTACTCATATAATTAATTATCTTATACATCGAGTAGTATGGGACTCTAACCCTTTCAAACTCATGAATAAGATTTCATAGATATACACCGAGTAGTATGGGACTCTAACCCTTTCAAACTCGTGAATAAGATCTCATAGGTATACGCCGAGTAGTATGGGACTTTAACCCTTTCAACTCGTGTATAGGTTTCATAGATATGCACTGAGTAGTATGGGACTTTAACCCTTTCAAACTCGTGTATAAGATTTCTTAGATATACGCCGAGTAGTATGGGACTTTAACCCTTTCACACTCGTGTATTAGATCTCGTAGATCTTTACTCATTAATAAGATAGTGAGAATTCATCACATAGTACAATTGTCATGAGATAAATAATTTCTTCATACTCTTATTTCTACTGATCATCATATACTCCCATATGAAAAATTAATTGTTTATTATCCAAATAATATTGTAAATGGGACTTATATTGTACTTTGACTAGTAATATCAAATTAGCTGAGCAAGGTTATTCACTCACCTTGATGTTTGTCCAAGTTTACCTTGTTCCACACTAGAATTTGTGTAGGAAAATTTCCTAGTAAAATATATATTACAAGGAAACATAAGAAAGGAAACAAAATCACGAAAAATACGCAAAATTTTCTGACTGCTACAGTAACGGTTTGCTACAGTACAGTTCGCTACAGTAACAGTTTGCTACAGTGTCGGTTCGCTACAGTGCCGGTTCGCTACAGTAACGTTGACTGCTACAGTGCCGTTGACTGCCGACACTACAGTACTGCTACAGTACCCGAAGAAAATTTTCCAGAATTTTTCCGAAATCTCTGGTCGCTACAGTAACTCGAATTTTTGCAGAAAAATCTTTCAAAAATTCATCCTTTCCTTTCTTGTTTCAAAACCAGAATTTCAACTCTTTTAACCGATTATAACTCAAATATAACTTCTAAAACTACTGAGATTCATGAATTATCATCAAAATCTTCAAGAACAAAACCTCCTCTGATCTTCTACATAAACTGAAATTTAAGGAAAATAATCGGATTAAAGCTTACCTTTGATCCTTACAAAGCTTTTGAACCGAACAAATAATCGAAACTCTGAAGATCAAGGGAAGGATTTGAGAAGAAAATGAAGAACTGAGAGAGAAATGCTTTTCTGCTTCCTTCGGCTGAGTGAAAATGAGGGTTACTATTGAAACTTTATATTAAATATTTCTAATGGGTTATTCAATAACCCATGGGTATCCATAACCCAACATCCAAACCCATCCAGTCAATTTACAATAAATGGACTAATTGACCATTCTGAAACCACTTTTCCATGAATTTCACCATTCTTAGAATATATCCCTCATTGTGCAAATATTTAGTCCAGTCATTTAACTCAATTTTCATAAATAATATTCAAAGAGAACAATTAAATATGAAAATTAAAAATGACCAAAATAAATAACTAAAGTAACGTTGTAGAATTCTAAAATACTCTTAAGCGAATTATATTCTGAAATTAACGGGTATTACATTCTACCCCCCTTAAAAGAATTCGGTCCTCCGAATTAAAACCTTACCTCAAGTTTCAAATAAATGTGGATAGTTTTTCCACATCTCATCTTCTGCTTCCCACGTAGCTTCCTCGCGAGAATGATTTCTCCAAAGAACCTTGACAGTAGGAATTTCTTTGGTACGCAATTTTTTGACTTTTCTATCAAGGATAGCTACTGGTACCTCTTCGTAGGTGAGAGTTTCATCAAAATGAACTTCTTGGGGTTGAATGACATGAGAAGGATCAGGAAGATACTTCCGTAGCATGGACACATGAAATATTGGATGAACTCCCTCTAGGTTGGAAGGTAGGTCTAGGCGATATGCCACATTACCCACTCTGTCTACAACCTCATATGGGCCAACATACCTCGGACTAAGCTTGCCTTTCTTCCCGAATCTCATTACTCCCTTCATAGGTGAGATTCGTAAGAAAACCATATCACCTATTGCAAATTCAAGGTCACGTCGTCGGTTGTCCGCATAAGACTTCTGTCTACTCTGAGCAGTTAACAACTTTTCTCTGATCAGTTTAACTTTATTTATATCTTCCTGAATCATCTCAGGTCCAAATATTTTAGTTTCACCAAGTTCAAACCAACCTATAGGAGATCGACACCGTCTCCCATATAAAGCCTCAAAAGGTGCCATCTGAATACTGGCTTGGTAACTGTTGTTATAAGCAAATTCAATAAGAGACAAATGATCTTCCCAACTTCCACTGAAATCCATCACACAAGCTCTTAGCATATCCTCTAAAGTCTGAATTGTCCTTTCGGACTGTCCATCAGTCTGAGGATGGAATGCTGTGCTAAGATTCACTTTGGTACCCAAAGCCTCTTGAAAGACTTTCCAGAACCGAGAAGTAAACTGAGGTCCTCGATCTGATATAATGGATATTGGTACACCATGAAGTTTCACTATTTCTTTAACATAAATTCGAGCAAGTTTTGCTACATTGAAAGTGGTATGAACAAGAAGAAAATGTGCTGACTTAGTAAGTCGATCCACTATGACCCATATTGAGTCATTTCCTTTTGTTGACCGAGGTAAACCTACTACAAAATCCATAGTGATCATTTCCCACTTCCATTCGGGAATATCTAGTTTTTGCATCAATCCAGGTGGTCGTCGATGTTCAGCTTTAACTTGCTGACAAGTCAAACATCGAGCTACAAAGTCAGTCACGTCTCGCTTCATGCCCTCCCACCAGTAAACTTGTTTCAAGTCCTGATACATTTTCACAGCACCAGGATGTACAACGTAGGGTGAACCATGAGCTTCCATTAAGATTTCATGTTTCAAAGATTCAATGTTGGGGACACAGAGTCTCCCATTAAACCATAAGACTCCCTCTTCATCTACCAAGAAACTTGGTGCTAGACCTTGCCTTGCCTTATCTCTGATTTTGACCATATCAATGTCATTTTCTAAAGTTGCTTTTACTTTTTCTACAAGGGATGATCTAACTGTTAAATGAGCCAGAAATGTACCTGACTCAGTGATCTCGAAGAATACTCCATCAGCTTCCAATTCTTGTAGTTCATGTATTAGAGACCTCCTTATAGTGGCAATGTGAGCTAAACTTCCCATAGACTTTCGACTTAGAGCATCAGCCACTACATTTGCTTTACCTGGATGGTAAAGGATGGTACAATCATAATCTTTCAGAAGTTCCATCCACCTTCGTTGCCTTAGATTGAGATCTCTCTGCTCAAAAATGTACTTAAGGCTTTTGTGATCTGTAAAAATTTTACAAGTTTCCCCATACAAGTAATGTCTCCAAATCTTTAGGGCAAACACTACAGCTGCCATTTCCAAATCATGAGTGGGGTAATTCAATTCATGCTTTTTAAGCTGACGTGAGCCATAAGCTATGACTTTACCATGTTGCATCAACACACATCCTAAGCCTATCTTTGAGGCATCACAGAATACAGAGTAACCCCCTGGTCCTGATGGTAGGATTAAGACTGGTGCAGAAGTTAAACACTCTTTCAATTGGGTGAAACTTTGTTCACATAAATCATCCCAAATGTATTTAACATTCTTTCGGGTTAACTTATTTAATGGGAGAGCCGTCTTAGAGAAATCTTTGACAAAGCGACGGTAATACCCTGCTAAGCCAAGAAAACTACGTACTTCAGACACAGTTGTTGGTCTAGGCCACTGTTTAACTGCTTCAATTTTACTTGGATCTACATGAATACCTTCTTGGGAAATAACATGTCCCAAAAATGTTACATGACTCATCCAGAATTCACATTTTGAGAGCTTTGCGTACAACTGATGCTCTCTCAAAGTCTGAAGCACTATTCTCAAATGTTCAGTATGTTCTTCATGACTCTTTGAATACACCAAAATATCATCAATAAATACAATTACAAACTTATCAAGGAATGATTTGAACACTCTGTTCATTAAATCCATAAATGCTGCTGGTGCATTTGTCAACCCAAAAGACATCACAAGAAACTCATAATGTCCATACCGTGTACGAAAAGCAGTCTTAGGTATATCATCACTCTTAATTCGTAACTGATGATATCCAGACCTTAGATCAATCTTTGAGAAGTATTTTGCTCCTTGAAGCTGATCAAACAAATCATCTATCCTTGGTAAAGGATACTTATTCTTCACTGTGACTTTATTCAGCTGACGATAATCTATACATAATCTCATAGAACCATCTTTCTTTTTCACAAAAAGAACAGGAGCACCCCAAGGTGAAAAACTTGGGCGAATGAACCCTTTGTTTAACAAATCTTCCAATTGTTCTTTGAGTTCTTTTAGCTCAACAGGAGCCATACGATAAGGTGGAATAGAAATTGGTCTTGTGTCTGGGACCAAATCAATACTGAACTCAATATCTCTTTCTGGCGGTAATCCAGGTAAATCTTCTGGGAACACATCTGGGAATTCATTAACCACATGAATGTCTTCTAACTTCTGTTCTTTCTTTTCTAAATCTTTGATAAAAGCTAGAAATCCCTGACATCCCTTTCGCAACATACGCCGGGCACTTAACATAGATATCATGTTGCAAGGTACATCACTTCGATCTCCTTGAAACACAAAATTACTCCTCCCCGGCATATTAAAGGAAATAACTTTGTCACGACAATTTATAGTAGCATGACAAGAAGATAGCCAGTCCATCCCTAAAATCACATCAAAATCTAACATATTGAGAACCATAAGATCTATCTCAGTTTCCATGCCTCCAACGATTATTTTACAAGAACGATAACATGTTTTAACCATTAAAGTCTCTCTCATCGGTGTGGAAACCAAGAATGGTTCTTTAAGAATAATCGAATCAAATGCAAATCTCTTGGCAAATAGGGGCGACACATATGAGTGAGTAGAACCGGGGTCAAACAAAATACGTGCAGCAAAAGTATTAACAGATAATATACCTGTAACTACAGCATTGGATGTTTGAGCATCCTGTCGGGTTAGAGCATATACTCTTGCATTTTCTCTGCCAGCAGCTTGTTTTCCACGGTCACCTTGGCCTCTTCCAGAACCTCTTCCCATACTACCCCCTGTTGAAGGGGTTAGTGTTTGAGTAATAGAAACAGAAATAGATTGTGGTCGAGGTGGCAAAGTAGACCCTTGACCTGGTCCTGTCATGAGCTGAGGGCACTCCCTTACAAAATGTCCTTTTTGTCCACAGTTAAAACAACCTGTACCAACAGTGTTTAACCTGCATTCTCCGAAGTGGAACTTTCCACATTCAGGACATTGAAGTTTTTCCCTTCTACCATGAGTACCTCCTCTACTAGAAGAGCTAAAACCACCCCTGTTCTCTAAACGAGGCTTAGCCACACTGGCTGTAGAATAAGATGACTTAGTAGGAGTGGCTGGAGCATGTTGTGATGCAGTAAAGGGTTTCAAAGTCCCTGAGTCTTCCCCTTGATCAAAAGATCTTCTATACCTAGCTTTCTTCTTTTGACGATACTCTTCTTTATTCTTTGACCTCTTTTCCATTCTTCGGGCCACATCAACAGCCTCTGAGTACGAAGAGTATTCGTTCATATTAGAACCCACTTGATCATATAAGGCATCACAGATTGCTCCACAATCTTCAAGGAAACATTGTGGGTCCTCTTTGGGATTTTTCCCTGAAAAAGTAGGAGGCCTCATTTTCTGGAATTCAGACATTTTTACCTCTCTTACATTAACTCCTCCCGCTAACGGAGCTGGTGGTACATTTTCAGCTTCAACAATAGGAGGATCCACTGGCAGGTTAGCTTGTGCAGCTCGACCTCTCATTTCAGCCTCAAATCGGTCAAATCGTTCATTCATCAAATTAATCACATGTGCAATAGTTGCATTACCGACGTGAGCATCAGGTTCGACTCTCCTTGCTTGCTCACTAGTTGCGTCCTCAGTACTTTGAGCATGTAAACTATCACTACGGTTAGGATCATCTTGCACATGTACTGGTGGATTTATGGCCCTCCTTGGACCCATATGCTTATTATTATTAGAAGATCCTTCTGACATTGATCTGTCACAGATCTACACACATAACAAACAATTTTCAAACATAAACAAAATATCACTTACTAGCCCCACTGAGAAGTTATCTATAAAATGACGTTATACTCTACAAGGTCTTTTATGGAACCTAATCCTATGGTCATGCCGCGGCTCATGACAATAGGGAAGGGCCCACAAAGATCACTTTGCTCTGTACTCTATAGGGGACCTATAAAACCTTTCCTCTGATACCAAATTTGTCACATCCCAAAAATTGAGCATGTGAAAAGATACTACTCATTTGATATAATTCTCAAACATACGTTATATACATATATTCTGTAAGGTTTTACATTCAACCTTAATCATTCATTCCACACTACAGAATTATATTCATCTGATAAGCAAATATAGACATACATAGTCTGATATTTCTATCTCATCGCAAGCCTAGGAGACCTATAGAAAATACAGAGCTTTTCTAATATCCACATTAATAAGTACTGGTGTCCCACCAGACAGAAATAGAGAATAAACCCAAGGGGCTTCTAATCTTCAAACGGATACTCTTGTTCTTTATTTTCTGTATCTGAAAAAAATAATCATAGGGAGTGTGAGTTTATTTAAAAACTCAGTAAGTAAATAACTGTACTATATAAAATATCAAAAGTACAAATACCACATTTACTCATATAATTAATTATCTTATACATCGAGTAGTATGGGACTCTAACCCTTTCAAACTCATGAATAAGATTTCATAGATATACACCGAGTAGTATGGGACTCTAACCCTTTCAAACTCGTGAATAAGATCTCATAGGTATACGCCGAGTAGTATGGGACTTTAACCCTTTCAACTCGTGTATAGGTTTCATAGATATGCACTGAGTAGTATGGGACTTTAACCCTTTCAAACTCGTGTATAAGATTTCTTAGATATACGCCGAGTAGTATGGGACTTTAACCCTTTCACACTCGTGTATTAGATCTCGTAGATCTTTACTCATTAATAAGATAGTGAGAATTCATCACATAGTACAATTGTCATGAGATAAATAATTTCTTCATACTCTTATTTCTACTGATCATCATATACTCCCATATGAAAAATTAATTGTTTATTATCCAAATAATATTGTAAATGGGACTTATATTGTACTTTGACTAGTAATATCAAATTAGCTGAGCAAGGTTATTCACTCACCTTGATGTTTGTCCAAGTTTACCTTGTTCCACACTAGAATTTGTGTAGGAAAATTTCCTAGTAAAATATATATTACAAGGAAACATAAGAAAGGAAACAAAATCACGAAAAATACGCAAAATTTTCTGACTGCTACAGTAACGGTTTGCTACAGTACAGTTCGCTACAGTAACAGTTTGCTACAGTGTCGGTTCGCTACAGTGCCGGTTCGCTACAGTAACGTTGACTGCTACAGTGCCGTTGACTGCCAACACTACAGTACTGCTACAGTACCCGAAGAAAATTTTCCAGAATTTTTCCGAAATCTCTGGTCGCTACAGTAACTCGAATTTTTGCAGAAAAATCTTTCAAAAATTCATCCTTTCCTTTCTTGTTTCAAAACCAGAATTTCAACTCTTTTAACCGATTATAACTCAAATATAACTTCTAAAACTACTGAGATTCATGAATTATCATCAAAATCTTCAAGAACAAAACCTCCTCTGATCTTCTACATAAACTGAAATTTAAGGAAAATAATCGGATTAAAGCTTACCTTTGATCCTTACAAAGCTTTTGAACCGAACAAATAATCGAAACTCTGAAGATCAAGGGAAGGATTTGAGAAGAAAATGAAGAACTGAGAGAGAAATGCTTTTCTGCTTCCTTCGGCTGAGTGAAAATGAGGGTTACTATTGAAACTTTATATTAAATATTTCTAATGGGTTATTCAATAACCCATGGGTATCCATAACCCAACATCCAAACCCATCCAGTCAATTTACAATAAATGGACTAATTGACCATTCTGAAACCACTTTTCCATGAATTTCACCATTCTTAGAATATATCCCTCATTGTGCAAATATTTAGTCTAGTCATTTAACTCAATTTTCATAAATAATATTCAAAGAGAACAATTAAATATGAAAATTAAAAATGACCAAAATAAATAACTAAAGTAACGTTGTAGAATTCTAAAATACTCTTAAGCGAATTATATTCTGAAATTAACGGGTATTACACCAAGGATGTGAAGAGGTTTGGAAAGAAAGAGATACAAAGGATGAGATATAGACGAAGTAATCACACTTATTTCAGTCTTGAGATGAGTTTTGAATTCGGGGGACCGAATTCTCTTAAGGGGGTGATAATGTAATACCCAAGAAAAATAAAATATAAATATTTGTTTATAAACTACTGTTACTATTTCATTATATGGTACTATTCACCCGTATAATACTATTTACGTATACGATACTGTTCATTTATACAATCGAAATGTCAAGTACTAGATGTGGTTTGGTCATAAGAGAAAACTAGGAACAAGTTCGTAGGAGAAAATGACGTTTTATGGGTGAAAATACCCTCAGGGACTAAAGTGAAAGGACTGATTTGAAAAGAAACTTAAAGGTTTAAGGTGAAAAGATAGTTTTCCCTTTAAGTTTTCAATAGTAATAACAGATCGTACGCGTGAGGTACACAGTAACTGCATTATTAGAAATGTTATTTTCATGAATAGTAAATTGAATATTTTATTAGCGCATAGTATCAAATAGTACCCTTGACTTTTGCTATAAATATGCCCTTTTATTTCACTTCTAAACTCACACCTTCAACTTCTCTTCTTCTCTCCTTAAGTTTCTCTTACTCCAATGCTAGGCCTCTGAGATTTTGGGCCTTTCCTTTTTGCTTAGGTAAGGATACTATTCCCTTTCTATGTCTTTCAAATTCTAGAAGTTATTTTCTTAAGTATGCTCTGTGGTTGCGGCTTTGGCCGATCTTCCACATCAGAAAGACTGTCCTTAGCTGTTTATATGTTATTTTGATTCTCTGATTACCAAAATAGAATGTAAATTGTGAAAAATACATGTATAGGAAAGTTCTGGCTAAGGAAAGACTTGGTTTTTAAGTGTGTCCAGTGTGACCCTCCACTCTTTCCTGGGAACTTACCTGGTGTACTCTTTTACATATTGTATTCTGTATTTCTGGTATGAATAGTACCCGTACGTATGAATAGTAACTGTATGAATAGTAACCGTATATATGAATAGTATCTGTACGTAAAAATAGTATTCATACGTATAAATAGTGATCATATGTACGAATATTATCTGTATATATAAATAGTATCCGTATGTATAAATAGTGACCGTATATATGAATAGTGACCGTACATATGAATAGTACCATATGTATGAACAGTATCAGTATGAAAACAATCCTAATTTGTTTTCTCTAATCTTTCATAAAAATTTCTGTAGCGGAATACTGAAATTCATCTGTGTACTCTTGTCTGTAACGACTTAGAGAAGCGATATTTGTACGGAATCCAGGTGAGTGAAACGACCCCGTTTTAATAGAGTTTTAGCATTATTGGTGATAAAAAGTATGTCGTAAGACACTCCCAAGATTCATAGGGGGAAATTGGATTTAGAATGACGAATCTAATGAGATAATTAATCCATAAGTATGGATAAAATGAAATAAGTATCTCATGATGATGTGAAATTTGAATCATATAGTTATATATTATACCTGTTATATGGATGAATATTATATTGTATTTCTGATTATGATATGAAATATGGTACTATTGATTGTGATTGAGCGGGACAGTACCCCCTCTCACGGTAAGGCGGAAAACCCGGTTGACAGGGTGTCTTGACCAATGAGTGTAGAGACAACGATTCCCTCAGTAGGGATATAGCCCGGATTGGTGATAAATCCGTGAGGCGCCCTAGCTAAGAGGATGAGGTTGTGCGTCATGGCGGAAATATACATAATTGGTGAGCCGGCCTGTGTGCGCTCTCCGGGATATATTGCCATTGACGAGTACTAGTAACGTTTGTTGAATTGGATGAATTTTTATCTTCTTGTATGTAAAAGGATGATGTTGTGCGTCATGGCGGAAATATACATAATTGGTGAGCCGGCCTGTGTGCGCTCTCCGGGATATATTGCCATTGACGAGTACTAGTAACGTTTGTTGAATTGAATGAATTTTTATCTTCTTGTATGTAAAAGGATGATGTTGTGCGTCATTGCGGAAATATACATAATTGGTGAGCCGGCCTGTGTGCGCTCTTTGGGATATATTTCCATTGACGAGTACTAGTAACATTTGTTGAATTGGATGAATTTTTATCTTCTGTCTATTGGTTGAGTATAAGCCTTCGGATATACTTGCATTACTGGTAATGTATTTGAATTTTATTAACGCGAGGCCGATTCGTTCATTGAGTTTAAAAGCTCACACTGTTTGTACAACCTTTTTGTTCAGATCAGGTTGCCAGCGAAGAATATCTGCTAGAGGAGTAGATCACTTTGGACTTTCGTGTTGTCGGGTAGACCCCTCTTTTGTTATAGATTATGTTGCTCTGTAATCGTCTAGGACATCTAGTTCAGGGGTTCGACATTTGGCTTGTATGTCAGTATAATAATGTATTTTAAATTGATAATCTATGATTACATGCAAATCATCTCTATGATTTTCAGATAAGAAAATTTGATATATTTATCGGAAGGCTTACAGTGATGAGAGATTTATCATTGTACCGGTCATGTGCCCAGAAAACGGGTCGTGACACTCTTCTTGACAGAAAAGTCTCTAGCGATCTACAATTATTGAATAGCTATAGTTTCCACACAGACATATGAACTCTACAACCATCCAACGACTGTGGACCATTAGTGATTTTCCCTGACCTATGACATCAGGGAAAGAATTCGGGCCCCTACCGAACTACTTGCTATTTTGCTTCCTTTATTTGCCTTAGCTCCCTCAAATCCTTATTTTGCAACTTTGATATTTAAAGTAAAAATAAAATGTGTGCAACAAAAATCTCTTAGATGATTAGGAAATTATACTACATATCCAAAAAATTATGAATATGACGATTAACGCCTAAAAGGTCCTTCTGCAGTTCTTTACACCGTGGTTATTATTTTTTTTTTTTAAAGTCAAGAGTATTCTTTCATCTAATTTAATAATAGATTAATTTCTTTCGAGTTTATTGAAAATAAAAGATAGAATCCTCTTCAAATTAATATTTTCAGGAATCAAATTTTTATTGTTATCTTAAGGTTTAATTATACGTGACTACTGCAACCACCGAATGGCCAATGTTGAGCTGTTGAAATTGATGTTTGCATAAACATGTCCAAACGTGATTTGTTGGTCAACAAATTTTAGACTATTTATCCATTAATATGCTTGCGGGAGACAAATTTGTCTAGTCAACTTTCATTTGTCAAAATTTTATAGCCGAAGTGAAATAATCAGTGGTTGATATATAATATGACATGATTTGTAGCTTAATTGAAATTATGGATAGACATTAAGGACATGTATTGGCATAGCAATAATCACTGATTGATATATAATGACATATAAGAATTCAATTACAACTTTTTTAACTATAAACATTAAATAAATAATTAAATGGACTATAAGTTAATAGAATTACTTAACCCATAAATATTCATGTGAAATACACTTCAATTTTTTATCTTGTGAATTACTGTTCCATTCGCTAATATTTATTTGTTTAATATTTCATAACTTAAGGTATTAATTTCTTCTTCTTTTTTTTTGGGAAAAACTTATATGAAATTCTTTTATATATATTTATTATTAAATTCTCTAATCCAAACACAATAGCTATATAATTTTTAAAAATAATTATATATTTTTTCATAACTTAACATTATATAATTAATTTTTTAAAAAAGTTTATACATGTTTTATTTTTAGTAAAAAACCTAATAATAAAAATGAAAGAAACAAGTGTATTCCTTTATTTTAATATTCCATGTTTAAATTTTTCTTTATTTTCAAATTTTACTCAATTTTTTTAAAAAACAAAAGTATAAAAAAGGCTTTGCATTTAGTATTATAAACAGATATAATTTTTCTTGCAATAATTCTTAAGCTTTAAAGTAATTAAGTTTTCTTTTTGAATGATACTTTTTTAACAGATGCAATGTATTTTAAAAATATGAAAATTACCTCGGCAAAATTTCTATTTTCATTAAACGTACAATTTGAATGATCAAAACATAAGTGGCGTGGGAGCAAAAGCTGGGATAATGAAGGAAACAGCAGATCGCCTGAAACTTCCACAAAGAACACAATTGGAATATTAGTTCCATCAAAACATAATTAATCTGAAAAATAATTGGCCAAAATGCAAATAAACTCTTTAGGGGTTATATAATTCACATCTTTAATTTTAAAAAAGCATAACTTATTCGTTGACTTTTAACACAACTAAAAATATGGTTAAATTGAAAATAAATACATCCAATTTATTATTCTAAATATAAATTGCAACAAAAAATATAAGAATAGATTGAGTTGTATTTTTTTTTGGTTAATTTTGCCTTTTTTTAGCTCAAATAAATACGTATTACTAAGATTTTAAATAAAAAAATTAACGAGAAAATTATATTACATGTCTGTACAAAATTGAAAGTTAAAAAATTTTTGTTACCAACTTATAAAATTGAAGAAATAAATCCTACAAACCATTAAATGGAGGGAATCTGACCAAAATAATTTAATATAGCACACTATTATAACATATTCTTCTAGCTTTCCGTCTCTTTTTTTTCTCCCTTCGGCGAAACATAATTAGCTAGCTTTAGATGTTCACACTTCGCCACAACTAAGAAAAATTCTAATGTCTATCCATAACTTGATTTATAATTCTACGTGGCAACAAACAAACAACCAAAAATTCCTTAATTTCCTTACATCTATGATGCCAATATATACATGTTTAGTAAAAGTAGGAAATTGTGGTTTGTGATCTTTTTTCTTTCTGTCTATGATTTTAATTTTTTTTAAATTTTATTATTGTATGTAATTTTTAAACTTTTTTCAAAGATTATCAAGCTTTTATTACTTAATTTGGTCATATTTATTTCATAAGAAGATGGTCATATTCATTAAATATATTGTGATACAAGAAATTGTATGAAGTTTTATAAAATAAGCTAGAGTTTTTTTTTTAAGAAAAAATTACATGAGCTAATCCACTATAAAGCAAGTTCCATCTTTGTCTATTTTTTTTTAATTACCAAGGAGGGGAAAATGGGAGTAGAAATGAGATTTAGGAGAAGTCAAACTCTCAACCATAAGCCTCATTAAAGCTTATGCATGTCAAGGAAAAATGTTACTTGAGTTAAGACTCTTATGGGACACTTTTTTTTTAATTAAAATGTCTGAATTTAAATATATTTTATTATTAAAATATTATTTTTAAATCTAAATATTAAACGATTGAGACTGTATTTTTTTAACATATAAACAAATATAAATAATTTATAAAACATTATATTCAAGTAAACATTTGTTATTAATTATTATATTTAATGATATATGATATTATAAAATTTGTTGTTAACGTTTTTATTTTTTTTATAATTTAAAATTATTTTATACAAATAAGAATATGATTTATATTTGTTGTATTATACTACATTTGCTATATTACACTTAAAAAGTCACCTGTAGTAGCAAGATTTGGTCCAACATGTTGCAAATTTAAATCTTCTCAAGAACAATTTTTAATGTTGAAATAAAGTAATCAAGTAATCAACACCCAACAAATTCAAGATTAGATCTGAATGATTATTTATCTCAAGATATAATCTATCAAGATCTACCCAAACCTATTAAGAATTTAATATAAATTAAAGACAAACACACTTAATGATTTAAAATCTGAATGAATCAAATTCAGATCCTTGTTAAGTGTAAACTGATACTCCCTTATACAAGCTCCATCTTATTTGACCATTAGTTTCACACCCAAAAAAAAATGTAAAAATGCTCACAGAGAATAATAAATAAATTTTTTAGATAGTAATAAATAAATACATTTTTTATTGTAAGTCGAATATCAAATTAGACGTTTCTCCTGGTTCATCCCCTCCCTCTAACTATCTGATAAAATTCTACTGTAGTATTTTTTTTAAAAAAAAAACTAACACTTTTTTTCCAGTAT
Source organism: Biancaea sappan (assembly GCA_037074585.1). Taxonomy (NCBI): domain Eukaryota; kingdom Viridiplantae; phylum Streptophyta; class Magnoliopsida; order Fabales; family Fabaceae; genus Biancaea; species Biancaea sappan. Next base: position 79,458,554 of record CM073491.1, read on the forward strand.
CTTTCATTCAAATTACAAGTTTTTAACTGAATAATTTATAAAAATTGACTCTTAATTTTTTTATTATAATTTTTTTAATCTTTAAAGTAGTGTTATCTTTAAGTAATTTAACATTAAATAGAGGTTACATGTACTAGTCTTCTTCTTTACTCCAATTATAATTTTTCCCTTAAACGATTTTTAATTAACTTATTCATAAATCAAACATAGAGAAGTAGTAGTTACGGTTGATTTTTTTCGTTGTTTTAGAATATCTTACGTTTTAAAATATTAATATTCAATAACTAAAAAATAAATAGTGTATTTATTCAGCCATTAAATATTGTTTTTAATTTTAAGATTAGACATTTAAAATTCATATTTTGAAAAACCACATGAAATAACCCAATTACCCAAAGTTAGTTTATCAAAGCCGTATTAATAGTTTGAATACCATGAAGAACAACAATGTAACGGCTATCGAGGATCCTATTTTGTGATAGGCTTCACTCTTTGCGCTCTCATCCTAGATGAAAAGAATTTTTGAGGAATCAAATCAAAAAATTGCATGGAATATTTTTAAAATTAAAAGCGAGGAAGAAGGAAATTTTACCCGTAATCGTCCTCGGTGCTTTTATCACAGTAAGGAAGCGCGTCGGCGTCGCTCCTCCTCACCATCTGTTCCGATCTGGAGGAATCGTTTTCGTCGTCGTCCTCGGCAATCGACAACAGCGATGGCTTCCAATCAGCCTCTTCCGAGAGCCTCCTCCGCTTGGTACGGCGGCGACGCCGGTAAGAAAGCGGAGGCGGAGGTGGAGGTGGAGGCTGAGCTACCAGCGCCGTCCGTTCCCCCTCGTAGAGAGTACTCGAGTAAGCGATTGTCGGTTTCGGCGAGAGCACGGTGGCGCGCACGCCGCAACAGGAGACTAATTCGAAGAACCTCATTCTTAGGGTGTGAAATTGAAATTAAAGAAGTTCTCGCTCGCTCTCTCTCTCTCTCTCTCTCTCTCTCGCTCGCTCCGGGCTACCTTAATCTTTTCGCTCTTCGTTTCTCGGGTCAGAGAAAACGGAAGAGCGACAGAGAAAAGTAGGCGGAGGTGGAGGTTGGGAAAGGGGAAGCAATGACGGAAGAATTAGGATCCGCTGAGAGGGACGCCATCGTTGAGACTTGAGAGAGACTGTCCAACCCCAAGCTAGGGATTTTTTTTTCCTCCTAATTTTGAAGCGTGATTTGCTGTTTTTGAGTCTCCGATTTTGGCTCTGCAATACTGGTTTTTTCTGTTCGGTATATATGGGCGGAGATGACTTATACACATTTTCTTGAATCTTTGAGATTTTGCTGTGTATTAAAATTATAATATATGTAAAAATTTATTTTAAATACTAAATATGAGTTCTAAAAAATATAAATTTATTTTTTAAAAGTTATATATTTATCCAGTTTTATAGAAAAATCATACACTAGTTAAGCAAATATATAATTTTTTTTAACATGTTTTATATAAGAGAATGTAGGAACGGCTTGGAATATATGAGTCCGGATTTGCCGCTGTTTTAATTCGCTGTTGATGCTACTTTTAGCAACGGTTTTTACCGTTGCTAAAAGTTATGACAACAGTTTTTTTGTTGCCAAAACTTTCAACAAAAGCGACAGATTTGCACAGCAGCAAATCCGATTTGGAATATATAAGTTATATACCCTGATATTTGCCCCTGACTCGCAGTGTGTTTGTAGGATATTCAAAATTCAATCCATTCAATTTTAAATGATTTTATTTATTTTTTTTCTGTTAATAATATGTATTTCTACGATTAAAATTGGAAAAATATTTAATATTGAATTTTTAATTCTTTTTTGGTTAAAAGCCAACCATCCAATCTAATCTAAATGTGATGAAAACTAAAATAGATTGATTTAGTTCTATCAAAAAATGATTGAATTAATTTGATGGAATTTTTTTCTATCTAATTAGCCATTCTAATCAAATCCATCTAATTCAAACCAATGAAGAAACCTACTAAATTGGGCAAGTTTTAACCCTGCTAAAATAGATTGATTTAGTTCTATCAAAAAACGTGTTCAGTTGTTCAATCTGGGCAAGTTTTAACCCTGCTAAATTGGGCCCTAGAGGTAGGTTTCGAAGAAAAGAGAACATGGCTTAATTTGAATGTAAACCAAATCATGACTTCTGTTTTTCTTTTTCTTTTTTTGTTTTACATGACAGAACAATATTTTAAACATATAATCAATCTCCTAGCAAATTATTCACACTACTCAGTTCTCACCAGTCCACTAGCCCATCACCTGATGGCTTCTTTAGGCAGCTTGGTTTAGGCAATTGCGCCTTCCATGAGCTTTTTCTTTCTTCAATTTTCTTACATTTTTATTTTTGGTCATCTTTCATAATTTAAGCCAAATGAAAGTGATACAAATTTAAAGAAAATAATATTTTTTTGAAACCTTAAGTACGCCAACTTTCTTTTATATCTATTGTCATACATTCGCTTTGGGGGTTACAGTGAAGTGAGGGTATTGCGAGTTTGGCGTCCTTGCTTTTTCTACAAAAACTAGGGACCTGCCAGATCTAATAGCCAGCAACTATTTTTTTTTAATTTTAAACAGTGCGAAACGCACCGTTAATTTTTTTTTTTGAAAATGGTGTAAATGTACTGTTTCATTAAAGAGACTTTTTTTTCACAGCAGATGGCAAATCAGCATGTGACATGTGTCGAATTTTTTTTCTTCTCATTCTGGCGATAGAGGGACTGAAGTGAAGAAAAATCTACAAAAAAATCCCAGACCGTATAGTTTTCTTTCAGATATACCCTCCCCTTCAGTACAAAATCTACAGGCTTTATTTTCTTCTTGTCCAAGCACCAAAATTCCATCTTCCTGTCATTTGCAATCAACGTGGAGCACCAGTTAGCATTTCCGTTCAACGTCAAGCACCAGCTGAGCATCATAGTCTTTCTTTTGTGAACGTCTTCCACCATTTTCCAGTTGGTTCAACGTCTGCAACTTTCCATTTGATTCAGCCTCAACCTCATTCTTCCTTGGTTCTGCTTTAGCCCCCCTTTGGTTCATATGCAAATTCCATTTCGTGGGCTTTGGTATGTATATATATATATATATATATATTTTTTTTTTTTAAGTTTTCATCAGCAACTAGAAGTGGATTCTGAAATAATATTGAACAGGGATAGAAGAGGAATATGAAATCATAATGTGTGGAGGAGCTTTCTATTCTTTTTGTTTATATTTGAAAGACGCAATCGTGTATTATCCTAGACTTAATGTTTGAGAGATAATTGTTGTGTAGAAGTAAAAGGGGTTCTTTATTATAGTTAATGAGTTCTCTATGTAAGCTGGTTAATGCTTGACTATCATGTGGTATAATGGATTGCATGAAGGAAGCGTGTGATTAAAGATGATACTTAACTGAAGAAATGAAATCTAGTTTAGAGTAGGTTAAAAAAATGTATTTCTATGATCACAAAAATAGATTTTTACTTTAAAAAAATGTATTTGTATGATCACGGTGTTCAAAGAATTAAAGATTGTTGGGGATTGACTTTATATTTTGTTAGAAAATTACAGATCAAAATTGTTGACTTGTAACGCAATTAAAATAAGAAAAATGAAGATAAAATGAACACCAAGAATTTACATGGTTCACCCAATATAGGCTACGTTCACGGGCAAGTGAAAGAGAGATCGCACTAGAAAGAATATAGTAATTACAACTATTCTCAATATTAATAGGAGAGAACAATTATTACTCTCTCTATTAACAGGAATAAAATAACTCACTATTTCTTTCTAGAAATTATAAGTAGAAGCTATAGGAAGGAATGAGAATGGATTTTGGGATGGATTGAAGGAGAGGAGAAGAGCTCTATTTATAGAGCATTTCCCTTCTTCAATTGCGCATGCAATGACCTCAACGAGCTGCAGCAAAGCAAATGCAATTTGTCTTCAAAATTGCAAATTCAAAACATGGGGCCCACTCCTTTTCTTTTGGTAAAAATTACTTCTTTTGGTTGTAACTTTTATTAATTGCAATTTAACCCCAGGTCCCACCTCACAAATCTCCCACTTGAAGACTTTGATTTTAATCATGTCTTCACATGCTATCCATTCTTGCACTTGCCATTCCTACATTGTTTACATTTTTTATAGGCTATGTGAGGATCGACACCATATAAACTTGTCAGCATTTACTGGCTTCGTCAACACATCTGCTAGGTTCTCCTTTGTGTGAATCTTTTGCATATCCACACTCCCTTCCTCTACTACTTCTCGAACAAAGTGATATTGAACGCCTATGTGCTTTGTCCTGGAGTGAAAAGCTGGATTCCTTGCAATATGCAAGGCACTCTGACTGTCACAAAACAAAGTAATCTTCTCTTGCTATGCCCGAGTTCCTCCAGTAACTGTTGTATCCATATAGCTTCTTTGCAAGCTTGTGTAGCTGCCATATATTCTGCTTCTGTAGTAGATAAAGCTACAACAGTTTGTAGTTTTGATATCCAGCTTACACCACCACCTACAAGGGTAAACACATAGCCTGTAGTAGATTTTCTTTTGTCGAGATCTCCTGCAAAATCTGAATCAACATAACCTTTGACAGTAAAATCTGATCCTTCGTAACATTAGCATGTGAGGTTCCTTTGATGTATCTCAGGATCCTTTTTATAGCATTCCAATGCTCTCTACCAGGATTTCCCATGTATCGACTAACCGCTCCCACTGCTTGTGCAATGTCTGGTCTTGTACATATCATGGTAAACATCAGGCTTCCCATCGCTAATGCATACGGTACTCGAGACATTTCCATACTCTCTGCTTCATTGCTAGGAGACATACTTGAGGATAATTTGTAGTTGACAGGAAGTGGGGTAGTGATTGGCTTACAATCTTGCATGTTGAAGCGCCGCAAGATCTTTTGTAAATAATTCTTTTGAGAAAGCCAAATCTTCCTATCTTTTCTGTCTCGGTGAATAGGCATTCCTAAAATTTTGTTTGCTGGTCCCAGATCCTTCATATCAAACTCCCTAGCCAATTGTGCCTTCAATTCTTGGACTCGATCTTTGTTGGGGCCTACCACCAACATGTCATCCACATATAACAGCAAGATGATGAAATCATTATTACCAAACCTCTTGTAGTAGGTACAATGGTCTGAACTAAGCCTCATGTATCCAAGGCTAATTATGAAGGAATCAAATCTCTTGTACCAACATCTTGGCACCTGCTTTAGACCGTACAGAGATTTGGTTAACCTGCAAACCAAGTTTTCTTTTCCTTGTTCTTTAAAACCTTTTGGTTGGAGCATATAAATTTCTTCTTCAAGTTTTCCATGAAGAAAAGCAATTTTTACATCTAGCTGTTCAAGATGTAAATCAAATGTACCACATATTGCCAAGACTATTCTGATAGTGGTAAGTCTAACTACTGGAGAAAATATCTCATTGAAATTTCTGAGCAAACCCTTTCACCACAAGTCTTACACGATATCGTTCCACTTGGTCATTGCCATCTCGTTTAATCTTATAGACCCATTTGTTACCAATGGCTTTTCGACCTTTTGGAAGTGCAACAAGTTCCCATGTTTTGTTTCTATGCAAGGCTTCCATTTTTTCCTGCATTGCTATCATCCATTGAGAAGCATCTGAACTATTCAAAGCCTCTTGAAAGGTTAATGGTTCTCCCTCTTCAGATAGAAGACAGAATGCATCATGGTTTGCCATGACATAATTTGAGTGCCATGATGGTTTTCTTCTCTGGCGTGTTGATCTTCGAACATCTCCATCATTGGCCTCATCTGGGTCTTGTTCTCCGTGTTCTTGTTTTACTTTAGAAGAATTTTCTTTTCCAGAATTTCTCTCCACCTGTACTGTAGTAGTCTCTCTGGAAGTGCTGTCATTTTCCTGCTCACTTTGCAGTTTATTTTCTGTAAATATTACATCTCTGCTGACTATAATTTTGTGGGCAGTGGGATCCTACAAACGATACTCCTTAACACCATCAGCATAACCCAAGAATATACATTTTCTGGATTTTGGATCCAGCTTTGTTCTTTCTTGGGAGTTGTACATTACGTACATAGGACATCTGAACACATGTAGAGAAGAATAATCTGCTGGCTTACCTGTCCACATCTTCATTGGAGTCTTTAAATCAATTGCAGTGGACGATGACTGATTTATCACATAACAGGTAGTTTTGACTGCTTCTGCCCATAAGGACTTGGCTAAACCTTTAGTTTGTAACATAGCTCTTGTTTTGTCTAAGAGAGTTCTGTTCATCCGCTCTGCTATACCATTTTGCTGGGGTGTATGTGCAACTGTGAATTGTCGTTGGATAACCTCTTGCTTGCAAAATGTTAGGAAATCGCTATCTTTATATTCTCCTCCATTGTCTATCCTCAAGCACTTGATCCTTTTTCCAGATTCAAGTTCTACTCTTGCTTTGAAATCTTTGAAGATTAAGAACACATCTGACTTCTTCTTGATTAGGTACACCCATAGTCTCCTGGAGTAGTCATCAATAAATGACACAAAATATTTTACTCCTCCTATGGACATCACCGGGGACTCCCAGACATCAGAATAAATCAAGTTTAGTACGTGCTTACTTCTGGCAGTTGATCTTCCAAACTTCAATCTATTTTGCTTACTTATAACACAGTGCTCACAGAAAGGTAAGTTTACCATTGTGAGCCCGGGTAGGAGATTGTTCTCTGCAAGAACTCTCAAGCCTTGTTCTGACATATGGCTTAATCTGCGATGCCATGTAATCGTCGTTTCTTCTTGGCTAGTTGCTGCAACAGATGCATCTGCTGTTTGCATCACATCTCCTAAAAGCATAAATAGATTTGCTCTGATCTTTTCTGCTTTCATCACTACAAGAGCACCTCTCACAACTTTTAAGATTCCACCTTCAATATGGGTCTTGCATCTGAGGTCATCTAATTGTCCAATAGACAATAGATTCTTCTTCAAACCTTTTACGTGTCATACCCCTTGAATTGTACGAATGGTACCATCATACATTTTTAACTTGACAGTACCAACACCAGCAATTTCTAAGGCATGATCATTACCCATGAACACAGATCCTTCCGAGATAGGCTCATAAGTGCAAACCAATCTCGGTGTGGAGTCATATGCCATGTTGCTCCTGAATCCATTATCCAAACATCAGTGAGTTGTTTTCGACCTTTAGAATAGATTGCTGCTTCACTATATAGGATTTCTCCTTCATCAGAGGTACTAGCAACACATCCTTGAGAGGCTGTTGCTTCTTGAGCTTTATCTCCATTTTTCTTATTGTGCCAACAATCTTTCTTTAAATGTCTTTTCTTGCCACAGTGATAGCACTTAAGGTTCTTCCTTCTCCTTGACTTTGATTTACTCTGATTTTGGCTCCCACTAGAGCCACACTCTATTGATCTTCCCCTTGTCACCAACAATGCCTCTGCTTGTTTTAAACTTTCAGTTCTGTCTTCCTTGTTCTTCCTCCCGGATTCTTCTTCAAGAATCGCAGCAGCAACATTATCAAAACTAAGACAATCGACAATATTATAATTTGTAACGTTGATAATAAGTTGATCATATGAGTCAGGTAGACTTTGAAGTAGGAGCTCTACACGCTCATTCTCTTCTATATTGTAATTTGATGCTGCAAGTTGAGAAAATAGCGTATTTAGAGTATTGATGTGCTCTGTCACCGTTGTGGATTCACTCATATGAAGAGTATAAAGTCTCCTCTTTAAGAATATCCTATTGTGAAGAGATGTGACCTCGTGCAATTTTATGAGAGTATCCTAAATCTCCTTTATCATCTTCTTTTCTACAATACTTGACAAGACTGATTCTGCCATTGTTAGATGCAAGTTACCAACAGCATTGTCATCCATCTCCTTCCACTTTTCATCAGTTATCCCTGTAGGTCTGCCTTCAATTGCTGTTAAGCAATTGTCTTTCCTCAAAACTGCTTTTATCTTCAGCTTCCATAAGGAGAAATTACTCCCATTGAACTTCTCAACATCAAATTTGGCCGCCATAATTTTACACCACGTAATTTCAACTGAACCGGCTTTTACTATTTCATTGTGAATAGTATCGTATACGTGAACAGTATTGTATGTATTATTGTATACTAGAACAAAATCCAATATACGTTTACAATTACTGTAAAAGTATACAACCACTTTGTGTAAATAGTAACCATCGTGAATAGTACACGTGAATAGTAACTAAACAATACCCGCAGCTATACAAGTCAACTATGAACTATTCTTTTCTGATTGTGGAAGATCAGACAAGCTGCAATCACAAGAGCATACTAAGAATATTATCCCACTAAACCAAAACCTCTGATACCACTGTTAGAAAATTACGAATCAAAATTGTTGACTTGTAACGCAATTAAAATGAGAAAAATGAAGATAAAATGAACACAAAGAATTTACGTGGTTCACCCAATATAGGCTACGTCCATGGGCAAGTGAAAGAGGGATTACACCAGAAAGAATATAGTAATTACAACTATTCTCAATATTAATAAGAGAAAACAATTATTACTCTCTCTATTAATAGGAATAAAATAACTCACTATTTCTTTCTAGAAATTATAAGTAGAAGCTATAGGAAGGAATGAGAATGGATTTTGGGATACATTGAATGAGAGGAGAAGAGCTCTATTTATTTTCTATCAAAAAAAAAAAGAAGAGCTCTATTTATAGAGCATTTCCCTTCTTCAATTACGCATGCAATGACTTCAACGAGCTGCAGCAAAGCAAATGCAATTTGTCTTCAAAATTGCAAATTCAAAATGTGGGACCCACTCCTTTTTCTTTTGGTAAAAATTACTTCTTTTGGTTGCAACTTTTATTAATTGCAATTTAACCCGTGTCCCACCTCACATATTTGATTGGCATTATTTTGGAAGACTATGGAAATCTGGATGCTATAATACATTTGCATGTCACACATGGTCATCATAGAAGTTAATATTTTACTTTACATTTCTGCTTGGTGCCATTATTATTAAAGATTCTTTTGTCATTAGGTTATCAACTCTTTGTACTGTTATTGCCAGGGCATTTAAAAAAACTAATGAAAAATGAGTCAGTGTACTTGTGATACATGGCTTTTGATGTTTTCGTACAAATTAGATGCACTAGTAAAATATTTAGTGAAATATAATGTTATATATTCTTTATAAATGTGAGATGAAGTTACTGTATAATTATATTAAGTTTGAAATGTTTACTATTTGGTAATTGGCTCTTTTAGTGTATGTTGTTTGGTCCTTTGATTATAGCATATGTTGATTAGGCCGTTTACATTACTGCATATTGTAGGAGGAAATGCATTGTAAACAATAGGATATTTCAAGTATAAAATTTGGTGTTTAAAAAATTAATTTGAAATCCTAAACAATAATTTGAAATGACGGTGCTTTACGCTTGACTATAGATAACTACGATGGAAGAAAATTGGAAGCCTGAGGTTGGGATGAAAGTTGACAATATAGAAGAAGGATGGGATTTTTGGAAGAGACATGGAGAAAAAATGGGGTTTGGAGTGAGGAGGGGTTCACACAATACAAGCAAGAAAGATAGGAACACAATAATGTCGGTAACGTATATATGCTCCAAAGAGGGATTTTGAGAGAAGGACAAAAGTGCCGTAAATATCAAGAATCCATGTCATGAAACTAAAACTAGTTGCCAAGCTAGATTGTGATTGAAACATGTGGATACAAAGTATGAAGTGTATGAGTTCATAGAGCAACACAACAACAAACTACATACCAAAGAAACTAGCCATATGTTGCAATCGCAATGAACAATATCTAAAGTACAAACATATGAGATTAGGCTGGCAGAAGACTCTGGCCTTAGGCAAAAGATGTCATTTGACATGACGAGCTTACATGCGAGGGAAAGGGCAAATCTTGGATACACTCGAACAGATGTAAAGAGTTATCTTAAGTCAAGGCGACTGAGGAATATGATTTATGGGGAGGCAGGGGCATTGTTGCAATATTTCCAGAGGCAATTATTAGAGAACCTCTCATTCTACCATGCATACCAAATAGACTCTGAGGAACAGATAATCAATGTGTTTTGGGCAGATGCGAGAATGTTTGTAGATTACAAGCTGTTTAGAGATGTGATGTCTTTGGACACAACTTTTGGCACAAACAAAAACAATAGACCTCTTGCTATTTTCTGTGGATTTAATCCTTGCAAGCAAAAACAGTACAGCATAAGTTCAGTAAAAAAAAGTCTAGCAAGCAACAGCAAAAAGTTCCAGTTTCTAGCACAACCAATCCAGCCCTCAATAGCTAAAGCAGCAAACAAAAGTAGCCCAGCAGGACAGCTTAGGAGACAGGACACTATTAGACAATATAGCTTAAAAGAACATTGTCATAAATGAGAACTAAATTGAAACAAAAATAATTTAAGGTATTAAATTGACTCAAAAAAAAAATCATCTCTCTTTTATGATGAACCATTATCATGCAGAAAAGAAATAATGCTTTGAACAGCAAAATGTGTATCATCCAAGTCACCTTATTTGTCAATGCATTAAATAGCAAGCTAAAATAGCAAAAATAGTCCAGCAGAAAAAATAGTACAGCAAACATGCATGTTGTAGTTCCAGTAAATCTAGTCCAGTAGCAAATGTAGGTAATGAAACAGTCAAAACATGATAGATGTGTGTGTAAGTAATTGTGTTTCATTGTTTCTGTACTATTGCTCACAGTCTATATATATATATATATATATATATATATATATATATAACAGACTATTTATAAAACATCCTTAGCCACTTACTAAGAAATCAGAGAACTTATTTAACAAACTTCAAGATCAAAAAAATCAATAATGATTGTCTCAGCTAATTCACAGACATATTTATGCCTCAGCCAATTCAAAACTAAGCTCATTTGACAAATTTTATAACAAACTTTATAAATGATCCAGCTAAACATGAACGGCTAGCAGACCTGCACAAACATAAGACAATACATCAAAAGCAACAATCTTGATTGACTCAGCAATTCACAAACATATTTATGCCTAATTCTACAACTAATTGGATAGGGAAAATGTAGATTACAACAATATTTGATATCAAACTACAGGTAAGGTGAACATGAAGAAATTTAGTTAAACATCAGAGTGAACCTGCATTTTGGATTCAGGATGGATTTCATAGCAGTAAGAGAGGCGGCTAGCTGTGACGCTGAGAGAAGCGATATAGGGAAGGAGATCAAGGTGATGGGGAATGAGATCATATGAAAAATTAAAGACAATCCATTAGCAAATATAAATTTTCGACCATGAATTAAGGGAAGATTGAGCGAAAAAGAGAAAGAGAGATCCTTACCTACTTGGGGGCAGAGAACGAGGAGGACGGCCAAACACTAGCGGCGGCTGTGGGGGGCAACTGAGGGGAAAGGGAAAGCCATCACCACTAGCGGTTATGGGAGGAAACTGAGGAAGAAGGGAAGCCATCGCCACCGGCGGCTGTTGGAGGCGACTAAGGGAAGAGGGAAGCCATCGCCACTAGTGACTGTGGGAGGCGATTGAGGGAGAAGGGAAGCCATCACCACCGACGAGTGTGGGATGCGACTGAGGGAGAAGAGAAGGGAAGGCAGCAGAGTCTCCCAAAACGGCTGCGTTTTGTATGAAAAGTAGGGACGCCGAACTCGGGTATTGCTAGCATCGTCGTTGCACCGTAACTTAGGGATTTTGTCAGATTGGCATAGCTAACTTCGATTTATGAAATTGCGAGGAGGATTGCCTTAGTGTGTGAGCTTCAACCATAGGGTAAAAAATTATAGTAAATGATAAAAACATATAATATAATAAAGATGAAATGGCACTTTATATTCCTAAAGTTTACACCAAGTTTTATTTATGCTTTAAAGTTTTTTTTGGCCCATTTATTCTTACATATTTCAATTTTTGTCATATATATATATATATATATATATATATATATTTTGTAATTTGGTTAGTCAACTTAACAGAATGTTAATTGGGCTACTACGTGACAAAAAAACATTTGCCACGTGACAGTCACATGGACTTAATAAAAAAATTGTAATTTTTTTAAAAAAATTTTCAGTTTATTCACTTAGGTCTTTGGTCAAAGTTTACCTAATTTTTGATATAAACTCGTCTTCTACTTCATCTAAATCCCTAGTTTAAAAATATTTTTTTCTTTGTCAAAATCATCACCTACAAACTTTTTAGTATGTTCACTTTAGTCCCTGTTCTTCACTTTCATACTTTTTATCTCACAGTTTGGTTCTCCAAATTAGTCAATTATTTTATTTTTAGTCATAATATGATTTAATCTATCATTTATACCTAAAAATAATACAAGAAATAAATTAAAAGTCAAGTTTCAAAGCTTACATTTTTTATGAGAAGGAGATATGCAACCTTTGAAACTTTAAATTTTAATTCATTTCTTGTATTGTTTTTGGGTAGAAATGATAGATTGAAACATATAATGACTAAAATTAAAATTATGGACTGATTTAGAGGACCAAACCGTGAAACAAAAAGCATGAAAGTGAAGAATAGGAACTAAAGTGAACAAATTGAAAAGTTTGTAAGGAATGGTTTTGACAAAGAAAAAATATATTGTTAAACTAGGGATCTAGACAAAGTAGAAGATGAGTTTATATCAAAAATTAGACAAAAAGAAAATTTTGGCCAAGGACCTAAGTGAGTAAACTGAAACTTTTTTTAAAAATAAATTTTTTAAAAAATTTTTTAGGGAGTCCACGAGGTAATTTTTTTACCATGTGGCAGCCTAGTTAAAATTTTCGTAAATTGACTAACAGAGTTACAAAAAAAAATTGTATATATGACAAAAATTGAAATATGTGGGATATAACTAGGCAAAAAAAAAAATATTTGAGATATAGATGAAATTTGATATAAATCTTAAAAATACAAAGTATCATTTTGCCTATAATAAATTATAGGTCCCCTTACTTACTTTCTTTATAAATTGATTCCTATAATTTTTTAACATATAAAAAACGAAAATGCTATGGAGACGACCTCTGTAAATGTCGACTATCCCTACCCCAAATTTTTTTGGGCAAATTGCACTTTACCCCCTTCAACTTTCCACCTTGTGTAGAAAACCCCCTCCAACTTTGAAACTTAACAAAATACCCCCTTCAACTTTCCACCTTGTGCACTTTACCCCCTCTGGTTGGTTGACCGCTAGTCAAACTAACGGTCAACGCTAACTAGATTTTTTTTGCCACGTCATCCTATTTTTTTCCATATTTTTTTTGCCACGTCATCCTATTTTTTCTACATCATACTACCAAGTCATCCTTTCCTCTCTTGCTTCACGCTTGACCTAGCCTTGATTGAGTATCGCACAAGAACAGATGACCGAGTATCACAGGGCAGACTGAAATATTATTGAAACTCATAATCACAGAACTTGAGTAGGAAAAAATGGAGCTTGAAGAATGAGAGTTGGAGCCACAAACACTAACAGATAGCGAGATCAGACTAGTACATGCGTGCGAGGAAGATGACGATGACGCTAATGCAAGGAAGACGACACCTATTGTGAGTAAAGACAACGGCAACATACAGTGGTAGAGTTAGTTAGTGTAATATATATTTTATTCTAAATATAGGATGCACATGGGTTTATTGGAATATATGTACAAGAAGCACATGAGGAAGTTAAATAAAATGTTTAGAACGCACATGCTTTTTCAGTTTTGGCAGGGGGGTTATATGTGGTCCCAATTAAGCATAATATGAATTAAATTTGTATTTCTATTCATATCCTACTTGTGGATCCATATGCAATTGGAAAAAGAATCTCCATTATTGCATTTGATAAAAACACGGCTGCTTAATTCGTCCTTTACTCCAAAAGTTTAAATATAATAAATTGCCTTATATCATTATTAAAAGACTCACATGGAAAGATTAAATGATAGAATGATTCTTTTTACATAATATGTCATCCAAAAAATTGTTTTACATGGAGGTTTATTTGCTTTATTGTATTTTATTTAAATGATATAATGAGTCCCAAAAATTGCATTTTATATTTTATTTATCTATGTTTTAATTGTTTTATTGTATTTGGTTTATTTTAGGTGCTAAGCCACCATGAAAACCATAACATTGGAGGTGTTCCATGGAGGGAAGTTTATATTTTCTCCATTTGTGTGTTATGTTGGGGGGAGAAAGGAGGTGACTAAGAACTATGACCTTGATTGCATCACAGTCATTGACATCATATCCTTTGTAAAAGAAAACGGTTATAATATTGATGATGATATGTGGTACAAGTTCAGTGATGAAGATATGAGCACTATTGCCCCGTTTAAGAATGATGGAGAAGTGGTTCAAATTTTGGAGAAGCTTGAGGCAAAAGACTTCACGGTGTTACAGGTTTATGTGGACCACAAGGTTGGAGAACCATCTTTTCCTAGTGAAATTGAAGAAGAAAGGATGGCTAACCAACCTGATGACACTGCATGTGAGGGTGTTGAATCTAATGATGAAGAGGTGGATTTGACTGGGTGTGACTTTTCAGATAGCAAGGCCGACCAACCTGACTTGTTCATTGACCACCTTAGTGTTGGGGTTGAGGACAATGTGGATAAATGGATATCGCACGCTATGGGTGCAATACCGACCACTACAGGCACTGATGTTATACCCATTGTCGATGGTGCTAAGTGGGATGGTGATGCTCAATCAGAGTATGGTGATAGTGATGAGTTGGTTAGCTTGGATGGGTCTTCTGATGAAGACCAAGTTAAGAGGCCTAAATACCAAACTTTTAATGAGAAATTTGACCTTAATAGGCCTATAAATCTTTATGTCGGCTTAAAGTTTGAAAATTTTAAAATCTATAGAGACGCATTAAAACAATATGCAATTGAAAATGGGATTGATTTCAAGTATTTAAAGAATGAATCAAAGAGGATTACAGTTGTTTGCAAGCAACAATGTGATTGGAAGATCCATGCTTCTCGAACACAAAATGGTGGAGCTTTTCAAATTAAATCATTTTATGGAAAAGAACATAATTGTGGATGGATTAGGGCAAATAAGAAAGTGACCTCGAAATGGTTAGCAAATAAATATATTTGGAATGTTCGGGATCAACCAGATTGGAGAGTGGAGGCTTTTGCTAACCAAGTATAAAGGAACCACAATGTATCAGTCTCAAGGTTCCAAGCCCATCGAGTAAAAAGAAAGGCCATTGCACAGATTGAGGGTGGTCATGATGAGCAATTTGCTAAATTATGGGATTATTGTGAGGTCGTTAGGAAACATAACCCTGGTAGTACACTTAAGATCAAGCGAGAGGAATCTCGATTTCAGAGATTGTATGTTTGTCTAGATGCATGTAAGAAGGGGTTCCTTGCAGCATGTCGACCGATCATATGTGTAGATGGATGCTTCCTTAAGGGAAGCTTTGGTAGATGTAACATCTGCTAAAATTATACTAATTTAGTACAATTTAAGAAAATTGTAATAAATGATTTTATGAAACTTATGGTTAAAACCATGAAAAACTTTTCTGAAAAGTCTTGCAAAATATCTAATTATATAAAAATAAGGTAACTTTGAAACTTTTGCAAGATACAATTATGAACTGGCAATAGACAATCAGTCGACTGATATAGGGCTATCGGTCGAATGATATTCTTCTAAATTATATATGTCTAAAATAAGGGGTATCAGTCGACTAATTCATAGACATCGGTTGACTGATGTGCCCTGAACTTCAAATTTTAGAGAAAGTTAACTTGGAAACATGGTGAAATTATCTAGTTTCATCATACACATAATTTACAACACTTCCTTGCAAATTCTCTTTTAGAATGAAGTTGTAATACAAGGCACTTACATATAACTCATACTTCTATACATATACACAATAAATATCTAAAATACATAGCTTTTATGAAAACTAGCTACCTTGGATTCTTCCTATAGTTGAAACTTGTAGATTCTCTCCTAGTTTCTCTCTAGCTCCATTTGTTTCCTCAACTTTCAGACTTCCCTTTCTTCTATTTTCTTCCTAATAGCCGAAAATAACTATTCTATGAATTCTTACCTACTAGAATCCATCTAAACTAGAGAATTCAAGTTAAGAAGCTTACCTTTGGTGATTTCCTTGTTAGAAACCTAACTATGAGTCCCTTCTCTCTCTTCTTCTTCTTCTCCACGTTTCTCTCTCTTTCGCCTCTTTAAAATTTCAGAAAACTCATTTTTCTCTCTCTCTTATGCTTTAAAAAGAGTCTAAGGAGTCTTCTTGCCATGGAAAACCCTCTTTTACCCCTAATCTCATGTTTCTAAGCTTCATTGGCATAATAGGGGCATTCTAGTCAATTTTTCATTGATTTTTCAGTTGCAACCGACTTATTTTCGCATTCCAGCAGGCGATCAATCGACTGATTTCTCATGATTAATCGACTGATCTGAAATTAATCGACTGATTCAACCAAATTAGTCGACTGATTGCCACAGGACCCAAAATTTCACCTTGACAAAGAATTATCAGTCGACTGATTTCTCCTAATCAGTCGACCGATTGTAAATATCAGCAACCTAGTCCTTTTCTGATGCTATCAGTCGACTGATTTACTATATTTGTCGACTAATTCCCTCAAAACTTCCTTTTTCTTCTATTTTTAACTCATTTATCATAGTTTCTCATGCCTTTTCTTGATAACTTGTTTCTAGACATTCTAAAAGTATATTCTACTAATTTTTTAACATCATTTCCAACTTAATAAAGAAAATATAACTCTAATAGGAGAAAATCTTGGATGTTACAATTCGCCCCTACTTAAGGAAATTTTGTCCTCAAAATTTGAGCTAGCATATACTCTAACATAGAAACACATGATTATAAAATGGGCTTCATCCCATTATCTGGAAGAAATATTCTTTTCCTCTTTTGGAAAAGGATTTTATTGTAAAGCAAAACACTCTCAATTATTATAACCACTTCCATAAGTATAAAGATGGATATAAACTTATATCATTGGTGTACTATAAATCTATTTATTTCATAAGGTTTCACAATGTAATATAAGTCTATCCACTGTAATGGTTTATATTACATCATGAATTCACCCTATTTATGGGTTCATAATGCATAAAGAGTTTACTTATTGTAAGGGTTCTTAATGCACTATGAATCTTCACAAAATTTGAGTTTATGATGCACCATTTTGATCAAACACTTTCTCTTATACTCATGGAAGATTTGTCATAACTTGTCATGAAGTTACCATAACTCTACTCATTGAGAGGTTTGTACTGTTTTGTCGTAAGCCTACCTTCTTCTTGAGTCTAATGTATTATAGATCTATCTAACTCTTTAGGTCTACAATACATCATATGTTCATGAAGGAGTCCTTATAAATAATCTCTTGTTAAAGGTTTTACTAATCATACTTACCTCTAGCTAGCTTCTATGTTTCCATCATGAATCTTGCTAAAGGCATTGTCTTTTGATTTTCACCTTAACCAGTCTCTATTTCTCTCTATGGAATATATCCCTGGGTAAGGTCTCATAACTATTTCTACCTTCAAAAAGAAATTCTATTTGTTCCATATGTCTTCTTACATAAAACTTAATACTTTCCTTTAGCTTCTTAGCCTTAATTTTATTCTCAGAAGGACTAAGAATCCTATACTGAGCATATCAACTTTTGCTTGCTTCATGCTTATGAATAACATCATTTGCCTCATAGTAAAAGCATTTACATGTATCTTTTCTTTTAATTTCTTGGTAAGCTGGAATACTTACATCGTTCATTATTGTACATAATACTATGAAACGCAAGTTTTCTAAGTTCTATGAATACAAGTCTTAAATTTTCTTCAAACTAAAGAAATATAAAATCATAGAAGATAAACTTCTAAACTTCATGAAGACAAGTCCTTAAGCTTCATGTCAAAAGTGTATTCATACACAATAAAACATAAAGCTAGAGTAAATCATGAAATTTCTTTTCATCACCTGATAAGTAGAAAATAACATGCATGATATTCTTATACTGAGAATAAATCCTTCTATAATATCTGCTTGTTACAATACACACAACTTTTCTTATTTTATTCTGTTGTAAGACTTATGGCCTATTCTGTATAAACCGTACTTATATAAGCCTTATTCTTTGTGGAACTAGTGTGTATTCTACATATCTACTTATGGAATAAATATACTCTTACCCTCTCTAGGGTTGTTATTCCATTCTATCTAATTTATCATAACATACTCTTATTTTTCTAATTTAGTTATGATTGTCTCCTTGTTCTTTTACATAAAAAGAAAAAGTCTTAGCTTCTTATTTCCCTTTATAAACAAGTCTTTCTTCTCTTATTCTTCTTTTGGAATAAGAGTTTGTCCCTCAATCTCAATCATCATAGCTACTTCCATGAACATATAGGTTGTCATAAACATTTTCATTCTTTCTTATAGTGTACTATAACTTCTAGTTATTTTTTCAAGAAAAATATTCTGCATCCCATGAGGTATTCTATCATCTCATGAGGCGTCCATAAGGAACGTTCTACATCCCATGGGGTTTCTGTTCTGCTATAGTGCACTATAAGTTTTTGTTCTGATTTCATTAAACTACTCGCTCATATATTCATGGAAAATTAATCATAATTTCATTCATATGAATCATAATATGAAACAATTCTTTCTAATTATTTCTCTATTCTTCTTGTAGAATCTAGCTCTAATTGTTTCAAAATTCTTCATATACTTTTCTTTTTGAGATAATCATCTCCATCTTCTTTGCTTGATTGAAGGGACTTCTCTACTTAACTTTTTACGAAACTATACCATACATTCCCTTTATGAATTTGGATTATAATGGGTCCCCATCTGTAAAATATACTGGCCAGGTATACATTACAAATAAGACTCCACTACCTCCTCATTCTTCAAAGGTGTCTAGTTTACTCCTATCTAATTTCATTTATGTTCTTCTGAATGCTATTAGTAAGTCTTAACCTTGAATCCTTAACATAGATAGGACTACCAATTACCATATCATATCTTAAACTTACATTCAAATCTTTTGGTCATAGATATTATATAATTTAATTTCTAATCTTTCGCTATCATATGACCATCTTTCTAAATTAAGATAACTATCACATGCCCTCAAACTACTGATAATATGTTGACATGTAATCATTTATCTTGATCTCAAACATACATTTGTGATAGAATATGAGCAAGAATCATACAAGGAAATTTCACATGTGATACATGAAAAATTTATCTAAATTCACCTTAATCATAAAGTACTTCTTTCAAGTTCTATGAATCATCTTATACCCAATAAAGTTTCTTGGCTCATTAAATTTCTTGATTACTAACTCACTGTGAATCTTTAATCCACTAAGTTCATCCTCACTATGCGCAAAATAATTTTCTTGTTCATAACATACTAGTCACTCTTGTACATACGGTTAGTCTTTCGAAATTTCATGTTATTCTATCATCATCTACTCCTCAAGGAAGAGTGCTATCATGAAATGGATTACACAACATATGAAGCAAAAACAATATTTGTACTCATACTAGAATACATCATGCATATTCAAATTCTCTATAATACATTTATGTGTAATCATTTTCTTAGAAAGACTGTTTTCTATACATGTATGCAATTTCTATGTGCATAAATTAAAACCAGTCAGACTAACATTTATTTTCTTGTCACCAGAACAAGCCTATTTCTTTAAAGATCCAAATCATTGGTATATATTCCTTAAATGAAAGAAATCTTACTTCCTAAAGGGCTCAAACTTTATGTTTGAATTTCTTATTCCGCCCACTACTTTCCATTTTCATAGATTTACAGGCATTCTGCTTCTTCTAGCTCTTCTTTCTTTTATCTTGTTCATTCGTTTCATGAATATCCCTTCTTAACCCCCTATTTCTTCTAAAATAGAGGTGAAGATATTTAACTCAGTTGCCCGTTGGTTTACTTGTCTTTCTAACTGGATTCCTAGAATATCTATACTTCCCATAAGTTCTTCTAGAACTCCTCTTTGCTGGACAGCCATCCTACAAATAAGACTATAACATCTATCTCACTGGCATAAAAGAAATGGTCAGCAATACCTAATAGGGATTCTTAGGGTACTTAGGTCATACTAATGCATATTATCCTAATCTTATATGCATTTTTCTAAGGTTATCCATCATATTTTCTCTATCTAGTACCCAATCTTGACCCACAAAGTGCCTAAGACCATGCTTTGATATCAAAATGTAATGTCTGCTACAATTATACTAATTTAGTATAATTTAAGAAAATTGTAATAAATGATTTTGTGAAACTTATGGTTAAAACCATGAAAAAGTTTTCTGAAAAGTCTTGTAAAATATCTGATTATATAAAAATAAGGTAACTTTGAAACTTTTGCAAGATACAATTTTGAACTGGCAGCAGACAATCAATCGACTGATCTGGGGTTATCGATCGACTGATAGTCTTCTAAATTATATATGTCTAAAATAAGGGGTATCAGTCGACTAATTTAGGGACATCGATCGACTGATGTGCCCTGAATTTCAAATTTTAGAGAAAGTTAACTTGGAAACATGGTGAAATTATCTAGTTTCATCATGCACATAATTTACAACACTTCCTTGCAAATTCTCTTCTAGAATGAAGTTGTAATACAAGGCACTTACATATAACTCATATTTCTACGCATATACACAATAAATATCTAAAATACATAACTTTTATAAAAACTAGCTACCTTGAATTCTTCCTATAGTTGAAACTTGTAGATTCTCTCCTAGTTTCTCTCTAGCTCCATTTGCTTCCTCAACTTTCAGACTTCCCCTTCTTCTATTTTCTTCTTAATAGCTGAAAATAGCTATTCTATGAATTCTTACCCGCTAGAATCCATCTAAACTAGAGAATTCAAGTTAGGAACCTTACCTTTGGTGATTTCCTTGTTAGAAACCTAACTAGGAGTCCCTTCTCTCTCTTCTTCTTCTTCTCCACATTTCTCTCTCTTTCTCCTCTCTAAAATTTTAGAAAACTCATTTTTCTCTCTCTCTCTCTTATGCTTTAAAAAGAGTCTAAGGAGTCTTCTTGCCATGGAAAACTCTCTTTTACCCCTAATCTCATGTTTCTAAGTTTCATTGGCATATTAGGGGAATTCTAGTAAATTTCTCATTGATTTTTCAGTTGAAATCGACTTACTTTCGCATTCCAGCAGGCGATCAGTCGACTAATTTCTCATGATTAGTCGACTGATCTGAAATTAGTTGACTAATTCAACCAAATTAGTCAACTGATTGCCACAGGACCCAAAATTTCACCATGACAAAGAATCATCAGTCGACTGATCTCTCCTAATCAGTCGACCGATTGCAGATATTAGCAACTTAGTCATTTTCTGATGCTATCAGTCGACTGATTTACTACATTTGTCGACTAATTCCCTCAAAACTTCCTTTTTCTTCTATTCTTAACTCATTTATCCTAGTTTCTCATGCCTTTTCTTGATAACTTGTTTCTAGACATTCTAAAAGTATATTCTACTAATTTTTTAACATCATTTCCAACTTAATAAAGAAAATATAACTCTAATAGGAGAAAATCTGGGATGTTACAGTGGACAGCTTCTAAGTGCCATTGGGAGGAATGCTAATGAGAACATGTACCCTATATCATATACCGTTGTCGAGGTAGAATGCACTAGTAGTTGGGAATGGTTCCTTGACTTGCTCTTTGACTACATTGGGAGGCCAACCGAGAAAGGATGGGTAATTATGTCTGACGTGCAAAAGGTGAGTGTGAATGATTGTCTTTTTCCTTTTATGTTAGTGATTGTCTTTTTTCTTTTTTTTTTTAACTTTTTATTAATAAGATTGCACACTTATGTAAATTCTTTTTGAATTTGAAGGGATTGCTAAATGTGCTGAACACCATTAAGTGTGATCATCGGTTTTGTGGAAGGCAATTGTATGCTAACTTCAAGAAGAAATTCGGGGGGTCAAAGTTTAAAGAATAAATTGTGGAATACTTGTCGAGCCATGACGAGGCACAAGTTTGATCACTACATGAATTTGCTGAAGATACTTGACAATAAAGCATATGATTGGCTAATTAAACATGATCCTAAATTGTGAAGTAAACATGCATTCAACACTAGCGTTAAGTGTGACATTGTGCAAAACAATATTGCAGAGACGTTCAATTCATTCATTCTTGAAGCTAGGGACAAGCCAATAATCACCATGTGTGAAATCATTCGGAGGATGTTTATGAAGCGGTATACCACAAAGATTAAGGGCATGGAGAAATATAGTGGTCCAATATGCCCAAGAATCCAAACCAAGTTAGAGCGCACCAAGGATCAATCACGAAACTTCATATGCTACATGGTTGGAGATGGAAGATTTGAGGTGGAAAGTCCTTGAAAACGAGAAATTGTCAACTTGAGTGAGAGAACTTGCACATGAAATTGTTGGGACTTGACCGGCATACCTTGTGGACATATTGTTGCAGCCATATACAGGATGAGAAAAATCCCTGAGAACTATGTCCACCATTGGTATAGTAAGGACACTTTCTTGCATGCATACTCTAACGTGGTAGGTCCTGTACTGAGTGATGTATATTGGCCGAAGACAAGCTATAATCGTATCCTGCCTCCCCATTATAAGAAAGCCCCTGGAAGGCCAAAAAAAGTGAGGAGTAAAGCCCTGGATGAGCCAAAGAACTCCTTCTTGCTTAGAAGAGCTGGGTCTACATTGAAGTATGGCAATTGTGGTGTAGTTGGTCATAATGCACGTGGATGCAAGGGACCAGTAAATCCTGCTAGGAAGATATACAAGAAATACCCAAAGAAGGTGAGTCAAGCCTCGGTTACCCCACCCACGGTAAGTAATTATGCATATTGTAGTGAATAAATAATATTTAGTGTAATTTGAAGTTATTAATGTGTTACTATTTTTGTAGACAAGTCAACCATCACCTACGCAAAGTATTCAAGCAACCGCTCAAGGAGATCATGGTCACATCATATGATTTTGGGTTTGGATTGTGCATTTAGAACTCTTTTTGTTATAATGTAACTCTAGTGCGCTTTGGTTGTAATGAGTGATTTTGGGCCCGTTTTTGTTATAATGTAACTCTTGTGCACTTACTTAATTGTAATTAGTTAACATGTAACTCTTGTGCAATCTATTTGGTTGTAATATTAATAGTGAACACAAGGCAAGTTGAAAAAAGTACCATTTGTTCATTAAATAGTCATAATATTACATCAACTTCTAACTTGTTCATTGCATAAGCCTAATATTACATCAACATAACCCTAGCATAAAATAGGTCTAACTTGTTCATTACATAGGCCTACTATTACATTCACTTGTTCACAACCTGGAGCAACATCATAATTCCAGATATAATTAAATTGATTACAACAAACAATTTCATCTCTTGTACAATGCCATCCACTCTAGCCATCGCATGCTTAAGATATGCAACATCAACCTTCAATGCATTAATGTCATTCTGCATGTTGAGCATTTCCATTCTAATATAAGGAGACTGGACATCTCTTGCGTTGACTGTCTTCTCATCAGTGTCAATCGGTGTTAACCAATCAAAGTAATTGCAGCGTTGGTCCTCACATATAGCATACAATCTATTTGGATTCTTATTTGTCTCAGCTATTTGGATTCTTGCCTTTCTTTTGCAAAAGCATTGCCTATTTCGCGTTCTTATAGCACCTATCTCTTTGCTTTCCCCAGTGCTGGAAGTAGCCATCCTAGTAACCAGTAAAAAATAGTAAAAATATCTAGGAGTATGAAAAACTAACCAGTAAAAAGCAGAAAAACCAACAAGTAAAAGCAGAAAAACCAGTAACCAGTAAAAACCAGTAAGAAAAAACCAGTAAAATTATCAACCAAAATGAAAATAAACCAGTAACATATGTAACAGTTTTATTGGGCTTAGTCAAAAACAGATATCTAACCAGTAAGAAGCAGAAAAACTAGTAAAAACCAGTAACAGTAAAAACTAGTAAAAATATCAAATAGTATGAAAATAAATCAGAAAAACCAGTAACATATCTAACAGTTTTCTTGAGCTCAGTAAACAGCAGATATCTAACCAGTAAAAAGCAGAAAAACCAGTAAGTAAAAAGCAGTAAAAACCAAAAACAAGTAAAAAGCAAATATCTAACTAGTAACATACCTAACTAGTAAAAGGCAAAAAAACCAATAAAATCCAGTAAGGAAAAAGCAGTAAAAAAATATCTAACAGTATGAAAATAAATTAGAAAAATAGTAATAGAATTAACCAACAAGTAAAAACAGAAATGACTAGTAACCAGTAAAAACCAGTCAGGAAAAACCAGTAAAATTATCAACCAGAATGAAAATAAACTAGAAAAAAAACACTTTGTTCAAGTTATTTTATGATTGATTGCACATCATAAAACTCTGCCAATAGTCATAACTAGTAAAACTAACTCCTGCACCAATCAACATTTCAAAATGAAACAATGATAATAAGCATGTAAAAAAAGACAAGAAAAATAGCAATTATATCACAAAAGATTAGAGGCAAAAAATCAAACAAGAATAGAAAGAGCCCTAGAAGCACCAACAAAGATGATTCCTCCTATTCATACAAAACCATTGTTAATAATCTAAAGCCTCTTTGGATAGTTTTGCTCTTGTGTAATAAATTTTTGCAATAAATTTTAAAAAAATTGCATATTATAATAGAAAGGAAATGCTAATGTAACAAATGAACAAAAATTGCAATTGCAAAACCAAATAAAAGAAATTCTACCATAGCACCAGATGAATGAACAACTAATTACTAGAATGTTAGGAAGCACCCGTAATTGATTTTAGCAACCCTATCTGTATTAGATATGCATCATATTGGATAATGCCGAAAACATATTTGTTAATGCCAAAATGGGTTGAAAAATTCAAACATGGGTTGTTTTTGGAAGGGGATGAAAGCATCTAAAAATGCACTTAAAAAAATCGATCTTTAATATTCTTAAAGAAGTTCTTCCAATTCAAAATCAAACACATGCCAAAAGTCAAATAAAAACTTTTGAACCTTGAAAAGCTATTCTCTTTTCAGTAGCAAAACCAAATGCATCCTTAATGATGATTCACTGCTTGAACAATATGTCATCCAATGAACTGTGCTACATCCACAATGTCAGAACAAACATATAATAGCAAAATTAACTATCAGTTATAGTCTAAGAATAAAGCCAAGTTGAACAAGTCACAATATGTATACCAAAAGTTGGTTGAGGAAGTGTTCATCTATAATGTTTTGACAAGGAAATTGACATTAGTTAAAAACTTAAAATTATGAATGTTGTATGACAAATGATCAATCTAATTCTTCAAAATGTCATCTATATTTCATGGTTAATGAGTCTAATATTCCATAATCCCATCTCAAACTATTTCCCCAACCCTTCATCATACTAGAAAATAGAAACCTAGTTAAAAGGAGGAATTAAATTAGTATAAAATTGTAAATAAGACATCATGCATTCAGATAACGTGGCAGTGGACTCAACAAAGGCATGATGAAAGGCATGATGGGAAGTTGTGGAACTTGAACAATTACTGAGAACAAGCATGAACCCTAAAACGCATTTAAACCCTAAATCGAATTTGAACACTAAATCGAATTTGAACACTAAATCGCATCTAAGCCCTAAATCGCATTTGAACCCCAAATCGCAGAAGGAAGATTCTGACCAAAATCTATAGCAATTCTAAGTTATCCTACTAAATCACATCTGAACCTTAAATTGGATTTGAACCCTAAATCGCATCTGAACCCTAAATCGCATTTGAACCCCAAACCACAGAAGGAAGATTCTGACCAAAATCTATAGCAATTCTAAGTAATCCTCTCTATTGTAAATTAAATACACACTAACCTTAATATTTTGCCCAGCAAAATCAGCTCTCCAACCACCTTCGATGTTGTCTTCCTCGGTCGCTGCATTTGTCTCCCCGAAATGGTTGTTCATGCACTCAGTGTTTGATCAAGGCTTTGTCAGGCGTGAAGCAGGAGAGGAAAGTCTGACTTGGTAGTATGATGTGGAAAAAATAGGATGACGTGACAAAAGAAATCCAGTCAGCATTGACCGTTAGTTTGACTAACAGTCAACTAACCAGAGGGGGTGAAGTGCACAAGTGGAAAGTTAAAGGGGGTATATTGTTCAGTTTCAAAGTTGGAGGGGGTTTTCTGCACAAGGTGAAAAGTTGAAGGGGGTAAAGTGCAATTTGACCAATTTTTTCCAAGAAACATGTCATGGTAAAAAAAAATCAACACTCAAAATAATACATGTGAAACACAAAAGAGGTCAACTTCTACTGTAGTCTTCCCCTATAAAAAATAGTCCTGACTGTTACATGATGTTAGAATGCTGTTAAAGTATAAAAATATATTTATATGGCAGATGACGTGGGATTCATTTGGGCATGCCAGCAAACCACTATTTTTTTAATCCAAGTCAGCATGTCTAATCATTTTTTAGGGATGAAACTGCTCAGCCCTTCTCCCTTCAGCATCTTCTAAACCAGCATATGGCTACCTAACGGTTAAACTACTCCCAATGTCTTTGAAGTCTGAACCAATTATTGTACTCGAAGCCTCCATTTTGTTCATTCGACTATTGAATGAGTTTGTGAACGAGCTTTTGTTCCACTGCAGCGTGTTATACAACATTATTTTTGCAACACTAGGTTTGATTCAAGCACACTTATTCCTAAATTGCATCATTTTCCCTTACAATTAGAAAGGAAGCAAACCTATGACCAACACCGGCGAAGATCAGTGCTGGAGCTCGCAAGGAGGATGTCGCACGACTACGAAATTTGCACCAAAGGGAACACGACTTGGAAGGAAGAAGCTACAGATGAATTCAGATAGCGATTACTGCACGAAAAGAAAATAAATTCTGCACGAAGACGAAAGGAATTTTCTCTCTTAACTCTGCACACAGTAATTAAGTTAGGAATTGGGAAGGAAAAAGACGATAAATCAAAAAGCTAAAGGAAGGCAATTTGGGCTTTTTAGATTACAATGATATGTTGCTTAAGAAGCTAATTAGACGTGTTGATTTGGATTAAAAAGAAAAAAGAAAAATTGTATTTTAGCCCCTAAACTTTTTTCTATATACAAAAAATCACTTGAAGTTTCAAACTTAACAAAAGACCTCTTTAACTTTCATTCCATGCAAAAAAATTCCTCTTGTTAGTTGAATGTAAGTTCAACGTTGACATGGACTAGGACCATGTCATCTTACTAATAAATTTTACACCTCATATGCCATCTCACTAAATTTTTTTCCAAATCACATGCCACATAAACTCCTACCATGTCATCAGAGCTTCAGCCAAACCCACTCTACCCGATGCAGAGCCAGATGCCTAAATGCCCTTCTACCTCAAAACTTTAGCCATCACTGTAATCTTCCCCAAGCTTCTTGATGCACTATAAGTCCTAGGTGCCTTCACCATCTTCGAAGAGAGAGGGACCCACTAATTCCCAAATCTTTCAAGCCACTCTCTCTCGATTTGAAAATTCCTCTTTTGCCTTCCGTACTCGATCCAATCAAGAATTGGAGTTTGGAACACTGGGAATGGTTTCATCTTCGTTTCCTTACATTTCACCTTTGGTTCATCTTCATCCCCTCTTTTTTCATCTCTGAAGCTGCTGGTTTCGCTCCTCCGACATCGAGCCTCTGTTTTCGTATCCATTTAAGTTTAGGGTGCCTTTGAACATGTCCTTTACCGTGAATAGCATCGCTCTGTGCAGGATCTTGGCTAGGCAACTCTTCTTTGGCTAGCTCAACGACAAATTGGGGAAGAAGAAGGTATATGGCGTATTGTTGTCAAGATCTATTGCTAGATCGTAGGATCTTACAATCCTACAATTCTGTGGACGAAAATCAATCCTGATCTTACTCAAGATCAATTTTGTAATAATACTATCTAAGATCTAGATCTTACACGACCTAGATCCTACACATAGGATTGTGTAGGATCTAGATTTTGCATATAGGATCGATGCTGACATTTTTTTTTATTTAGGTCCTTAGTTAAAATTTTCTTTTTGTCCAATTTTTGATATTCATCTAGGTTCCTAGTTTAAGAATATATTTTTTATTTGTCAAAATCGTCTCCTACAAACTTTTCAATTTATTCATTTTAATCCATGTCCAATTTTTGATATAAATTAGTATTCTACTTCTTCTAAGTCCATAGTTTAAGAATGTGCTTCTTTATTTGTCAAAACCATCACTTACAAACTTTTCTGTTTAATCACTTTAGTCTCCATTATTCACTTTTGTGTGTTTTTCTTACGGTTTGATCCTCCAAATTAGTCCATAATTTTATTTTTAGTCATCATATGATGGTTTTGTATTATATACAAAATTTATGTTTTATATATATATATATATTAACAGTATTTTGATAGGATTTTATGATCCTCGATTCAATCCTACGATTAATATTTTCTATACCCTTTTACAATCTTGCATAAGATCATGATCTTGATAACATTGATATGGCGTGACTCCTCTGTTTCTTCCAATTCTAGCTCGGGTTATGCATTGACGGTTCTTGGTGCTTCTTGGTGCTTTGTTCAGGCAATCGACGATTGTGTGCCCTAATTCTTCTTCCTGCTTGTAGAAATCCACGAGAAAGAGAGAGAGAGAAAGAGAGACTTTAGTGAAAAACAAAGGAGAACAAGGCAACAACCTCTCCATCAGTATATAAATACAAGGTCATCTATATGAACAAGTTCATCTAAACTTAAGAACACTACAAATGCTAAAGACTTCTGGAAATTAATGTTGGTTTAAAAGTTGATCTAAGAATCTAAGTAGTTGATGAAAGCATGGCAATCCTGTCTCACTGTTCAAGTTTTGCTGCGTCTTCCTCGTCGAGTTTGGCTTAAGTTTTGAGGTAGAAGGGGATTTATCTGGCTGTGCATCGGGTGGGGTGAGCTTGGCTGAAGTTTTGATGATTAGCAGGAGCTTATGTGGCATGTGATTTGGAAAAATATTTGGTGAGATGACATGTGAGGTATAAAGTTTATTAGTGACATTGTAGGATCCTAGTTTACGTCAGCATTGAACTAACAATCAACTAACGGGAGAGAATTTTTGGCATGGAATGAAAGTTAAGAGGAGTCTTTTGTTGAGTTTGAAACTTTAGGGGGTTTTTTGCACATAGGAGAAAGTTTAGGGGGATAAAATGCAATTTTCCCTAAAAAAAATGTTGTGGCTTACTCATATTCTAAATGAAGCCTACATCATCTGCCGTGTAGATATATATTAGCAACAATCTAACATTGTGGAACAGTGGGGACCCATTTTTCATATGTTGGGAAACTATTAAGACCAATTTACAAAGAATCAAAATATATGAACTAAATTACAAATTAAGATAAATTGTAAGGACTAAAATTATAATTTAACCTAAATTGCAGTGAATCAGGACAAACCGACAACCCAAAGTTAGGCCCGAGCCGGCTAAACTGAACCGAGACTAAAAGAGAAATGAGTTTTCAACTTTTCACTGCTTCTTGCCTTTCTCCTTAGCTCAATCTACTGTATGCACTCTGCAATCTTAGACTCTCAGCATTGAAAAATGTAAAGAAGATATTGGAAATATGAGAACTTGAGAAGCATATGGAGAAGAGTGTAGCTTGTAGAGTGTAGACTTGGAAATAGTACTAATGTATGAAGATGACTGGTAATTAATGACTTATTTAAGCAAAAAAAAAGAGTTATATAACACTTTGATCCCTCAAATTCTTGCATTTTAGTCCTTCTTGTTATTCTTTTTTTCTTTTTTATTACTTAAAAATGTTTGACTTTATGTTTAAATTATTATGAATATTTATGACTTTATAAATATTTATATTTAAATTATTTATGACTAATAATCATAATTTTAAGATTTTGAAGTAAAAAATTTATTTGTAAACATATATATATATGTGTGTGTGTGTGTGTGTGTGTGTGTGTGTGTATAAGTATATATATATAATTTTTAATTTATTTATCAAATTTAACAATTAATTCAGTAACTCAGTAATTAAGGCAGTGATCCAATGATCAATCTGGGTCAATAGCCAAACCAATTCAAAAAATATTGCTAAATTGCATGATCTTTTAGATAAGTAATCTTAACTGATGTCTGATGCAACTTTTTTTTTCTTTTTTTTTTCAAAGGAGAGAGTCTCAAAAAAGGAAAGTCCAGGAGAAATGAGAGATTAAACCCTCAATCATCAGATCTCATAAAGCTTATGTCCAGAAAAGCTATCACTTGAACTTATTTAACGTCTTTATTTTTTAAAATAGTTTAAGAGTCAGAAAAATAATATGCAATTTACCCTACAACATCAAAATTCAGATCCGGTACTTATCTTGTAAAGAGAAATATCGTGCTTGTCTTTTCAAATATCGTTGAATTTTAAATTTAACATTTCAAATTTTAAATAATTTTAAAAAAAAATTAAAATCTAAACCATTTAATATAAAATCTGACAACTCATAAAAAGACAAACACGACAAATAAACATCGGATCCATTTTCACATCATCATATCATGTAACGGTAACGCAAGAAATATCTCATGGCACTTTTCATGCACTTCGAATCAAATATGGAGAACGTGGAATTACGTCCTCGACGTATGAGAACAAGTTCTGATACAATTAATAGAACCCACTTATGTAACGAATTATGATACGATGCTACATTTTTCAAAAACGTTTTTCTTCCATACTGCACATCATATAAAAGCCCTCAACTTCATTTTTCTTTTTCTGATCAGAGTTGGGTCTTTTTCTTCATATTAAGGCTTTTAAAATGTATACCAGAGAATCAACCAATTAAGATTTTCTCAGAATACTAGTTGGATTTTAAAGGCATCATTTCCAAAAACTTTGAGCCTTATTAGCCACGGCTTCCTCACCGGACGAACCACCTCTAAATATACATGTTCATAAAAAGAAGCAAAGAAGCAACCAACCGTCAATTTTCAGATCAAAATATCATTGATCCAGTGGGAAAATAAAGTCATGCCAGAGGAATACATCTATCCGCCAAAGGTTCAAGACTACATGAATTCTTGCATTACCTTAATCTCCCATTACAGACAATGGAAAACTGTTCCAAGTTAATATAAGATTCCCCATGAATTCATAAACAATGTTAATGAACTTCAATTGTAACTAGAAAGTAAAAGCAGTTCAATGGGGCACAATCATCAAGTATATAATAGGAATCACCGCTGGCCATATGGAGGAGATGCAGGCTGGCCGTATGGTGGAGACGCAGGTTGTCCAGGTTGTCCCGGTGGAGGTCTTGGTCTTGCATACTCTGCAAATATAACCCAACCATCCAGAAACTGTATAGCATGGAGAGGTGAAAAAAAAAAAAGTCAATATTCAATAGAGCAAATGGTGACGATGAATATCATCAACATGCCAAACTTAGCAAAGATTGCATCAATTTTGTAGAACAATACAGAAATATGTCTCTCATACATGTAAAAATAAACCAGGCCATAGAAACTTTATTAATTCAATCAACAGGCATATGTTTATATCCCTCGCATCTATCATGCTACGTCAAAGAATTGGGAAGGGTGCAATGTTATGTTGGATTCCACCTGAGTGTAAATGAGGCTTGGTGCAAACCATGACCAACTAGACATGCAAAACTTTGCACCAAGAGGAGTTAAAAAATGTTGGCACTTTCAAGTAATATTCATCTTCTAAGGAGCTGGGGAAGTTTTACTCTTTCTAAATATATTTATTCAGAGTCGTCATATTGCAAACTTATTTTGTATCAAAAGAGACACACACAGATACATATTAGACAATAATATTCTCAAACAAATAAATTCCTTAGATCGGCCCAAAGAGGTCTAAGCATGGAAATGTAGTCCAGCTCACCTTTCCATCCATGCCTTCGATGCCCTTTCCAGCTTCTTCTATACTTGCATATTTTACAAAACCAAACCCTTTAGAGTAACCTGATACTCTATCAGTTACCACTCTAGCTGAAAACAGAAAACAGGAAACCTTCATGGTCACACAGTAGATTTTTGAAACATAACTACAGAAAGTGAGAAACTGTACATGGATAAAAACTGGTCAGGGATAAAGGGGCAAACCATGAACAACTTCACCAAACTGGGAAAATGCCTCCCGTAGTCTTTCTGTAGTAGTACGTTTGCTAAGCCCTGAAAATGTGAGATATATAGAATATTAACATAGTATACTTAAATACCCTAAATGATGAAGGACGTAACAAACTAACTTTGGCTTCTCTAGGGGGGGAAAAATGAAGTTATAACTCAATTATTTTTTCCTAATCTATCTAAAGATGAAAGTCAAAAATTCATGAACTTTTCTGGTGACTTCCCAAACCAGCTCTCTAAAACTATGAAGGAAATACACAGGATAAGATTATAATGGAATGTAAAGGCCACAAACTTGACATCGTGCAAATTTATATTTAACATTCTTGGAATATAATAGTACAAAATTCTTGGAATATAATAGTACATGATATTGCAGAATGCAAGAAAAACCATAAAGTGTTGCTTTTTTTTTTTATAATAGTTATTTAGTATCTAACTAATTCAGTGTCACCATGTATCATTTTCTGATCATGTGGCTAACCATATTTTACATGGGAAGGCTGGCTATCATTACCTACATGTCCTAACTCCTGAGACTAATATTTTTTTGTTTATTTGAAAACCAATAAAAGAACCATATACAGCGACTTTCTTCTGGTCCAAGGAGCTTGTACTAACGGATGCACAAAGACACTTTGCACAAAGCACATATATCCAATTATCCAAGTTAATCACTTGATCTAATTGTAGAAACACCCATCAGATTGTATAGAAGGCAACCTCCATTTACGCAAGTTAAAGCTATACGTTACAGGACATTCACATATCTCATGGTAAACTTTCTTATGTATAGGTTTTCAAGTACTTGCAAGTTTAAGTTGTATACCTACCAAATGCCACCTCAAGGCTTTCACTAATAGGTAGAGAACATGGGAAATAGAATATATATTAAGTAATAAAATTCTAATCGTTATATATATATATATATAAAATCTTATCCCTTAATTTTGAATGCTAATAGGAACCAAGCATATAATTAATTTAAGAGTAAAAATCATATAACTTCATGTGGTTTGACCTTTGGAAATTTAGGCCTGGCTTTAAAATGCACCACTCTGCCTCCATCTCATACGTTCAGGTAGATTGATGCTTAGAGCTATCTTTTGGTCAAATACGCTAATTGTAAAGGGATAAAATGATAACGGGGACACTGTTCATACAGATAAAACCACAAGCGTTCAAACTGCAAATGGGTATTTGAAAAATGAAGAAACCCTAGGGGGCAAACTGCAAAAGAACAAATCCACAAGGAGGATATTTGATATTTACTCTTATTCCAATTCAAAGACAAAAATAACGGAAACATTCCTAGATACCTGAAAGGGCGATGGATACAATACATATCTACAAAAGAATTACGATTACCCTCCAACAAAAACCAACTGAATATAAGAGGTCATGAAGGAAGACAAACCAGAGACGAAAAGATTGGTGCTGGGCTCGGCATTCTCTCGAGCAGGAGAAGCCGCCGTTGGCGGAGGAGGAATGAAGGTGGAAGTGGGAGTGGTGCAGAATAGCCGCCGTAGACCGCGAGGCGCCGCCACTGCCGCTCTCATCGCCGCCATGACCTCGGGTTTACGGGATTTCAGCTAAACCCTACTGGAGAGAGAAAGATTTTCGAAAATGAGAGAGAGAGAGAGAGAGAGAGAGAGAGGAATGAGAGGCGCGTAGGCTTTAAAGAAACTGGTGCAGCTCGCAAGATTTATAGCACTTATTATCAAAATTACCCTCTGATTTAATATTTAATTTCACACATAGAACGCGAATTGAGTAGAACATTCTTTTCCAGTTTTCCCAGGAAACCTCACAAGGGTAATTTTGTCCACTGAGACTAAAAATGAGCAAAAAACAAAAATATTGTTTTCTAAATAATTTTATCATACAGTTTTTTTCTTGAATTAAAAGTTAAAATATTTTCATTAAACATTTTATAAAGTAAAGATTTATAAAATCATTTATCAAATCCATTATTAAAAATTTAATATGTATCAATTTTTCCTAAAAAATTATGAAATGTCAAATTATAAAAATATAGAATTATTTTCAAAGATGATAAATTTATTATATTTTATTAAAAAACTTGATAATAAAAATATAAAATTGTCTAGCTACATTTTTTTCCTTTTATAAAATACTCATTGCATACGTGTGATATGAGAAGAGAAAAGAGAAATGTATATTTACTTTATTGTTTATTCTTCGATCATAGTTTGAAAATGACGGATTTTAATTAAAAACTAGAGTAATTTTGAATTTATATGTCATTATTTTTTTTATAAAAATTATGTAGTATTGGTTAAGACATCTAATAAAACTGTTTGAACCTAGGTTATGTTATTAAACTTAGGTTACGTTATTACTTATCTATACAAAAATAATCCTAACTTGTTTTCTCTAATCTTTTATGAAAATCTCCGTAGCAGAACACTAAAATTCACCTGTGTACTCTTATCCGTAACGGTTTAGAGAAGTGACATTCGTACGGCATCCACGTGAGTAAAACAACCCCGTTTTAATAGAGTTTTAGCATTACTGGTGATAAAAAGTATGTCGTAGGACACTCCCAAGATTCATAGGGGTAAATTGGATTCAAATTAGCGAAACTAGGAAGATAATAACTCCAGAAGTATGGATAAGACAAAACAAGTATTTCATGATGATGTAAAGTTTGAATCTTTAAAAAAAACAACTTAATTGTTATCTTGATTTGTGGTTTATAAACCTATAATATAGTTATATACGATACATGTTATATGAATGAATATTACATTGTACTTCTGATTATGATATGAAATACTGTATTATTGATTGTGATTGAGCGGGACAGTACCCCCTCTCACGGCAAGGCGAAAAACCTAGTTTAAAGGGTGTCTTGACCAACGAGTGTGGAGACAATAATTTCTTCGGTAGGGATATAGCCCGGGTCGGTAACAAATCCGTAAGACGCCCTAGATGAGAGGATAAAGTTGTGCGTCATGGCGGAAATAAACAAATTTGGTGAGCCAGCCCATATGCGCTCTCCAGGATATATTGCTATTGATAAGTACTAGTACCGTTGGTTGAATTGGATGAATTTGTATCTTCTAATATGTAATTTCTAACTATGTCTATTGGTTGAGTTTGAGCCTTCGGGTATACTTGCATAACTGGTGGTGTATTTGAATTTTATTAACGCGAGGCTGATTCGCTCACTGAATTTTAAAGCTCATACTCTCTGTGAAATCTTTTTGTTCAGATTAAGTTGCCGGCAAAGAATATCTGCTAGAAGAGTAGATCACTTTGGACCTTTCCGCTATCGGGTAGGCCCCTCTTTTATTGTAGATTATGTTGCTCTGTAATCGTCTAGGACATTTAGGTCAGGATTTTGACATTTGGCTTGTATTTTAGTACAATAATGTATTTCATATTGAGGATCTATCATTATATGCAAATCATCTCTCTGTATTTCAAATAAGAAAATTTGATATATTTTCTTTAGGAATAGTTATTTTGATAACATAGAGATAATAACTAATAATTTAACTCATAGGTAGAATTTATCGAAAGGCTTACAGTGATAGAATATTCATTATTGTGCTAGTTATGTGCCCAGAAAATGGGTTGTGACATTAAGCAACCGTAGTCAGAATGTCACTTCCACTCTTTGTACGAGGCTTACCTGCTTAGGATTCCCAAGATGTTTTGACAAGAGGAGGTTGATGAGCCATTTTTGTTTTTGCCTGTTGAGTGTCTGCCTCGGATGCCATTTGAAGTGATGAGATGACTGATTAAAGTGAGTTGGATAGGTGTTAGAGAGAAAACAGAGACGAGTAGATTTTTCTCTCGTGGTAAAGTGAAGCTTGTAAAAGTCTTGGAAAACCATTGCTTCTTCTTTTGTGTCTTGGCCTTTGAAGTTCCAAGTATTTGTACTTCAGAGGCTCTCATTGATGGTTTTTCCTTTGATGGATCAATTTTTCCATCATTAAATGAAAATTTCTGCAAAATTAAAGTACTAGGAGGACATTTTGGTACCCATCTCAATTTGGGTCCTTGAATGTTAGTATTATGATTCTTAAAACCTTTGGAAACCCAAATTTATTATTTTCTTACAAGAAACTTTATTCTAATGTGACATAAATGAGAGATATGTCCATTTCGACCACAATAATGACAAATGATAGAATTTTGAAGGTTTTTAGAAAGCTTTTGTCTTTTGTTGGAAAAGTCATTCAAATTATTTCTTTCAAAATTCTTTCTCAACCTTCCAAAAGATACATCTATATTTGCCTTTATTTCAACATGGTTGGAAGAAGTTGAATTGTCACTATGAAAATCATTTCCAAGATTTAAATCACAAGTTGAACATTTAATATTCAAAGATGTTTTCTTATACAACTCATCATATTCAATTTGTGATTTATCATGAGAGGAGTTAGAAAGAAGTTTAGAATTTTCATGTACCTTCAAGTCGTTTTGAGCTGTAGAATGAGGATTTTCCAAATCTTGCTTTGTAGGCTCTTTTTGGGGATCTTCTTTTTTGCCATTGTTCCCCATGTGTTCTTGGAAAGGCTCTTTCTCAAATTTCTATTGATCTTTTACAATAGGAAAAAAGCATGCTTCTTCGTCTTGTATCACCTCTTGAATTCTATCAACATTCGCAACTTCAACAACATGGTTAGAATCATATGAAGCACATAGAGTATCCCATATATCTTTTGCACTAGAGCAGTTGTTGGTTCTAGCATAATCATGTTCATTTAAAGCACTATATAATATACATATAGCTTTAATGTTTAAACAAAATAAATTCTTATCATACTCGTTCCATTCTTCTCTAGACTTAGAGACAAAATCATCTTGTATTACATCCTATGAATCTAACTCGAGATTGTATACATAATTTCACCATTTCTTTCCCATATATAAAATTAACATTTTCAAGAAAAAGAGGTTTAATAATATCATGGCCTTCCATCAATGTAATATTTTCCATGGTTTCCATGAAAAACTCTTGAGACAGTTAAGTCCGTTAAACAAGAGCCCTTGCTTTGATACCACATGTTAGACAAGGCAACCACACCCAAGAGGGGGTGAATTTGGTGTTATAAAAAATTTGAGTTATTTTCAAAATTCCTTCTCAAGAATACTTCTAATGGCGGTAAATTTAATGAAGATAGTGCAAACAACAATTTGTTCACTGGAACTAGATTCAAGATAGTGAAATAAGCTATAAATGATCTATATTTGAGTTCAAGATTCAAATTAAAAAAAGATTATTGAATAAATAACTTAAAATGTATATATTGTAGGGATAGAGAAAGTAAACTCAGAAATTTATTCTGGTTCGACTTCAACCTAAGCTTATGTCTAGTCCTCAAGACTTCCCTTTGAGATTTTCTACTATTTCTACAAGTTTGAACCGGACACTTTTGAGCCACTACAATAGAGAATTTTTCAATTCGGGTTTCTCTCAACCCTTATAGTATTTTTCCTCAAACACTCTTTCAAGGAATCATAATCCTTGAGAATACAACTCAGAAGATGAGAAAGCAAAAGTAGGTAACTCTCTTTTCACAAAGTGGATGTTACAAAATGAAACTCTAATAATTCAAACGATATAGAATATGTAAATGTTGGCTTAATGATACTTGTATCTCTCACAAATATGATGAAATAAGTTTAATATCACATTGTGGCACTAGGCTTTTCTTCTTTAAAATCATGTATTTGAGGTACTATATATATATATATATACATTACATATGACGAGAGCTTCGCTTGTAACAAAATTAATTAATTCTTCGAAAGTCATCTGACCTAAGGGAAGTGTATTGTTGCATTGTCTCCTAATGCTTTCTTTGACTCTTTCGGCAAATAGGTTGGGTAAACCACCTAAAAACCTTTCTTTCCAGTAGTCTGCTTTACTATCAGACCGGGTGTATAATTTTGTAAGGAACATGTCCTTGTACCATCTAAAATCGGACATCGTGGGACATCTGAGGTTAATTAATTGATTACCTATCCTTTGTTGGAAATCTGTGGGGTTTCCTACAAAGTGTTTTGTGAGTGCATAAATTAAAACTGCTACTGAGTCTTGAACATCTATTAACTGACCATTAATTTCTTCTTGTTTGACCGCGAATTTGATCGCAGATCTTTCAGCTTCTGTGAGATAATTATCCCACCAGCCTTTTAATTGACCAGTAAAACCAGTTGTTAACATGGTTACTATTGAACTTTCTTCATTATTTTTGATCTTATACTCCGTGGCGCACATTGACATATTTTGAATTATTCCTAAAATTTGATGTTCGCTATGACCATCAATGTTCCATTCTACTATAGACTCGCCGTTATAGCTAGCCTCTGTAATTAAACTATTTTCTTCATACTGGGTATCTGGGTAACTAGGCCTACGGTAGTAATTCCTAGTCACTGGTTTTGGATTTCTAAAGCTAATTCTATTAACTTCAGGGTTTTGATCATTGTCTGGTTTAGACAGTGTATTGATCTGGGGACTTTTTAACCTATTATTAGAGACATTTAGTTGATTTAATCTGTTGGTGATTTCATCAACTAAGTTTTGAGAACTAGAACCTAATTTTATTGATTTTAACTCTGCCTGAGTAAGTGTTGGAATCTTATACAGGGGTTGTTGAGGTATTGGGTTGACTGAATTTAGACCTAAGGAGCTAGAAGGTGATTCTAGAACCTTGTTATTAACTACGTTTTCTATCCTATCTAATTGTTTACCTAATTGTTTGAGCGCTAAATTAGTAAAATTATTTTGAGATTCAATGTTCTTGACATCTCGTTTTGAACTATGTTGATCTTCATTACCTTCTACAGTTTTGAACGGAGTTGCTTCTATCTCAGTACTACCTTTTGAAATTTTTAAATTTTCTAAAGGTGGATGAACCGAGACTATTTTTTGACCTAAAGTAGTATCCCATTCTACTGTAATTCTAGAGTGGGTGTTTACTTCCTTTTTAACAAAAGGGTTTTTTATATTGTTGTTGGAAGAATATATTTCAAACCAATTAAAAAAGAAAATATGATCTCCTATTTTTTCTAAGAAATCATAGTATTCTAATTTCTATTTTTGAACTTGTTCAGAGGAGAAAGTACTGAAGTACCGTTCTCGTTTTGACCTATTATGAGCCTGCATAAACTCTGCGTTAAGCAAGGATTTTTTCATTTGGAATTCTTTTCTTATCATGAGGATTTGAGATCTAGTGGGAGAGTGATTTACAGAAGAGTTTTCTTGAACTGATTCATAAATGGGTTGAGGGATTGAAGGTTGGAAATCTACTCCTCTGAGACTAGTCAAAGTCTCAAGAGTTTCTGTTGCAGATCTATAGTCAGAATCTACAGAATTTCTTGAACTAAATTCTAAATCTGGGTTATTGAACATTCTAATTCTAGAAGAGGATGATCTGTTCATAGATATCCTGACATGTCCTTCTGGACTTTGAACAAAATTTCCTAAACTTCTAGACTCTATCTTCTTGGAAGGTTGGATACTTTCCAAATCCCAAGAGTCTAGAAAAGCGGTCATGATTTCATCATGCCTGAGGGGTTTAGGAGTCATGATCATTGATTTTTGTAGATTAGCCTCCATTAGAATGGTTTCATTCTTTGGGGACTCTTTCTTAACAGAAATTCCTACTCCAGTTTTGGAGACTTTATAATGAATCCTAAAAACTATAGAAAGATTATCCAGATCCTCACTGAATATTCCTTCTGTGGTCTTGATGTGTAATTTTAAAGCTTTTTCGACGTTTCTTAACGTCTTCATATAATTAGGAAAACATTGAAAATAAATTGGACCATTGCAGAGATTCGACTCTACAAGACCTAACATAGAATCCTTGAAAGACAGTGCATGTCTATCCTGAAGAAGAACTAAGACGGGATGGTTAATGCCTAACCTGTGCATGGGTTTGACAGCCACTTGGATTAATCTAATATGGATAAATCCGAAGTTTTCTCGCCTGTGTTGATCTAGTTGATTTTTATCTAATAAATTAATTATACCTTGACACTTTCCCAAAGGAATCGTGCCTTCAATTGTTCTAACTATATCTTGAACCTTAAAATAAAAAGTTGAATGCTTGTATACCTCACTAGGACGTACTTGGGGCATTTCCCAATTTCTTAACCTTTCTTCGGCTTCTACTATAGAAACCTCAGAATTATTGACCTCATCTTGATCTACAGAACTATGATCACTAGAGACAGAGGGAATTCTGATCTCAGAACTATTCCTATTAAATAATCTTCTTACTAATTCAGACATTTTTAAGAAAATAAAATTCTTAAAAATCTTCTAACTTCGCTAAGGTTTTAGTGGGACCACGCCCTACGGCAACACCTGCCTCTCCTGGGCCTTACGGCTTACCAACGCAGTTAAACAACGCTGACCAACGCTAACCCCTTAACTAATTAAAAGTTTCTTAAGAAAATAAATTCTTAATAATATCTAAACTAACAGGAAGGTTACTAACATAACTAGGCTCTGATACCATTTTTCCACTGGCCACTGGGGATCGTCGTTCTGTTGACTAACCTTAGGTTAATAATTCTGAATTTTTAAACTAAAAGCAGAAGAATCCTATAAACTATAGAAAGATTATCCAGATCCTCACTGAATATTCCTTCTGTGGTCTTGATGTGTAATTTTAAAGCTTTTTCGACGTTTCTTAACGTCTTCATATAATTAGGAAAACATTGAAAATAAATTGGAACATTGCAGAGATTCGACTCTACAAGACCTAACATAGAATCCTTGAAAGACAGTGCATGTCTATCCTGAAGAAGAACTAAGACGGGATGGTTAATGCCTAACCTGTGCATGGGTTTGACAGCCACTTGGATTAATCCGATATGTATAAATCCGAAGTTTTCTCGCCTGTGTTGATCTAGTTGATTTTTATCTAATAAATTAATTGTACCTTGACACTTTCCCAAAGGAATCGTGCCTTCAATTGTTCTAACTATATCTTGAACCTTAAAATTAAAAGTTGAATGCTTGTATACCTCACTAGGACGTACTTGGGGCATTTCCCAATTTCTTAACCTTTCTTCGGCTTCTACTATAGAAACCTCAGAATTATTGACCTCATCTTGATCTACAGAACTATGATCACTAGAGACAGAGGGAATTCTGATCTCAGAATTATTCCTATTAAATAATCTTCTTACTAATTCAGACATTTTTAAGAAAATAAAATTCTTAAAATTCTTCTAACTTCGCTAAGGTTTTAGTGGGACCACGTCCTACGGGAACACCTGCCTCTCCTGGGCCTTACGGCTTACCAACGTAGTTAAACAACGCTGACCAACGCTAACCCCTTAACTAATTAA
This sequence comes from Biancaea sappan, assembly GCA_037074585.1. NCBI lineage: Eukaryota > Viridiplantae > Streptophyta > Magnoliopsida > Fabales > Fabaceae > Biancaea > Biancaea sappan. The sequence goes on from CM073491.1 coordinate 79,500,212, forward strand.
AAGTTTCTTAAGAAAATAAATTCTTAATAATATCTAAACTAACAGGAAGGTTACTAACAGAACTAGGCTCTGATACCATTTTTCCACTGGCCACTGGGGATCGTCGTTCTGTTGACTAACCTTAGGTTAATAATTCTGAATTTTTAAACTAAAAGCAGAAGAATCCTATAACATGTATTCTATGGAGAATTCAGAGCTTTCTATGGCGTTTCTAAATTCTACAAACATGCGTTCTTGAACAATATAAATTCTTGAAATAGAAGAAATAACAAAATATTCAAATTCTACTACAAGCATTAAATCAGTAAAAGGTATAGGAATAAAATGAGTAAAAGAAATTCTCATATTAATTTCAGCAGAAATTACAAGAGAGTTTTGAACTTACAATATTGAACAAGCAGCTAATTCTTATACAGAAACGCTTATAGAGAGTTTTGATACAAAGTGTTTTCTCTATTTTTCATGTTCTGCCTAAACTACTGAACTACTTCGCCTTTTATAGAAGTAAGAAGGCGGATTTGAACAAGAGTGAAGTCCATGGATTTCAGAAGCTTTGGAGTCCGCGGATTTCAAAACTTTGGAATCCGAAAAGTTGAGACGCGTGGGCGGCTTCTTTTCAAAAAGTTGATCATGGGCAGTCCTTCTTTACAAAAAGTAACTTTGTCGTTTTATGCCGACGCTTGCTTTTGCTAAAGCATGTCTGCCACTTTTGAATATGCTGAAGGAGACGGGGAATCAAAATTATTGAGCTGGCAGGAGCTTTGGATTCTTCTGCCGACGGCTTAACTCAACCATAGTCAGTCATGACTAAGGTGGGTGAAGTCAATGTTGTAGCAGTCATCTTCGTTCTGAAACTGGCTGCTATCTTCTGTATTGAGGTCTTCAGAGGGAGCTTTTTCTGCAGCTTTCTCCGAGAGTTGTTGAACAAGACGGTCAATTTCTTCTTCCGTCTGAGCTTGTGCGAGTTCTGCCATTATATGAGATTTTAATGTCAGAAATGGAGACTGCTATTGAACAGCTTGAGGATAATTCATAAGCTGGGGATTCTGCTTTAGTCATTTTTCCACAGCTTTTTTGTTGAGCAGATTGGCGTTGTATGTTGTCCACCATTTGATATTGAACGTGCGGCTAAGATATAGGGGATAACTGCAATTGAGTCGATCTTTAAATTCAAAATCCCAGGACATAATCCAGGGGGTTCCAAATGTTGAGAAAAATTTTAAAAGCATTTGTCCAGTGTGAAAACTGGTTTGAGCAGAGAAAATAGAAAAGGATTCCTTCGCGTAAGTGGGAAGGAATTCAGTGTTTGGACCATAAAAATGAAACCAGTCGGAAAACCAGGCTGGAAATTCCTGATTTCCTTTATTGAACCATATGAACCAGGAGTGGGAGAAGGGACGAATCAGCAGTGTATTGTACCAAGCCATTTTGTAATCCCAGTAATTAAATCCTGGTGGCTGGAACTGTCTTGAAAAATTTTTAAAAGAAAAAGGATGCTGATTCCATTGTGAGAGAGTAAAAACTTTATTAATTTTGAACTTCGAATACTGAATTCGATGGGGAAAAAGAGGATCATACTCATGAGTGAGTGTGATCGAGTTTGTATCTACCAAAATAAATTCATAAAATATTCTTGTTTTTGTAATTCAGAAGAAAAGTATTTTCCTTCTTGAAAATATTTTTGAGCTACTTCCCGTGGTGTAAGACCAGGGTTTATTTTGATCCATTCGGGTTCAATGGGACAAATTGGTGAATACACCGGTTTTGAAATATACTTATTAGAAAGAGATCTCTTAAGCGGTGTTGCTTGAGAGAGTTGTACCATGGAAGAAGAAGGGTGAACAGGTATTATGGCTTGTTGAGGTGGAGGTGTAGAGAGAGCTTGATCATAAGTGAGGGGAAGAAAGCGGTTTGAAGAAGAGGGAGAAGAAGGAGTTTGAGGTCGAGGACCTCTGATCTGTGGTCGAATACCACCGCCGGAAGGGCTATTGAACGATGAGGGTGTCACCAGTAAAGGTGACGTTGTATGAACCAGTGTGGTTCTTTGAACATTTAGAGCAGAATCCAGTGGGGATCCATACTGTTCCTTCTTAACTTCTTTGCCTTTGTTCTTGCTCATCCTTTCGTCTTACCCTGCAAAAATTCTCGAGTAAGGAAGTCAGGAAGGGCATTTTCTTTCCCTTTTATATGCTGGATATCAAAATCAAAGCAAGAAAGTAATGCTTTCCATCTAGCAAAAACATGTTTTGAAACTAAATTTTGAACATCTTTTTCTAAAACAGATTTGGCGGATTTGCAATCCGTTTTGAGCAAAAAAGTTTTGTTGAAAACTTCTTTTTGAAATTTTTTGATAATTAAAACAATAGATAAAATTTCTCGTTTTATTGTGAAGTATTTTTGTTGGGCTTCTGTCCATACTCCTGAATTGAACCTAACTATTTGTTCTTTTGAACTTCCTACGGGCCTTTGCTTAAGGACTCCTCCATAACCTTCTTTGGATGCATCTGTTTCGATGATCATAAAGGCTTCTGGGTCTGCTATTCCTAAGCATGGGAGTTTCTTAACTCTAGCCTTAAGGGTTTTGACCGCGTCCGTCATGGACTGGTCCCAAGGTGGGGATTTCTTTCTTAGTCTAGAGTAAAGAGGTTTACAAATTATTCTAAGGTCTTGAACAAAATCCGAAACATAATTAAGACAACCTAAAAATCTTTGTAATTGATTTTTGTCAGTTATCTCGTCTGGAAATTTATCAGCAAATTCAATAGATCGGTTAATTGGTTTAATCATACCCTGATGGATATCATAACCTAAAAAACTAATTTTTGTGTTGAACAGTTTCATTTTCTTTGCTGAAACTACTAAACCATTGTCTTTAACAATTTTATGAAATTGATCAAGGTGTCTAAAGTGTTGTTCTATGTTATTAGAGAACACTAAGACATCATCTATATAAACTATTGAAAATTGAGAAAAATTATTAAAAATGGTGTTCATAACATTCTGAAATTCAGAGGGTGCATTTTTTAGACCAAAGGGCATTACGTTCCATTCATAATGTCCAAAGGGAACAACAAAAGCTGTTTTGTACCTATCATTTTCTTCAATTTGTATTTGATAAAAGCCCGATTTCATATCGAACTTAGAAAATAAAGATGCCTTTTGAACACGACCGATTAAGTCACTCCTATCAGGTATAGGGTACCTAATCCATCTAAGAACTTTATTGAGGGGTTTGTAATTAATGACCATGCGAGGTGTTCCCCGCTCTATTTCTGCCTGATTTTGAACATAGAAGGCTGAACAGCTCCAAGGGGACTTACTGGGCCTAATCAGCTTCTTTCCTAATAGATCTTGGATTTCTTTTTTACAGTATTCCAAGGTTTCTTTATTCATTTGAATGGGCCTAGCTTTAGTTGGAATTTTATCTTAACTAAAACTGGGCTCATAAGGAAGCCATTTTTCCACTGGCCACTGGGGATCGTCGTCCTGTTGACTAACCTTAGGTTAATAATTCTGAATTTTTAAACTAAAAGCAGAAGAATCCTATAACATGTATTCTATGGAGAATTCAGAGCTTTCTATGGCGTCTCTAAATTCTACAAACATGCGTTCTTGAACAATATAAATTCTTGAAATAGAAGAAATAACAAAATATTCAAATTCTACTACAAGCATTAAATCAGTAAAAGGTATAGGAATAAAATGAGTAAAAGAAATTCTCATATTAATTTCAGTAGAAATTACAAGAGAGTTTTGAACTTACAATATTGAACAAGCAGCTAATTCTTATACAGAAACGCTTATAGAGAGTTTTGATACAAAGTGTTTTCTCTATTTTTCGTGTTCTGCCTAAACTACTGAACTACTTCGCCTTTTATAGAAGTAAGAAGGCGGATTTGAACAAGAGTGAAGTCCGTGGATTTCAGAAGCTTTGGAGTCCGCGGATTTCAAAACTTTGGAATCCGAAAAGTTGAGACGCGTGGGCGGCTTCTTTTCAAAAAGTTGATCATGGAATCAGCATCCTTTTTCTTTTAAAAATTTTTCAAGACAGTTCCAGCCACCAGGACGTGGTCCCACTAAAACCTTAGCGAAGTTAGAAGAATTTTAAGAATATTATTTTCTTAAAAATGTCTGAATTAGTAAGAAGATTATTTAATAGGAATAGTTCTGAGATCAGAGTTCCCTCTGTCTCTAGTGATCATAGTTCTGTAGATCAAGATGAGGTCAATAATTCTGAGGTTCCTATAGTAGAAGCCGAAGAAAGGTTAAGAAATTGGGAAATGCCCCAAGTACGTGCTAGTGAGGTATACAAGCATTCAACTTTTAATTTTAAGGTTCAAGATATAGTTAGAACAATTGAAGGCACGATTCCTTTGGGAAAGTGTCAAGGTACAATTAATTTATTAGATAAAAAACAACTAGATCAACACAGGCGAGAAAACTTCGGATTCCAAAGTTTTCAACACAGGTACAATTGAAGGCACGATTCCTTCTGATTTCATGATCAACTTTTTGAAAATAAGCTGCCCACGCGTCTCAACTTTTCGGATTCCAAAGTTTTGAAATCCGCGTACTCCAAAGCTTCTGAAATCCACGGACTTCACTCTTGTTCAAATCCGCCTTCTTACTTCTATAAAAGGCGAAGTAGTTCAGTAGTTTAGGCAGAACATGAAAAATAGAGAAAACACTTTGTATCAAAACTCTCTATAAGCGTTTCTGCATAAGAATTAGCTGCTTGTTCAATATTGTAAGTTCAAAACTCTCTTGTAATTTCTACTGAAATTAATATGAGAATTTCTTTTACTCATTTTATTCCTATACCTTTTACTGATTTAATGCTTGTAGTAGAATTTGAATATTTTGTTATTTATTCTATTTCAAGAATTTATATTGTTCAAGAACGCATGTTTGTAGAATTTAGAGACGCCATAGAAAGCTCTGAATTCTCCATAGAATACATGTTATAGGATTCTTCTGCTTTTAGTTTAAAAATTCAGAATTATTAACCTAAGGTTAGTCAACAGAACGACGATCCCCAGTGGCCAGTGGAAAAATAGTATCAGAGCCTAGTTCTGTTAGTAACCTTCCTGTTAGTTTAGATATTATTAAGAATTTATTTTCTTAAGAAACTTTTAATTAGTTAAGGGGTTAGCATTGGTCAGCGTTGTTTAACTGCGTTGGTAAGCCGTAAGGCCTAGGAGAGGCAGGTGTTCCCGTAGGACGTGGTCCCACTAAAACCTTAGCGAAGTTAGAAGAATTTTAAGAATTTTATTTTCTTAAAAATGTCTGAATTAGTAAGAAGATTATTTAATAGGAATAGTTCTAAGATCAGAATTCCCTCTGTCTCTAGTGATCATAGTTCTGTAGATCAAGATGAGGTCAATAATTCTGAGGTTTCTATAGTAGAAGCCGAAGAAAGGTTAAGAAATTGGGAAATGCCCCAAGTACGTCCTAGTGAGGTATACAAGCATTCAACTTTTAAGTTTAAGGTTCAAGATATAGTTAGAACAATTGAAGGCACGATTCCTTTGGGAAAGTGTCAAGGTACAATTAATTTATTAGATAAAAATCAACTAGATCAACACAGGCTAGAAAACTTCGGATTTATACATATCGGATTAATCCAAGTGGCTGTCAAACCCATGCACAGGTTAGGCATTAACCATCCCGTCTTAGTTCTTCTTCAGGATAGACATGCACTGTCTTTCAAGGATTCTATGTTAGGTCTTGTAGAGTCGAATCTCTGCAATAGTCCAATTTATTTTCAATGTTTTCCTAATTATATGAAGACGTTAAGAAACGTCGAAAAAGCTTTAAAATTACACATCAAGACCACAGAAGGAATATTCAGTGAGGATCTGGATAATCTTTCTATAGTTTTTAGGATTAATTATAAAGTCTCCAAAACTGGAGTAGGAATTTCTGTTAAGAAAGAGTCCCCAAAGAATGAAACCATTCTAATGGAGGCTAATCTACAAAAATCAATGATCATGACTCCTAAACCCCTCAGGCATGATGAAATCATGACCGCTTTTCCAGACTCTTGGGATTTGGAAAGTATCCAACCTTCCAAGAAGATAGAGTCTAGAAGTTTAGGAAATTTTGTTCAAAGTCCAGAAGGACATGTCAAGATATCTATGAACAGATCATCCTCTTCTAGAATTAGAATGTTCAATAACCCAGATTTAGAATTTAGTTCAAGAAATTCTGTAGATTCTGACTATAGATCTGCAGCAGAAACTCTTGAGACTTCGACTAGTCTCAGAGGAGTAGATTTCCAACCTTCAATCCCTCAACCCATTTATGAATCAGTTCAAGAAAACTCTTCTGTAAATCACTCTCCCACTAGATCTCAAATCCTCATGATAAGAAAAGAATTCAAAATGAATAAACCCTTGCTTAACGCAGAGTTTATGCAGGCTCATAATAGGTCAAAATGAGAATGGTACTTCAGTACTTTCTCCTCTGAACAAGTTCAAAAATAGAAATTAGAATACTATGATTTCTTAGAAAAAATAGGAGATCATATTTTCTTTTTTAATTGGTTTGAAATATATTCTTCCAACAACAATATAAAAAACCCTTTTGTTAAAAAGGAAGTAAACACCCACTCTAGAATTACAGTAGAATGGGATACTACTTTAGGTCAAAAAATAGTCTCGGTTCATCCACCTTTAGAAAATTTAAAAATTTCAAAAGGTAGTACTGAGATAGAAGCAACTCCGTTCAAAACTGTAGAAGGTAATGAAGATCAACATAGTTCAAAACGAGATGTCAAGAACATTGAATCTCAAAATAATTTTACTAATTTAGCGCTCAATACATTAGGTAAACAATTAGATAGGATAGAAAACGTAGTTAATAACAAGGTTCTAGAATCACCTTCTAGCTCCTTAGGTCTAAATTCAGTCAACCCAATACCTCAACAACCCCTGTATAAGATTCCAACACTTACTCAGGCAGAGTTAAAATCAATAAAATTAGGTTCTAGTTCTCAAAACTTAGTTGATGAAATCACCAACAGATTAAATCAACTAAATGTCTCTAATAATATGTTAAAAAGTCCCCAGATCAATACACTGTCTAAACCAGACAATGATCAAAACCCTGAAGTTAATAGAATTAGCTTTAGAAATCCAAAACCAGTGACTAGGAATTACTACCGTAGGCCTAGTTACCCAGATACCCAGTATGAAGAAAATAGTTTAATTACAGAGGCTAGCTATAACGGCGAGTCTATAGTAGAATGGAACATTGATGGTCATAGTGAACATCAAATTTTAGGAATAATTCAAAATATGTCAATGTGCGCCACGGCGTATAAAATCAAAAATAATGAAAAAAGTTCAATAGTAACCATGTTAACAACTGGTTTTACTGGTCAATTAAAAGGCTGGTGGGATAATTATCTCACAGAAGCTGAAAGATCTGCGATCAAATTCGCGGTCAAACAAGAAGAAATTAATGGTCAGTTAATAGATGTTCAAGACTCAGTAGCAGTTTTAATTTATGCACTCACAAAACACTTTGTAGGAAACCCCACAGATTTCCAACAAAGGATAGGTAATCAATTAATTAACCTCATATGTCCCACGATGTCCGATTTTAGATGGTACAAGGACATGTTCCTTACAAAATTATACACCCGGTCTGATAGTAAAGCAGACTACTGGAAAGAAAGGTTTTTAGGTGGTTTACCCAACCTATTTGCCGAAAGAGTCAAAGAAAGCATTAGGAGACAATGCAACAATACACTTCCCTTAGGTCAGATGACTTTCGAAGAATTAATTAATTTTGTTACAAGCGAAGCTCTCGTCATATGTAATGATATGAAGCTTCAATCTAAGTTAAAAAATGAGTTCAAAAGTACCTCTAAAGAATTAGGTAATTTCTGTGATCAATACGGCATCGAAAAGATTCGAGCCCCCTCTGCTCAAAATAAAAGAAATCGGAAGAGTCACAGGTACCAGACCGTCAGGAAGACTTATCGTCGCCACCCTGACAAACCTGTTAGATCATTCCAAACAAGGAAACCTGTTCAACAGTCTAGCAAACCTAGACACCATAGTTCCAAACATACAGATCATAAATCTGTAGTTTGTTTTAAATGCGGGAGGTATGGTCATATTTCAAAGCATTGTAGGCTCAAAAAACGCATTAATTCTTTAGAAATAGATGATAAGTATAAACAGAGTCTTATGAGTATTCTGTTAGAAGATCAAAACTCTGAGTCAGAATATGATTCAGACCAGTCTAGTGTTCAAAACGAATTATGTCAGTTAAATCAACTGAGTAATTCATCTTCTAGTTCAACATCTGATGACGAAAGTCATTCAGATATAGGAATTTGCACCTGTAAAGAATGTTCAAAACAATCAGGTAGTTGTTCAAAAATAATTAATGTAATTAATAGGGATAAAGTTCAAGCTTTATTAGAAATCTTAGACAAGATTACTGATGAAGAAATTAGGAAAGAATATCTGCTCAAGATTAAGGAACTTATGGATTTGGACGAACCCAAACCAAAACCCTTAGTTCAGCCGTATAATGTTCAAGAAATAATTAATAGATTTCAACACACTTCCACTCAAGAACGAGTTTATGTTCAAGAACTCCAGGAAGAAATTAAAATTATTAAAGAAGAAATTCAATCGCTCAAACAAAAGGATAATGACTTATCCTTAGATATTTTAAGTTTAATGGCTAACAAAGAAACTAGGAATCCAACAAATTCCATTGATCAAAACGAGTTAGGAGAAACTAGCTCTGAACCAAAAGAAAATTATTTAAATTTAATTTCTCAGATATCTGTTCAAAGATGGTGTAGTGAGATTAACTTTACCATAGGTAGTTTTAGAACAAAATTAGTCGCTCTGATAGACTCAGGCGCTGATTTTAATTGTTTTCAAGAAGGTTTAATTCCCACTCAATACTACGAGAAAACCACTGAAAGTCTCAGCGGTGCAGGAGGTAATAGACTTCCAGTTAGGTACAAGTTGTCTAATGCCAAGATATGTAATCAAGGCATTAAGTTCAACACAACTTTTATTCTTGTTAGGAATTTAAATCATTCTATGATTTTAGGAACACCTTTTCTGACCCTTATTTATCCTTTTAAGGTTTCAGAATTAGGAATTTCTACTTTTATTCATGGCAAAGAATTTTGCTTTAAATTTTTAAATCCTACCAAAACTCAAGATGTCAATTTACTTAAAAATTTAGCTATTTCCAGTATTAATTTGATCAATAAAAAACAAGTTCAAATTAAATTGCTCAATAAAGAAATTCAATACAAAAGAATAGAAGAACAAGTAGAAAAACCTCAGATCCAAATTAGAATAGAATCTGTTCAAAAAAGATTTGAAAAAGAAGTCTGTTCAGACAAGCCCAACGCCTTCTGGAACAGAAAGAGACACACAGTCTCGCTTCCTTATGAGCCCAGTTTTAGCGAAGATAAAATCCCAACTAAGGCTAGGCCCATTCAAATGAATAAAGAAACCTTGGAATATTGTAAAAAAGAAATCCAAGATCTGTTAGGAAAGAAGCTGATTAGGCCCAGTAAGTCCCCTTGGAGCTGTTCAGCCTTCTATGTTCAAAATCAGGCAGAAATAGAGCGGGGAGCACCTCGCATGGTCATCAATTACAAACCCCTCAATAAAGTTCTTAGATGGATTAGGTACCCTATACCTGATAGGAGTGACTTAATCGGTCGTGTTCAAAAGGCATCTTTATTTTCTAAGTTCGATATGAAATCGGGCTTTTATCAAATACAAATTGAAGAAAATGATAGGTACAAAACAGCTTTTACTGTTCCCTTTGGACATTATGAATGGAACGTAATGTCCTTTGGTCTAAAAAATGCACCTTCTGAATTTCAGAATGTTATGAACACCATTTTTAATAATTTTTCTCAATTTTCAATAGTTTATATAGATGATGTCTTAGTGTTCTCTAATAACATAGAACAACACTTTAGACACCTTGATCAATTTCATAAAATTGTTAAAGACAATGGTTTAGTAGTTTCAGCAAAGAAAATGAAACTGTTCAAAACAAAGATTAGGTTTTTAGGTTATGATATCCATCAGGGTATGATTAAACCAATTAACCGATCTATTGAATTTGCTGATAAATTTCCAGACGAGATAACTGACAAAAATCAATTACAAAGATTTTTAGGTTGTCTTAATTATGTTTCAGATTTTGTTCAAGACCTTAGAATAATTTGTAAACCTCTTTACTCTAGACTAAGAAAGAAATCCCCACCTTGGGACCAGTCCATGACGGACGCGGTCAAAACCCTTAAGGCTAGAGTTAAGAAACTCCCATGCTTAGGAATAGCAGACCCAGAAGCCTTTATGATCATCGAAACAGATGCATCCAAAGAAGGTTATGGAGGAGTCCTTAAGCAAAGGCCCGAAGGAAGTTCAAAAGAACAAATAGTTAGGTTCAATTCAGCAGTATGGACAGAAGCCCAACAAAAATACTCCACAATAAAACGAGAAATTTTATCTATTGTTTTAATTATCAAAAAATTTCAAAAAGAAGTTTTCAACAAAATTTTTTTGCTCAAAACGGATTGCAAATCCGCCAAATCTGTTTTAGAAAAAGATGTTCAAAATTTAGTTTCAAAACATGTTTTTGCCAGATGGCAAGCATTACTTTCTTGCTTTGATTTTGATATCCAGCATATAAAAGGGAAAGAAAATGCCCTTCCTGACTTCCTTACTCGAGAATTTTTGCAGGGTAAGACGAAAGGATGAGCAAGAACAAAGGCAAAGAAGTTAAGAAGGAACAGTATGGATCCCCACTGGATTCTGCTCTAAATGTTCAAAGAACCCCACTGGTTCATACAACGTCACCTTTACTGGTGACACCCTCATCGTTCAACAGCCCTTCCGGCGGTGGTATTCGACCACAGATCAGAGGTCCTCGACCTCAAACTCCTTCTTCTCCCTCTTCTTCAAACTGCTTTCTTCCTCTCACTTATGATCAAGCTCTCTCTACACCTCCACCTCAACAAGCCATAATACCTGTTCACCCTTCTTCTTCCATGGTACAATTCTCTCAAGCAACACCGCTTAAGATATCTCTTTCTGATAAGTATATTTCAAAACCGGTGTATTCACCAATTTGTGCCATTGAACCCGAATGGATCAAAACAAACCCTGGTCTTACACCACAGGAAGTAGCTCAAAAATATTTTCAAGAAGGAAAATACTTTTCTTCTGAATTACAAAAAACAAGAATATTTTATGAATTTATTTTGGTAGATACAAACTCAATCACGCTCACTCATAAGTATGATCCTCTTTTTCCCCATCGAATTCAGTATTCGAAGTTCAAAATTAATAAAGTTTTAACTCTCTCACAATGGAATCAGCATCCTTTTTCTTTTAAAAATTTTTCAAGACAGTTCCAGCCACCAGGATTTAATTACTGGGATTACAAAATGGCTTGGTACAATACACTGCTGATTCGTCCCTTCTCCCACTCCTGGTTCATATGGTTCAATAAAGGAAATCAGGAATTTCCAGCCTGGTTTTCCGACTGGTTTCATTTTTATGGTCCAAACACTGAATTCCTTCCCACTTACGCGAAGGAATCCTTTTCTATTTTCTCTGCTCAAACCAGTTTTCACACTGGACAAATGCTTTTAAAATTTTTCTCAACATTTGGAACCCCCTGGATTATGTCTTGGGATTTTGAATTTAAAGATCGACTCAATTGCAGTTATCCCCTATATCTTAGCCGCACGTTCAATATCAAATGGTGGACAACATACAACGCCAATCTGCTCAACAAAAAAGCAGTGGAAAAATGGCTAAAGCAGAATCCCCAGCTTATGAATTATCCTCAAGCTGTTCAACAGCAGTCTCCATTTCTGACATCAAAATCTCATATAATGGCAGAACTCGCACAAGCTCAGACGGAAGAAGAATTTGACCGTCTTGTTCAACAACTCTCGGAGAAAGCTGCAGAAAAAGCTCCCTCTGAAGACCTCAATACAGAAGATAGCAGCCAGTTTCAGAACGAAGATGACTGCTACAACATTGACTTCACCCACCTTAGTCATGACTGACTATGGTTGAGTTAAGCCGTCGGCAGAAGAATCCAAAGCTCCTGCCAGCTCAATAATTTTGATTCCCCGTCTCCTTCAGCATATTCAAAAGTGGCAGACATGCTTTAGCAAAAGCAAGCGTCGGCATAAAACGACAAAGTTACTCTTTGTAAAGAAGGACTGCCCATGATCAACTTTTTGAAAAGAAGCCGCCCACGCGTCTCAACTTTTCGGATTCCAAAGTTTTGAAATCCGCGGACTCCAAAGCTTCTGAAATCTACGGACTTCACTCTTGTTCAAATCCGCCTTCTTACTTCTATAAAAGGCGAAGTAGTTCAGTAGTTTAGGCAGAACACGAAAAATAGAGAAAACACTTTGTATCAAAACTCTCTATAAGCGTTTCTGCATAAGAATTAGCTGCTTGTTCAATATTGTAAGTTCAAAACTATCTTGTAATTTCTACTGAAATTAATATGAGAATTTCTTTTACTCATTTTATTCCTATACCTTTTACTGATTTAATGCTTGTAGTAGAATTTGAATATTTTGTTATTTCTTCTATTTCAAGAATTTATATTGTTCAAGAACGCATGTTTGTAGAATTTAGAGACGCCATAGAAAGCTCTGAATTCTCCATATAATACATGTTATAGGATTCTTCTGCTTTTAGTTTAAAAATTCTGAATTTTTAACCTAAGGTTAGTCAACAGAACGACGATCCCCAGTGGCCAGTGGAAAAATGTATGTATATATATATATATATATTTATTTATTTATTTATTTATTTATTTATTTATTTACTTGAAATATAGCCATTGGAGAAAAGAGTTATTATGTGACCGTTATACAATATTTTTCAAATTTAGGTCCACTTTAGAATTCGTAACATTCATATTTAAAGTATGTTTTAAGCAAACAATATACCGTTGGAAAGCTAATCGAGTCTAGTTTTAGATGCAACAAGTTTTATTCAAAAATATATTTTATTTTAAGAGATATGACCAAAAAACTTACCAAAAGTCAAAAGTAGTAAACTTACTGGTGCTACTATTCAACTTGCAGTTTTTATATTTAATTTAAAAATTCATAACTCTCTCATTTGGACTTAGTTTTAAACAAATAATGTATAGTTGAAAAGCTCTTTGAATCTATTTTCAAATGAGATAGCTTTCATTCAAATATTCATTGTAGTTCAGGAGATATGATAAATTTGGCAAGGGACCTCATTGAAAGGAAGTAAGGATTTAGGGTAAAATCACAATTTTTGAAAAATAAGTATGTTAGGTATGAGATGGGAGTGTTGAGGTGATAATTGCTATGTGTGGGAAGTATTTTTGAAAAGAATATAATTTAATTGAGTTTGGTTGGGAAAATGTCTAAATTTGCATATGAGTCCCTTTCTTGAAATTATGAAGAAATAAAAGGAGGACCAAGTTGCAAATTGGAAAGAAATAACTCTTCTACACTTAGTCAAAAAAAAAAAACCACCATATCTCTCTCTTGTCAGCCTCTCATCCCTCTCCTTACCTCTTGCATCCCACCCATCTTATGTTTTTTCCTTTTACCAAGACCACCACCCCAAACCCTTCAGCCACCTTCCTCTGTCATGGACTCAACCTTCTGATGGCTGGACTTCGCCGAAGCACCATGGGTTGAGGTGAGTTTGCTCTTTTTCCCCTTTTCTACATATTTTCGAGTTTAAGGATGTTGGGTTGAAATGGGTATCAAATGTGGTTGTTTAAGCTTGGATATTGTTCTTAAATGCTCTTCTATGTTAAATGATACATTTGAAACAAGAAATTGGTGGAAAATCACCTTGAAAGATAGGTTTTTGATGGTTTGAAATCTATATTAGAAAAAATTAGGTTTTGGGAAAAAATTGAATGAATTGGGATTAAATCTTGAAAGTAATTTGGCATTAATGATTGAGGATGTTTCTTAATGATTGGGACTAAGTCCTAGAAGCAAAAATCATGAGTTTTGGTGAAGAACCGGGCTAGGAATGGAAGAAAACTGTGAGAGAACTAAATAGGGGTCTAGTTCTGTGATTCATCGCCGCAGCGGTGGGAGGCAGAACCTTTACTGCTTTCTGATTTAATTTTCAAATGGTTATAACTCTCTCATCTTAACTTTGTTTTTAGCAAATCTTATATTTTGGAAAGCTCTTTGAGTCTAGTTTCTGAAAACATAAGTTTCATTTGAAAATTCCTTATGCTTTTAGGAGTTCTGACCAAAAGAGTGACCAAAGGTTAGAGTTGATGCCAACCATTTTCCTCCCTTGTGTCCTTAACATGTTTTTACATAGTTTTCTCATAGGATTGGATTCCTTGATGAATCAGCAACACCTTTTGGGATGGAGGGAACTTTCTACCCTACCTTGTTTGTTTCCTTTCTAGTCTTTAATATAAATATGTTATGCACACACATTCAAGTGATAAGACTTGTATGAACATTATAAATGCTTTGTGGTTGTGGTTAGTTGTTCCAAGAAGTAGATACATACTTGTGTGGAAATGTTCTAATCTTGCTTGGCGAGTGATTTCCTCATGATAGCAAGCTATGTGTGTAAGTCCATATTAATGGGTGGTAGACATTAGGTGGGCATATTGCATTGTGGCATACAAGTGTGCTAGATATATATTTTCTTGGTTTAAACACAACTTGTGTGCATTTGAGGCAATGGAGAAAGAATCATATAGCCTTCTTAATAGCACTGAGGATGACCATGGTTGCGATAGTTGGTGCAAAGTGGAGGAGTCCTAGAGTGATTAGGGGAATGACGCGTGACTACACCGAGTCTTGAGTAAGTAGGATATGATGATTTACTTAATGTGGATGAATAGCTCTTTGTCATGTTGCATTTAATGTTCCACTTCCATTATGTGAGATGAAATTTTTTATGTTAAATATGGTTACCGAAGTGGTGAACTAATCACAGATGGATTAGTGGTAGTATGAAGAGTCTATGACTTTATTGCACTATGACTAACCAAATGGTACAAAAACCTAGATGGCCTTTAGATACGATTGGATTAGTGGTAGTACGAAGGGTCTATGACTTTATCACACTATGATTATGTCACAACCTATTTTCTAAGCACATGACCGGCACAATGATGAATATCCCATCACTGTAAGCCTTTCGATAAATTCTTCCCACAAGTAAAATTATTAGTCATTATCTCTATATTCTCAAAATATCATTCCTTAATAAATACAAAGAAAATACATCAGATTTTCTTAATTAAAAATAATAGATCCTCAGTACAAAATACATTATCATACTGAAATATAAGCCAAATACCAAACCCCTGACCTAGATGTCCTAGACGGTTACAGAGCAACATACTGTATAACAAAAGAAGGGCCTACCCTACAGCGGGAAGGTCCAACGTGATCTACTCCTCTAGCGGATGTTCTTCGGTGGCAACCTGATCTGAACAAAAAGTTTGTACAGAGAGTGTGAGCTTTTAAACTCAGTGAGCAAATCGGCCTCGCGTTAATAAAATTCAAATACATCACCAGTCATGCAAGCATATCCGAAGGCTCAAGCTCAACCAATAGACATAGTTAGAAATTACATACAAGAAGACAAAAATCCATCCAATTCAACAAACGTTACTAGTACTCATCAATGACAATATATCCCGGAGAGCGCACACAGGCCGGCTTACCAATTCTGTATATTTCCGTCATGACGCACAACCTATCCTCTTAGCTAGGGCGCCTCACGGATTTATCACCAATCCAAGCTATATCCCTACTGAGGGAATCGTTGTCTCCACACTCATTGGTCAAGACACCCTTTAAACCGGGTTTTTCGCCTTGCCGTGAGAGGGGATACTGTACCGCTCAATCACAATCAATAGTACAACAGTTCATATCATAATCAGAAGCACAATATAATATTCATCCATATAACAGGTATAGCATATAACTATATGATTCAAATTTCACATTATCATGAGATACTTGCTTCGTCTTATCCATACTTCTGGATTAATTATCTCATTATATTCGTCATTCTGAATCCAATTTCCCCCTATGAATCTTGGGAGTGTCCTACGACATACTTTTTATCACCAGTAATGCTAAAACACTATTAAAACGGGGTCGTTTCCACTCACCTGGATTCCGTACGAGTATCACTTCTTTAAGTCGTTACGGACAAGAGTACACGGGTGAATTTCAGTGTTCTGCTACGAAGATTTTCATGAAAGATTAAAGAAAATACGTTAAGATTGTTTTCGTATAGATACTGTTCATACGTACGGTTACTATTCATACGTATGGGTACTATTCATACCAGAAATAGAGAATACAATCTGTAAAAGAGTACACAGGTAAGTTCCCAGGAAAGAGTGGAGGGTAACACTGGACACACTTAAAAACCAGGTCTTTCCTTAGCCAGAACTTTCCTAGACATGTATTCTTCACAGTTTACATTCTATTTCGGTAATCAGAGAATCAAAATAACATATAAACAGCTAACGACAGTTTTTCTGATGTGGAAGATCGGCCAAAGCCGCAACCACAGAGCATACTTAAGAAAATAACTTCTAAAATTTGAAAGACATAGAAAGGGTATAGTATCCTTACCTAAATAAAAAAAAAGAAAGGCCCAAAATCTCAGAGGCCTAGCGTCGGAGCAAGAGAAACTTAAGGAGAGAAGAAGAGAAGTTGAAGGTGTGAGTTTAGAAGTGAAATGGAAGGGCCTATTTATAGCAAAAGTCAATGGTACTATTTGACACTATGCGCTAATAAAATATTCAATTTACTATTCATAAAAATAACATTTCTAATAATGCAGTTACTGTGCACCTTACGCGTACGATGAAAAATTTTTATTTTATTTACTATTGGAAACTTAAAGGGAAAACTATCCTTTCACCTGAAACCTTTAAGTTTCTTTTCAATTCAGTCATTTCAATTTAGTCCCTGAGGGTATTTTTACACATAAAACGTCATTTTCTCCTTCAAACTTCTTTCTAGTTTTCTCTTATAACCAAACCACATCTAGTACTTGACATTTTGATTGTATAAATGAATAGTACCATATATGTAAATAGTATTATATGGGTAAATAGTACCGTATACTGAAATAGTAACAGTAGTTTGTAAATACGCATTTATATTTTATTTTTCATGGGTATTACAGATTAATGACCTTATGCGAAAAGCCTACTTGGCTTCTGATGTGATTATATATACTAGTGGTAGTACGAAGGGTTGAACAGCTCTATCGCACTATGACTAGTACTTATGGTGAGGAGCCTACATGACCCTCTCCACAGGGGACAAAGAGAGAAAAGATTAGGAAGCTTGAGTGGCCATCTCAGAACATAACCTATACGCATATGATATTTATTGATAACCTAGGTGAAAGCCTGTGTGGCCCTCTCCACTATGGTGAATGAAAATATAACGAGAAGCTTGCATAGCCTTCTCGAATATTATTCATCTATTATATGGATTTATGGCACTAATAATGTAGGATTATTCATGAGAAAATTGAAACATGTTTTATTATTCTTTCTCATCTTGATTTGATAAAAGTTCACCCTCTCATAAACATTTTAGAGATACATTTATGCTTTTATATATTGTACTTATTTTGTTGGTATGCATAGTTGTATGTTCTTGGTAGGCTAGGCTATTTATGGTAAATCAAGTGGATCAGACTCATCCCCTCACAGTTTCAAGTGAGGATGAGCCTACCGTTCGAGGACATTAGTGTCAAGAATATCTTCCTTCTTGTTCAGGGTATGGTAAGGTGTAGTTTTATATTTTGAGTAAAAAATTCTAGAAAGTTCTATAATCGGATAGGTCACATTCTATTGTATAATGTGGATGATTTTAGGGTGTATGGAAATTCTGGAAATTTAATGAACAATTGAAATTGTGAGACTTGAGTTATATATGTATATGGCAACAACAATCATCCTTGTTTTCAAGTCAATCATAACTGTAAAATATGATTGATAATTATAATTAATTAAATTAAATTATATAGTTGAGAATATTATTAATCATGTCAACATTTTAAACTACAATCACGCCTAAATGTAATTCAAAGTCTTGTACTACTTCAATGGAAGCCATCATTTTAAATCGAGAAGCAGAGACGTGTATAATAAATTGACAAGGAAAAAAGCTTTTACAAATTCATAAGTACAGAAGCAGAGACAACATGCAGAGAAATTGAGATTACACTACAGAAGGAAACTCCCTGTATGTCTTCAAACATGATCTGAACGTGTCCTAGATAATACATAAATGATTCTAGATAATAGATAATCAAAAACAAATATTTTCTAGGTAAGTTTTTAATTATTTAAAAAGTTTGGATACTGATATACCAAATGCCATTTGATGGAAATTTACTTGGTAGGTGAATCTTTCAATTAAATTAAATATGGTTGAAAAATATTTTTCAAGAACATTTAGGAAAAATGGAGTTTTAGCCAAACTTCATGAATACAAATGATCAGCAACTGTGTGCAGAAACACCATATTTCTATGCCTTTCTTTGCCATTTTGGAATTCTTCTTTCAACATTAAGCCAATGAGTGAGTTGTCTCAGAAGACAAAGACACCATAGAATGGTAGATAACATCACACATCGAAGATGAACAACAACAACACAGCGAAGAAGACCAATACCACACGCGAGTTTAGGGCTTCAACTGAGGACTTTAATGGAAATACACATCACAATTGAGGGCAAAATAGTTAGAATTTGCGTTTTCCATTGAGTGATATGTGTTTTCCATCATCTTAGGGAATGAAAAAAATCGTACATCAAAAATGCAAAACTGGTAGCCCAATTTTTGACAATGGTATCTGGTTTTCCATCGCTTTCGGCCAATCAAACACAGGAAAGGGAGCTTTGCAATGGAATTCTTTCACAACCCGCGGGAAAGGAGGCAAACCAAACAGACTGTTATGGTTATTTTAATGTTTCTGACACTTTTAAGGGAATTAAACCAATGTGTTGTGTTGATGGTTTTACCAAAATGAAATCTGTGTAGTGTTTCAACCGTGCATATAAATGGAATCGTCGCCAACTCTAGTTGTCTTTATTTGCAAGTTTTGCCCCCACTTATTTTTTTAGGGTCTTTTATTTTTCTTTTTTCATTGCGTCTTCTTTGTTGTGTAAAAAAGCAGAAAAAGAAAAAAAAGGAGGAGACATTGAAAATATTGGACATAAAAATATAAACATTTAGTTCGAATCCTTTGACCATCCAAAATCAACAAATGGTATCATTTAAATTTAAATTTAAATTAATAGAAATTCCAATTGGATAAGGCATATATAAAAAGTAAACTAATAATTAAATCCTAAGAGATTTTTTTTTTAATTTCATCATTTCTAAAATGACGTCTCTAGATATTATCATTGGATTTTAACACAATAAAAAATAAAATATTTGTTTTAAAAAAATTTCATGAAAAATATAATTAAAGAACTAGATTAGAAATACTTCAGTCTTCTTAGAAATTAAATTATTAAATTAGTGAAAAAAAAAATAATTTCCCAAAGAGTCAAATTACGGTGGGTATACCGTATAGCGATTAGCGAATCAAGCCGATAATCCGAAACGGGAGAATTCGTAGTGCCGTTTCCCTAAATCACCAAACTGTCTGTCGTTGAGCTAGAGCATCAATACCTGCTGCGGCCGGTGGTTCATCGATCTACAGAAGCCGTCACAAGAAATTCTGATTCTTTTTATACAGAGAGAGAGAGAGAGAGAGAGAGAGAGAGAGAGATGTCCATGATTATGAGTTTTCTTCTTTTCTAACTGATCAAAACCCACCCGAGAAAGCACCAGCTTTCTCTCTGTCCTACTCCTAATAGCTTCCTTGTTTTTGTGCAACCCAAAACATCTGGAAAGACATTCGATTATCTCTGAAGAAAACAAAACTAACTGTTATTGCACAACCGTGGGAGAGCGATACTATTGTCCTGTTAAATCCCCATGAAACGAGGATTCGAGGAATCTGCTTCAACCTCTTCCGGGCCACCTCAATCCAAAACTAGATACAACCCAGAAGGTAAATAACCATTTTTCATGATACTGAAGGGTAATTGGTGGTATATGTATCTGGGTTCCGTGGTTTGGACTATGCAGGCTTCCTCTGGTTGCTGATAAACCAATGAAGAGGATGAATTTAAGTAGTAGAATAGGGGAAAGGAGAAAATTTTGAGCTCTTGCGTTGGATATGGTCTTGGTTTGGTATTCTGAATTAAGTTAATTTAATTAACAATGAAATATAAATGCAATTCCACTCCAACTTTGTAATACTAAGTTCCACCAAGTAAAGGTTTTGTTGAGTTCAATAGTGAAATGTAATGATAAAAGTACTGGCTCTACAATGAAGCATTCTAAGTTTCAATTTTGTGAACCTTTAGGTTCTTCGCTCCTTGCTTTTCTTCTAGAAAGCAGATGGATTTGTGATTCTTGAGCTAACTTATTTGTAAGAAGTTGTGTTTAGGTGATTCACAATTTCTGGAGGATGAAAGCACAAAATTTTTTGCTCGGAAAGTAGCAGATCATTACAGTTCAAGATCAAATCAGACTCTGGAAGAACGGGAGGCTAGCCCAATCATCCATTTAAAAAAACTCAACAATTGGGTATATGCTGTATTTGTAATAATTAATTTGTGATTATCAGAATATTTGTGATTGTACAGTAGTATATGTATCTATTCTTTTTATTTATTTATTTAGTTTTGAACAGATTAAGAGCGTCTTAATTCAGCTTTATGCTCGTCGAGGAGATGCAGTCCTTGACCTGGCCTGTGGCAAGGTATTAATTGTTTCCAATGCCAGTTCAATAAACCAAAACTCATCCCTAGTTCTTTAGTCAATCATTTTTATTTATTTCTTTAATGTTCTCCAGGGCGGTGATCTTATTAAGTGGGACAAGGCCAAAATTGGGTATTATGTTGGTATTGACATTGCAGAAGGCTCGGTGAGTGTTGGAATTTGTTGAGATTCTCTAACCTCTTGACTGGCTTTTTTATTCCTAATATGTTCCTAAACAAGGTCTAAGAAGCAAATGAATGATGTCTTTTTGTCTAGGATGGTATTATCACTAAAGCACTCTCACTGCTGACCTCATTTTCAACAACAATTTTTCATTTACAAAGGTTTTTGGCTACATCAGTTTACTTCATTTTCAATAGTGTTTTGCTTTTGGCTCTATGTACTTATGGGATACAGAACCTTGTTAATAGATCTTTTACAACAGTGATTACTAGTGGTAGTGTAACAGCCATCACAACTTTCTATTTTATTTCCATGATGAGTTTTAAGATGTTATCGCTCAAGTCCTAGCTATTATGAGATGAAAGATTGTACATCTTATTCTATCAAATTATTTGCAATTCTCATATGCATATAATCCTCTGCATCAGCTCACTAGATTCAACAATCTGTCCAGATTGAAGATTGCCGCACACGTTACAATGGTGATGCTGACCATCATCAGCGACGTAAAAAGTTCACATTTCCTGCTCGTCTCATATGTGGAGATTGTTATGAGGTGATTATTATTGCACTTATATACCTTGTGACAATCTTACTCCTTTATTTTGTGCTTTATAACCATGGCTAGTCCTGAAAGTAGGAATTTCATTTCTCAAATGTTCTGAAGTGCACTGATAAAGCATTAAATATCAACTCTGGATAATCTTACAGTTAGCAAAGTTGAAACAGAAAACTTTGATAATTATTTTTATGAATAAAAATAAAAAAATGAAACAAAAATTAAATCTCGATTAGGTGGGAAAATAAGAAAGGAGAAGCTGCTATGTGGCAAAAGGGTTTGGAATGTGATACCAGCAATCACTTTAAATAATTGTAATAACTATTATATAGATAGATTGATCCAACGCAAATATTTTTCCAATAAAGACTCTGCATGGTTTATTCTGTAGTAGAATAGTTAAATTAAGTCTGGCCCTTCAAATTTGGCATGGTAACTTCATTCCTAAAGCCTAGTACAGTTACTTTAGCTCAAAAGCTTTTTTTTTTTGGTTATTATTATTATTATTTTTTAAAAATAGAGTGTTGTTCTTGGCATCACTTAATTGAATTGCATAAGAATCTAATTTGATAGTTCTTGATCAAGTCAACTTATAATTTGGAAGCTTTATGGAGGGCCATCAAGTGATCTTCGACTTTAAGAGAAATTTCTTTATCACATTAAGTGTCAAAATTAAGTTTCATTAAATTCTAATTATTGATGGTTTCAGGTTCGCTTGGATAAAGTTCTTGCAGATGATGCACCTTTTGATATTTGTAGTTGCCAGGTGAATGACGCTATACTAATTTAACATAAGTCATATTAATATTCATTCAGAAATAGAGGAATGAGTGTGTACAAGAAAAGTTCAATATCTATTTAGCATCCTTCTTGTCTTGTTTTGGTCTTATGTCATTTTTCGTTATGAAATCCCATGTTGTGTTATTTTTTTAACCCTAACACAAAATGAGATACTTCAAAACTCTCACTATGTGATATGTCTACCACACATCCTGGATGAATACCAGTTTCCTCTGCCAAAGTAACACATTGTACTTTTTTTTGTCTAAATTCATGGTGATGGGCTACTTATCATCTTAAAGGTGTAGGTTACAAATCCATACTTTTCTGAATTCTGCAGTTTGCATTGCATTACTCCTGGTCTACAGAGGCCCGTGCTCGGCGAGCCTTGGCTAATATATCAGCTTTGCTTCGTCCAGGAGGCATTTTCATTGGAACAATGCCAGATGCTAATGTGATTATCAAAAAGCTTAGAGAAGGTTTTTGGCGCACCTGCAATTTTTATTACATTGTCATTAATGTCCAATTAATATCTTGCGATTGAGGCTTTTAGTCAACTAAGTGTATGCAGGACATGATCTTTCTTTTGGGAAATGATTTAATATGACTAGAGTATATGCAGGACATGAC
The DNA here is from genome assembly GCA_037074585.1 of Biancaea sappan. Classification (NCBI taxonomy): domain Eukaryota; kingdom Viridiplantae; phylum Streptophyta; class Magnoliopsida; order Fabales; family Fabaceae; genus Biancaea; species Biancaea sappan. The sequence continues at coordinate 79,523,235 of CM073491.1, forward strand.
CTTTGTTTTATTATATACTTTGGATTAACAAAAGACCTTTTAAATTTCATGTATGCTAATTTACATACCCTATTTTGTCTGACATATCATGTAAAATCCATCTTGGTGCTATCTACAGGGAGATAAATTAGCTTTTCCATGAACAGCTTTTTGCTGTATGTAAGGTGTTTATTGTGTGTGTTGATGGGTCTAAATAAAACAATTGTTCATTTAGGGGAAAATGCTTTTACTTTGCTACTGTGTGGCTTAAAAGTTAGCGATTGAATGTTGAAGTTTAAACCACTAGCACATCTCTCACAAAACATGGCATGTGATCCAGATTCCAGAGATTCGCCAAATTTACCCAAATTTGATATTTAGAAACTTAATTCCTAAACTCTTCTGATTGAAATTAGAGATTTCATAGGGGAGTTGGGAATTTCAACAAAATTAAAGACTTTGTTACATAAAATTGGAGTGGCGGAGATGAGGATGTTGCGTTGGATGTGTGGTCATACAAGAAGAGATAAGATCCGTAATGATCATATACGAGGTAGAGTTGGGGTGGCACCTATTGAGGAAAAAATGGTTGAAAATCGTTTAAGATGGTTTGGGCATGTGCAAAGGAGACCGTTGGAAGCGCCAGTTAGGAGAGTTGAGCAGATGGTTTGGAGCCCTATGAAAAAAGGTCGAGGAAGACCAAAAAGGACACTTAGAGAAATTATTGAACGGGATCTTTTAGTAAATGAGATATCTAAAGAGTTGGTCATTAATAGAGCTCAATGGCGTCGTGCGATCCATGTAGCCGACCCCACTTAGTGGGATAAGGCTATGTTGTTGTTGTTGTTGTTGTTGTTAAGGGGAAAAGTTGAGAGATTTCATAAGGAAGTTGTGAAAAGTTGTGTCAAATCTAGGATTTTGACTGGCCAAGAGAGGAATATTGATTTTCATTAGATAGAAAAGTAGGAATAAGGAAACTAGGAATTTAAGACAAAGTTGGGGGTACAATTAGCGATTCCATTTTAGGGCAAAATTTGGGAGATATTATGTTGTGTGTGTTGAATGTAAGATTCTAATTGGCTCAGGGAGGAATTTTGGTCTTCACCAGGGATTTTGCAAGGAAAGTAGGAATTCAGAGCAAAATTGGTGACTATATAATGGATTCCATTTAGGGGCAAAATTCAGGAGATAGTGTGTAAGTGTAATTTGGGATTCTAATCGATCAAGGGAGGAATATCAGTCTTTAATGTATAAAAATTAGGAACTTTGTGAGGACATAAGAAATTAATGGCAAATTTTACCAGATTCTCAAAAATGGAAAAATACCACAAGGTGTCAATGTGCTAGGAATTTAAACTTAAAGCTTACTCAAATGTTAAATTTTGAACTGCAAGGTACCTAAGGAAAATGGGGTTAAATAACAAGATACATATTTAATCCTTCTATTTATAATCGTACCTTTCTACTTTACTTTAAAATTTGCATGATTTGAGCAATTCCTAAGTATTCTGCATGACTACATGCTTTACTATTTACTGTGGCTATGAAGGGCTGTACTGTGGCTCACATTTGTTCTCGTGAACTGTTTCTTTTCTTACTAAAATGTTGTATTGTGGGTGCTCACCGTCCATAGTTGTTTTAAGGGAGTCTATATCTCAGATATTTGCTTTGGCTCCTTTTCTTCTTTCTTTTTGTTTTGTTTGGATGTCTTCCCCCTCTTTCGTGACTCTTCTCTCAACTTATTTTTCTTCTTTTACCAAAAAAAGAAACATAAAAAATACTGTATAGAGGTATATTTCCATTTTTTTTTTTTGGGGTAGAGAAAGGAGAAAGGGCTTCCTATTCCACATAATGTGTTAATCTTATTTGACACAGTAGACCATTTTTGTCATTCTTCATTGGGGATGCTTTTTTCACTGTAAATATGCAGCTGAAGGATTGGCTTTTGGTAATAATGTCTACTGGGTGCATTTTGATGAAGAATTTTCTGATAAGGTAATATCGTCTACTGGGTGCTTGAAGAACTTTATTCTCTTTATCCTGCTGCTTCCTTTTATTCTTTTTTATTTCTTTCCCTTGTCTTTTTCTTTTTCTGAGTAAAAGATCTATAATTTTGGGAATGACTTCCTGCATGCATTTTACTGGATGCTACCTCTAACCTGAAATGCTTCTGTATAATACAGAAATTCAAATCTTCAAGCCCCTTTGGCATAAAGTACAAGTTCCATCTAGAGGTATCATGCCTGTTACATCTCCTCCTTTTTCCATTCTGAAGTAGGAGTTTCTCCTTAAATATGAGGCTGATTTGGAACTTTCATGTCCAAGTAATGTCTGATGACTGACATAGGTCAATACAAGTGAACAATGCACGTTGCATAATAATTGCTGTTCAGTTGTTCAAAATTTTTTTTCTATTTACATTCCTCTTGTCTTAATCTATTATCTTTACTTCGTTCAGGATGCAGTAGATTGTCCAGAATGGATTGTCCCCTTCCACATATTCAAGTCATTAGCTGAAGAGGTATTGATGTCTGTAATTGTGCCAGATATTAATAGCAAGCATTGGATCACATAAGCTTTTGCAGTCTGACCAACTTATTCATCTCTGTCCTTTACAGTATGGTTTTGAGCTTGTTTTTGCAAAGAACTCACACGAATTTGTGCACGAGTATATGAAAAAATCAGAATTTGTGGAGCTCATGCGAAGACTTGGTGCATTGGGGGATGGCAATCAAGATAAGAGTAAGTCTTCCTGCCCATGCAAATATTCATTCAATTTCCATTACCGCTCATTCTGCACCCATTCCCACCTTTCTGGGGCCACTAGCCTTTTCTTTTTATTGAATAAATTACTGATTGAATCCATAAAAGATGACAGTTTTCTCAATTTAGTCTTTGAAAGATTAAGTGTTTCAATTTAGTCCCTGGAGGATTGTATTTATGTTAGTTTGGTCCTTTTTTTTTATTAAATCACAAAATTTACTATTGCTAAATCTCAAAATTTTTGTTGCTAAAAGTTACTTTGACAAAAAGAGGGAGCAAATTGAAACAAATACAATCTTTTAGAGACTAAATTAATACACTTGATCTTTCAATGATTAAATTGAGACAACTACGATCTTTTAAGGACTAATTTAGTAATTTACACTTTTTTCCCATATGTTGCTTTTCCAGCAATCCTGATATTTGAACATGTTTATTTCCACCTTCGTATCAGGCACACTCTCACCAGATGAATGGGAAGTAGCTTATTTGTACTTGGCATTTGTGTTGAGAAAGGTCAGAATCAGACAATTGAGTATCCTGTTTATTATGATAATCCTGCCGTTGTCAACCTCAACCTGTTGCAGAAAAATCTTTTAATAAGGAGTTAATGTGGATTTTTAATTTGATCATCCAGCAAGGCCAACCAGACCGAACACAAGCAAGTGGCAACAGAAGAGACCGAGGGTTGATGAACATTTCAAAGGAAGACATACTGTATGTTGACAGCCATTAACATGAATAAAACGATGGTGACTGGATTTTCATTGAAGAACTGAAGATAATGAAACAGAACAGGGCAGGGAATGACCTCCACAGCCACGTACAATACAGATGAATTCACAGGTCAACTTTTGAGCTCTCGCCCATTTTCCACATAGCATCAAGCGCATTGAATTTTGTTGGTTCACAATATTGAAGATTACTTTTCTTGAAAATTTGTAGTCTCATCAGGATAAGCAACATCACAGTTGAACTATGACTAAGGATTTAAAAAAACAAAAAATGATTATAAAGAACTATTATTCACTGACAATTATTTTTGTATTAATGTCCTACAACTCACTAACAGTTATGTTAGTGAATGTCAAGTAATGGATTCACTGACATGGCTGCTATCTATCATCAATCCCTTTTGATGGTATAACCGAAGTTGAATGTCCTAGTTTTACTCTTGACTAATAGGACAGTTGAAGAAGGAAAAATGGAGAGGTGGGAGTGAGGCAGGTCTCCATCAGATTCTAGAATGGTTAAATTAGAAATTAACAAGTGCCTCTAAGGGAAAAAAAAAATGGGAGAATGTTATTTATGAGGGAAATTTCATGCTATTCATTATGTGCTAGTTACCAATTAGGCCTAGTATCACTGCATTCTGAGTACTGAAAAGTCATCAACTTCATAGAAAATTTCTCAAACATATACTGAAAAGTAGGATCAAGGTTTAACTTATTTACTGATTCTTTTTCTGTACTTTGTGACTCATTTAGTCGTTTTTAGTATTGTGGTAAGAAGGGCATTGCAAAATATTGATGAAAGTCAATTTTCACATGAAGCAAGATGGGATTTTTATGAGATGGGTTGTTAGATAAGAAGCCTCCTGTCTCTGAAACACTTGTTAGTTCTTTTAGCTGTTGTGCTGTACCTGTACGCTGGATTCCATCCTCTCACGTTTGCTCCGTGCTTATTTTCTGCTTTTGCAGTGCTTTTTTTTTTTTAATAATTGATTTTCATTAAGATTCCAGTTAGATTTTGCTTTATAAAAATTAGAAGTAGACAAGTAGTGTTTATGGTTGAATAACCAACTTTTATAACACTTCTTTATTGAAGATACATGTTTACAAATACTCTCAAGTTCAAGGAAAAGAAAATTCCAGACACAATTCACATGACACAAATATTTAGGCAGTTGGGTAAGACGCATCCATGGCAATGCCACATAAACCTTCCTTAGCATCTATGTTTCTCTTCATCCTTATGTATCCTTGTTCACCCCATTCAGTTCCCCACGAGTTCTTTACTAGCCAATACTCAGTGCCATCATTAGTAACACCATAACCAGCTGCAGTTACACCATGGTCCAACTCAGTACCACATTTTCCAGTGAAAACTCCGCCTGAGTAGAACTGGAAAGCAGAATCTCCAGCATCAATGGAAACTGAAACTGGTTGGTTGGCCACAGCTTTCAGTAGTGCATCCTCGCTATTAGCAGGTACTTTCTCGTAGCCCTTAATCTGAGCTACATGGGAGGCTTCCTTGTTATTGTTACAAGTGCCATCAGCTGCTTTGTAGGGGTAGTTTGCCTCACTAGTAATTCCTCCATTTTTAATGATAAATTCAAAGCCGTCTTCCATGTAACCACCTTCACAACCTTGATCCACACCTTTGGTATCACAATCCACTAGCTCTTGCTCTGAGAGGGACACTAGTTTTCCTGTAGTTAATTGGTGGATCCCTTCTGTTGCCGCCACAGTCGAAAATGCCCAACAACTACCTGGTTTTGTGCAAACAAAAGTAATCCAAACATGAAACCAAATTTTTAGGACACACAACACACATTGAAGCAATGAAGACACGTAAGCAACACCCATCTTATGTTTGTGTTGTTCATCTTACCACATTGGCCTTGGTCTTTGATTGGAGTAACAGCTCCTTTTTTCCTCCAGTCCATGGAAGAAGGGACAGCAGTGACATTCTCATACCTAAATGATGTTTTTGTCATAGTCCTAAGAAGCCCTTGGGACCTCTTGTACCCATTATGGGTAACCTTAAACTCTTCGTTGGTTTGGTCGGCAAATTGATTTATGCTAAGCTTGTAAGGTTTGTCCCCAATAGCATTGAAGGACTCAATGAACTCCAAGTTGTCCTTGAATATCTTGAACCTTTTCTGCTTTTCTTGAGCATCCCTGTATACTGTACTATATTTTGCCATCCACTGCTCATGTCTTTCTGATAAGGATGCCTCCTGCAGCTTCCGAGACATTGCATGAGAACTCCAAAATGCAAGAATGAGAAACACTGCCAGAATATACTTGTTGTTTTGGCCTTTGGAATCCATACCTATTGGTATAGTATAGCTTCTTTGAGGTAAGAAATAATTTGAATTGGTATGCTAAAAGCAAATGGTTTAGTGGTTTATATAGAGGTGATATGCTCTTCATAAGGGAATACTTTAATCTGAATGAGCAATAGATTGGTTGTTCATGGCAAATCACTTATTTTTAGAATTCTAAAAAATTCTGTTCCGTTTAAGATGATTTGCTAGCCTTGAGGTCAGCATTGAATGACAAAATATTCACTTTCTGTCCTGTCTCTATTACAAAACAAAAGAGGGGCTTATGTAAAGGTGTTCCAAATTACAGAAATAAATTCTAATTGCAAAATACCATTAGAAGGTCAAAATATTTTGAGGTTAAGATCATATAACACACCGTCTTCGGCCTGATCCAAGCAATATGTTGCAATAGATGATTGTATAAAGACCTGAACTCCATTTTTGAATTTGTAACGCACTAAATTGAGAGTAAAAATTTGTAAGGGATTAAATTGAAAACGCTTGGTTGAACATTTAAAATTGACTAAATTAAGAATAAAAATCTATGAGAACTAAATTGAGAAATGTGAGGGACCAAAATAGAATTTTATTCATTGCATAAACTCCAGAATCACAAATTTAGGATCTCCTTTCAAGGAGAGATCAATGCCCGAAAACCCGAACTGGGTACATTTGCTAGTTTCTTCTGTTTCAATACCTGCTTAATGAATGGAAATTAGGAAGAGGTGAAAACTTCAGTTGTATTGAAAATTTTGAACATGAAAAACCTGACACAAATATATAAAATATCTATTAATAAATTTTAAATCATTATTAAATTATATAATATAAATTAAAAGTTATGTATATAATACTGTATACATACATACATATACATATATATATATATATATATATATTATGTGTAGTATAAGTTTGAATTTTATTAAATTACGAAAAATCATGTTATATAAAAAATATTTAAATGAAAAAGATGAATTAATTTGAATAATATTTAGATGTAGAATTAGAATTCAAAATAGGTAACTTGAGTTATTTTCATTCTGGTACTAATTTGCTTCAAGTGGTCTAGAAGGAAGAAAATTTACAAATTTAGGTTCAAAATAGTCAAATTATGTGGTATTAACCTAATTCGCAAATTCCCTTTTTTCTTGAACATTTGATGCAAGCAAATACTCCGACTTGTCCATTTTGAGGTTCAGTCTTACAAATTTTCTCCTTTGTAGAATATTTGAAGCAAATTAACATCTAAGTTGTATTTATTTGATATAAATAACATCCAATTTCACCATTTTGAATCTTAATTTTACAAATAAAAATTCTTCAAACTAATATATCTCTTTTTATTTATTTTTATATAATATAATTTAATAAAATTTAAACTCTATATTACATAGATATAATATATGTGTATTTATGTATATAATAGCATATTATATATATATATATATATATATATTATATTTTAATATATTTAATTTCTATAATATTTTTATTATTTATATATTAAAAGTTATATAATATATAAATAATTAAATATATTATAGAAATTAAATATATTAAAATACGTAATATATATATATATATATATATATATATATATATATATATATATATATATAAAGAATGGGGACACGGCCAAACTAGTCAAGTTCCCATTCTATTTAATATAAATAAAAATTTAAAATTAATTAAAAAATGAATTATATGTATATCCCATAAATTTTTTTAAAAAGAAAACTGTACTATTTGCATAATTTTCTTAAAAGGTAGTATATATTCAAAATGGTCATTACCTCTTTAAATTTGCAGAAGAAAATGAACAAAAGAATGTATAAAACTCCTTTTATAATCTTGTGAGGGGGAGAATCATTGATCTTTGTATAAGGCGATCAATGGAAAATGGAAAGAGAAATTTGAGAGCGCAGAAGCAGACCAATTTGTTGCCCAAAGAAAAAAAAAAAAAAGAAAGAAACATTGTCCTTACTACACTTTTATACAAATTTGCCCAAATACTACATTTCTTGTCGCATCACTCCATTTTCATTTTTTTTTTAAAGATATTATGGAGCTAAAGGTTGAGCTCCATATAGATTATATATATACACACACACACACTAAACAATTGGAGATCGACTTCTCCTTATATGTAAACACTTAAAAATGTTGAATATTTCTGTAAAGCAGTTTGTGTCTTCTACGTTATAAGTTTTTGCTAATTAAAATTAAAAACGTTATAATTCTAAACCATATGTAATGCGTTTAATTTGATAAATTAGTATATAAAATCAAAATTTTAAAATCATTAATTAATTAGAATTATAATATTATTTTCTAAAAAATGAAAATAAGTCCAATTGAATTACTATCATTTTAATATTATCTATATAATAGACTAAAACGACGTCATCTCCAAAAATTTAATGTACAAATTTAATGCTCACATAATATGAACATCATGTAATTACAACTTGTTAATTTTGTAAATTGTTAGTTATTTAATTTTGAATTTTGCATGATTTTATAATTATTGTGTGAATTTAAAAATTAAAATTCAACATTTGTAACCTTCTCATTTGATTACATGCTTAATTAATATTGATCCATTAATTATGTAATTGAATTTGGAAAGCTATCATAATATTCATTATAATCAGATTTAAAAAGATTATTTAACTCTGTGAATTAAAAATGAATTTATGTGACTTTGATTTCTTTTCAAAATAAAAATTATCCTCTAGAAAGATTCAAAATTTTTTATTGTGTAATTTTTATTTTGATCACATGCTTGACAGAAAAATTAATTTTGTAATTTGTTAATTTTATAAGTAAATCTTTCCAAATTTAAGGTACTACTAAATGCCTTAGTATTAGGTCAAAGAATCAAAATTAGTTTATTCTTTAATGTGGGAGTTTCGTAATTATGTAATTTTAGACACTAAGTAATTTTTAATTCGAACTTATACTTAATACAAAATTTAATTATTTAATATGTTAATTTCGTGACTAATTCTTTCCAAATTTATTACACCACCTAGTGACATAGTGTTACGTCATACAATTAAAATTCTATAATTTAGTATTTGATTGCCTGTAATGTATGTGAAATAAAAAATTTAAATTCAAGTTTATTAACCTTCTAATTTGATTAAATGCTTAATTGATACGTGAATTAAAATTGATATGTTAATTTTGAAATTTAATTTAAAATGGTATCCTAATATTCATTATAATGAGATTTATAGAGAATTTTGAATATGAAATTGGAAGATATAAATAATATTTGTAACATTTTTCGCATTTTGTACCAAATGTCCAAACTATATTTATAACCTTTGTCACATGTAAAATATGAATACTTAAGATTATATGTCTTAGATGATTACATGAATGAACAACTCCTAATTACATGAATGATCAATATGGGATAAAAATTTAGTACCGAATGTGGGAAAAAGTTAAATTCCTAAGTATACAAATGATCACCTCCTGTTTCCATCTTGATAATTTCTTACAATATGAGATATTAACAAATTTTCTCTCTCATACAATTTCTTTTACTTCTTTTGAAATAATAAACTTAATTACCTCAAAATATATGAAACCTTTACAAATTTGTCAATCTTGTGACAGGAAATGTCTCTTATGATAATTAAATGTCTATTAATTTTTTTTCCTTATTCATATTAATATTAATATTAATTTCATATTTAATGAAGAATATATAAAATCTTCACATATTTGTCAATCTGTAATTGAAAATATCTTTTACAATAATTAAATGTCTCTTAAATGTTTTCTTCCTATTAATATTAATATTAATTTCATATTTATTGTAGAATATAAGAAATTTTCACAAATTTGTCAACCATATAATTAATGTAAATAGTAATTGCTTATAAGTGCTTACTAAATTAAAATTAACATTCCAAATTTCTAATTAAATCTTTTTGTCATATTAAATGTAATAGAATGTAATTAAATGTAATTAATTCATATTTAATGCAGAATATCGAAAAATATTCACAAAATTGTCAACTGTATAATTAAGGTAAATAATAATGGCTTATAATTTCCTACTAATTTCAAATTAGTATATTAAATTCCAATTAAATGGATCAATTAAAATAGATTTTTAACTCACTGATGATCAATTGAAGAACTATATGTTAATCAAGATTGAAAAAATACTCTAGAATAATGGAAGTTAATAAGTAATAAAAATGACAACAATAACAACTCAATCTACAAAGGTATATAAATGATTTATGATTAAGAAATTTTTTATATAAACTCAAAATTTATAAAAAGAGTAATTAAATCAGTTATAAAAAATATATCAAATATATTGTCACATCCCAAAAATTGAGCATGTGAAAAGATACTACTCATTTGATAAAATTCTCAAACATACGTTATTTACATGTATTCTGTAAGGTTTTACATTCAACCTTAATCATTCATTCCACACTACAGAATTATATTCATCTGATAAGCAAATATAGACATACATAGTCTAATATTTTTATCTCATCGCAAGCCTAGGAGACCTATAGTAAGTACAAAGCGTTCCTAGTATCCACATTAATAAGTACTGGTATCCCACCAGACAGAAATAGAGAATAATCCCAAGGGGCTTCTAATCTTCAAACGGATACTCTTGTTCTTTATTTTCTGTATCTGAAAAAAATAATCATAGGGAGTGTGAGTTTATTTAAAAACTCAGTAAGTAAATAACTGTACTATATAAAATATCAAAAGTACAAATACCACATTTACTCATATAATTAATTGTCTTATACATCGAGTAGTATGGGACTCTAACCCTTTCAAACTCATGAATAAGATTTCATAGATATACACCGAGTAGTATGGGACTCTAACCCTTTCAAACTCGTGAATAAGATTTCATAGATATACACCGAGTAGTATGGGACTCTAACCCTTTCAAACTCGTGAATAAGATCTCATAGGTATATACCGAATAGTATGGGACTTTAACCCTTTCAACTCGTGTATAGATTTCATAGATATGCACTGAGTAGTATGGGACTCTAACCCTTTCAAACTCGTGTATAAGATTTCTTAAATATACACCGAGTAGTATGGGACTTTAACCCTTTCACACTCGTGTATTAGATCCCGTAGATCTTTACTCATTAATAAGATAGTGAGAATTCATCACATAGTACAATTGTCATGAAATAAATAATTTCTACATACTCTTATTTCTATTGATCATCATATACTCCCATATAAAAAATTAATTGCTTATTATCCAAATAATATTGTAAATGAGACTTATATTGTACTTTGACTAGTAATATCAAATTAGCTGAGCAAGGTTATTCACTCACCTTGATGTTTGTCCAAGTTTACCTTGTTCCACACTAGAATTTGTGTAGGAAAATTTCCTAGTAAAATATATTACAAGGAATCATAAGAAAGGAAACAAAATCACGAAAATACGTAAAATTTTCTGACTGCTACAGTACGGGTTGCTACAGTAACGGTTTGCTACAGTGTCGGTTCGCTACAGTAACGGTTCGCTACAGTGCCGGTTCGCTACAGTAACGTTGACTGCTACAGTACCGTTGACTGCCGACACTACAGTACTGCTACAGTAACCCGAAGAAAATTTTCCAGATTTTGTTTCGAAATTTCTGGTCGCTACAGTAACTCGGTTTTGCAGAAATTTCTCACAAATTCATCCTTTCCTTTCTTGTTTCAAAACCAGAATTTCAACTCTTTTAACCGATTATAACTCAAATATAATTTCTAAAACAACTGAAATTCACGAATTATCATCAAAATCTTCAAGAACAAAACTTCCTCTAATCTTCCATATAAACTTAGATTTAAGGAAAATAACGAGATTAAAGCTTACCTTTGATCCTTACAAAGCTTTTGAACCGAACAAATAATCAAACTTGTGAAGATCAAGGAAAGGATTTGAGAAGAAAATGAAGAACTGAGAGAGAAAATGAAGTTACTGTTCCTTTTGCTTCGCTTCAGAATCGAATTATGAGAAGTTACTATTGAAGTTTTATATTAAATATTTCTAATGGGTTATTGAATAACCCATGGGTATCCATAACCCAACATCCAAACCCATCCAGTCAATTTACAATAAATGGATTAATTGACTATTCTTAAACCACTTTTCCATGAATTTCACCATTCTTAGAATATATCCCTCATTGTGCAAATATTTAGTCCAGTCATTAAACTCAATTTTCATAAATAATATTCAATGAGAACAATTAAATATGAAAATTAAAAATGACCAAAATAAATAACTAAAGTAACGTTGTAGAATTCTAAAATACTCTTAAGCGAATTATATTCTGAAATTAACGGGTATTACATTCTACCCCCCTTAAAAGAATTCGGTCCTCCGAATTAAAATCTTTCCTCAAGTTTCAAATAAATGTGGATAGTTTTTCCACATTTCATCTTCTGCCTCCCACGTAGCTTCCTCGCGAGAATGATTTCTCCAAAGAACCGTGACAGTAGGAATTTCTGTAGTACGCAATTTCTTAACTTTTCTATCAAGAATAGCTAATGGTACCTCTTCGTATGTGAGAGTTTCATCAAAATAAACTTCTTGGGGTTGAATGACATGAGAAGGATCAGGAAGATATTTTCGCAGCATGGACACATGAAATATTGGATGAACTCCCTCTAGGTCGGAAGGTAGGTGTAGGCGATATGCCACATTATCCACTATGTCTACAACCTCATATGGGCCAACATACCTCGGACTAAGCTTGCCTTTCTTCCCGAATCTCATTACTCCCTTCATAGGTGAGATTCGTAAGAAAACCATATCACCTATTGCAAATTCAAGGTCATGTCGTCGGTTGTCCGCATAAGACTTCTGTCTACTCTGAGCAGTTAACAACTTCTCTCTGATCAGTTTAACTTTATTTATATCTTCCTGTATCATCTCAGGTCCAAATATTTTGGTTTCACCAAGTTCAAACCAACCTATAGGAGATCGACACCGTCTCCCATATAAAGCCTCAAAAGGTGCCATCTGGATACTGGCTTGGTAACTGTTATTATAAGCAAATTCAATAAGAGACAAATGATCTTCCCAACTTCCACTGAAATCCATCACACAAGCTTTTAGCATATCCTCAAAAGTCTGAATTGTCCTTTCGGACTGTCCATCAGTCTGAGGATGAAATGCTGTGCTAAGATTCACTTTGGTACCCAAAGCCTCTTGAAAGACTTTCCAGAACCGAGAAGTAAACTGAGGTCCTCGATCTGATATAATGGATATTGGTACACCATGAAGTTTCACTGTTTCTTTAACATAAATTCGAGCAAGTTTTGCTACACTGAAAGTGGTATGAACAGGAAGAAAATGTACTGACTTAGTAAGTCGATCCACTATGACCCATATTGAGTCATTTCCTTTTGTTGACCGAGGTAAACCTACTACAAAATCCATAGTGATCCTTTTCCACTTCCACTCGGGAATATCTAGTTTTTGCATCAAACCAGGTGGTCGTCGATGTTCAGCTTTAACTTGCTGACAAGTCAAACATCGAGCTACAAAGTCAGTCACGTCTCGCTTCATGTCCTCCCACCAGTAAACTTGTTTCAAGTCCTGATACATTTTCACAGCACCAGGGTGTACAACGTATGGCGAACCATGAGCTTCCATTAAGATTTCATGTTTCAAAGATTCAATGTTGGAGACACAAAGTCTTCCATTAAACCATAAGACTCCTTCTTCATCTACCAAGAAACTTGGTGCTAGACCTTGCCTTGCCTTATCTCTGATTTTGACCATATCAATGTCATTTTCTAAAGTTGCTTTTACTTTTTCAACAAGGGATGATCTAACTGTTAAATGAGCCAGAAATGTACCTGACTCAGTGATCTCAAAGAATACTCCATCAGCTTCTAATTCTTGTAGTTCATGTATTAGAGATCTCCTTATAGTGGCAATGTGAGCTAAACTTCCCATAGACTTTCGACTTAGAGCATCAGCCACTACATTTGCTTTACCTGGATGGTAAAGGATGGTACAATCATAATCTTTCAGAAGTTCCATCTACCTTCGTTGCCTTAGATTGAGATCTCTCTGCTCAAAAATGTACTTAAGGCTTTTGTGATCTGTAAAAATTTTACAAGTCTCCCCATACAAGTAATGTCTCCATATCTTTAGGGCAAACACTACAGCTGCCATTTCCAAATCATGAGTGGGGTAATTCAATTCATGCTTTTTAAGCTGACGTGAGCCATAAGCTATGACTTTACCATGTTGCATCAACACACACCCTAAGCCTATCTTTGAGGCATCACAAAATACAGAGTAACCCCCTGGTTCTGATGATAGGATTAAAACTGGTGCAGAAGTTAAACACTCTTTCAATTGGGTGAAACTTTGTTCACATGAATCATCCCAAATGTATTTAACATTCTTTCGGGTTAACTTATTTAATGGGAGAGCCGTCTTAGAGAAATTTTTTGACAAAGCGACGGTAATACCCTGCTAAGCCAAGAAAACTACGTACTTCAGACACAGTTGTTGGTCTAGGCCATTGTTTTACTGCTTCAATTTTACTTGGATCTACATGAATACCTTCTTGGAAAATAACATGTCCCAAAAATGTTACATGACTCATCCAGAATTCACATTTCGAGAGCTTTGCGTACAACTGATGCTCTCTCAAGGTCTGAAGCACTATTCTCAAATGTTCAGTATATTCTTCATGACTCTTTGAATATACCAAATATCATCAATAAATACAATTACAAACTTATCAAGGAATGATTTGAACACTCTGTTCATTAAATCCATAAATGCTGCTGGTGTATTTGTCAACCCAAAAGACATCACAAGAAACTCATAATGTCCATACCGTGTACGAAAAGCTATCTTAGGTATATCATCGTTCTTAATTCGTAACTGATGATATCCAGACCTTAGATCAATCTTTGAGAAGTATTTTGCTCCTTGAAGCTGATCAAACAAATCATCTATCCTTGGTAAAGGATACTTATTCTTCACTGTGACTTTATTCAGCTAACGATAATCTATACATAATCTCATAGAACCATCTTTCTTTTTCACAAAAAGAACAGGAGCACCCCAAGGTGAAAAACTTGGGCGAATGAACCCTTTGTTTAACAAATCTTCCAATTGTTCTTTGAGTTCTTTTAGCTCAACAGGAGCCATACGATAAGGTGGAATAGAAATTGGTCTTGTGTCTGGGACCAAATCAATACTGAACTCAATATCTCTTTCTGGCGGTAATCCAGGTAAATCTTCTGGGAACACATCTGGGAATTCATTAACCACATGTATGTCTTCTAACTTCTGTTCTTTCTTTTCTAAATCTTTGATAAAAGCTAGAAATCCCTGACATCCCTTTCGCAACATACGCCGGGCACTTAACATAGATATCATATTGCAAGGTACATCACTTTGATCCCCTTGAAACACAAAATTACTCCTCCCCGGCATATTAAAGGAAATAACTTTGTCACGACAATTTATAGTAGCATGACAAGAAGATAACCAGTCCATCCCTAAAATAACATCAAAATCTAACATATTGAGAACCATAAGATCTATCTCAGTTTCCGTGCCTCCAACGATTATTTTACAAGAACGATAACATGTTTTAACCATCAAAGTCTCTCTCATCGGTG
Organism: Biancaea sappan; assembly: GCA_037074585.1. NCBI lineage: Eukaryota > Viridiplantae > Streptophyta > Magnoliopsida > Fabales > Fabaceae > Biancaea > Biancaea sappan. The sequence goes on from CM073491.1 coordinate 79,538,701, forward strand.
TGGAAACCAAGAATGGTTCCTTAAGAGTAATCGAATCAAATGCAAATCTCTTGGCAAATAGGGGTGACCATATGAGTGAGTAGAACCAGGATCAAACAAAATACGTGCAGCAAAAGTATTAACAGATAATATACCTGTAACTACAGCATTGGATGTTTGAGCATCCTGTCGGGTTAGAGCATATACTCTTGCATTTCCTCTGCCAGCAGCTTTTTTTCCACGGTCACCTTGGCCTCTTCCAGAACCTCTTCCCATACTATCCCCTGTTGAAGGGGTTGGTGTTTGAGTAATAGAAACAGAAATAGATTGTGGTCGAGGTGGCAAAGTAGACCCTTGACCTGGTCCTGTCATGAGCTGAGGGCACTCCCTTACAAAATGTCCTTTTTGTCCACAGTTAAAACAACCTGTACCAACAGTGTTTAACCTGCATTCTCCGAAGTGAAACTTTTCACATTCAGGACACTGAGGTTTCTTTCTTCTAGCTTGAGTACCTCCTTTACTAGAAGAACTAAAACCACCCCTGCTCTCTGAACGAGGCTTAGCCACACTGGCTGTAGAATACAATGACTTAGTAGGAGTGGCTGGAGCATGTTGTGATGCAGTAAAGGGTTTCAAAGTCCCTGAGTCTTCCTTTGATCAAAAGATCTCCTATATCTAGCTTTCTTCTTTTGTCGATATTCTTCTTTATTCTTTGACCTCCTTTCCATAACCAATTTGTAAAACTCCGTCCACATAACTGGCGGTGTGCCTTGAATTCTAGCTTTCTTCCAGTTCTTCCACCATTTACCAGCCCTACCCTTTAACTGAAAAGAAGTGAATTCTACCTTTTGAGTAGGAGAACACCCTATAGCATCACAGATTGCTTCACAATCTTCAAGAAAACATTATGGGTCCTCTTTGGGATCTTCCCCTGAAAAAGTAGGAGGCCTCATTTTCTGGAATTCAGACATTCTTACCTCCCTTACGTTATCTTCTCCAGCTAACTGAGCTGGTGGTACAATTTCAGCTTCAACAATAGGAGGATCCACTGGCAGGTTAGCTTGTGCAGCTCGACCTCTCATTTCAGCCTCAAATCGGTCAAATCGTTCATTCATCAAATTAATCACATGTGCAATAGTTACATTGCCAACGTGAGCATCAGGTTCGACTCTCCTTGCTTGCTCACTAGTTGCGCCCTCAGTACTTTGAGCATGTAAACTATCACCACGGTTAGGATCATCTTGCACATGTACTGGTGGATTTATGGCCCTCCTTGGACCCATATGCTCATTATTATTAGAAGATCCTTCTGACATTGATCTGTCACAGATCTACACACATAACGAACAATTTTCAGACATACACAAAATATCACTTACTAGCCCCACTGAAAATTATCTATAAAATGACGTTATACTCTACAAGGTCTTTTATGGAACCTAATCCTATGGTCATGCCGCGGCTCATGACAATAGGGAAGGGCCCACAAAGATCACTTTGCTCTGTACTCTATAGGGGACCTATAAAACCTTTCCTCTGATACCAAATTTGTCACATCCCAAAAATTGAGCATGTGAAAAGATACTACTCATTTGATAAAATTCTCAAACATACGTTATTTACATGTATTCTGTAAGGTTTTACATTCAACCTTAATCATTCATTCCACACTACAGAATTATATTCATCTGATAAGCAAATATAGACATACATAGTCTAATATTTTTATCTCATCGCAAGCCTAGGAGACCTATAGTAAGTACAGAGCGTTCCTAGTATCCACATTAATAAGTACTGGTATCCCACCAGACAGAAATAGAGAATAATCCCAAGGGGCTTCTAATCTTCAAACGGATACTCTTGTTCTTTATTTTCTGTATCTGAAAAAAATAATCATAGGGAGTGTGAGTTTATTTAAAAACTCAGTAAGTAAATAACTGTACTATATAAAATATCAAAAGTACAAATACCACATTTACTCATATAATTAATTGTCTTATACATCGAGTAGTATGGGACTCTAACCCTTTCAAACTCATGAATAAGATTTCATAGATATACACCGAGTAGTATGGGACTCTAACCCTTTCAAACTCGTGAATAAGATTTCATAGATATACACCGAGTAGTATGGGACTCTAACCCTTTCAAACTCGTGAATAAGATCTCATAGGTATATACCGAATAGTATGGGACTTTAACCCTTTCAACTCGTGTATAGATTTCATAGATATGCACTGAGTAGTATGGGACTCTAACCCTTTCAAACTCGTGTATAAGATTTCTTAAATATACACCGAGTAGTATGGGACTTTAACCCTTTCACACTCGTGTATTAGATCCCGTAGATCTTTACTCATTAATAAGATAGTGAGAATTCATCACATAGTACAATTGTCATGAAATAAATAATTTCTACATACTCTTATTTCTATTGATCATCATATACTCCCATATAAAAAATTAATTGCTTATTATCCAAATAATATTGTAAATGAGACTTATATTGTACTTTGACTAGTAATATCAAATTAGCTGAGCAAGGTTATTCACTCACCTTGATGTTTGTCCAAGTTTACCTTGTTCCACACTAGAATTTGTGTAGGAAAATTTCCTAGTAAAATATATTACAAGGAATCATAAGAAAGGAAACAAAATCACGAAAATACGTAAAATTTTCTGACTGCTACAGTAACGGGTTGCTACAGTACGGGTTGCTACAGTAACGGTTTGCTACAGTGTCGGTTCGCTACAGTAACTGTTCGCTACAGTGCCGGTTCGCTACAGTACGTTGACTGCTACAGTACCGTTGACTGCTACAGTACCGTTGACTGCCGACACTACAATACTGCTACAGTAACCCGAAGAAAATTTTCCAGATTTTGTTTCGAAATTTCTGGTCGCTACAGTAACTCGGTTTTGCAGAAATTTCTCACAAATTCATCCTTTCCTTTCTTGTTTCAAAACCAGAATTTCAACTCTTTTAACCGATTATAATTCAAATATAACTTCTAAAACAACTGAAATTCACGAATTATCATCAAAATCTTCAAGAACAAAACTTCCTCTAATCTTCCATATAAACTTAGATTTAAGGAAAATAACGAGATTAAAGCTTACCTTTGATCCTTACAAAGCTTTTGAACCGAACAAATAATCAAACTTGTGAAGATCAAGGAAAGGATTTGAGAAGAAAATGAAGAACTGAGAGAGAAAATGAAGTTACTGTTCCTTTTGCTTCGCTTCAGAATCGAATTATGAGAAGTTACTATTGAAGTTTTATATTAAATATTTCTAATGGGTTATTGAATAACCCATGGGTATCCATAACCCAACATCCAAACCCATCCAGTCAATTTACAATAAATGGATTAATTGACCATTCTTAAACCACTTTTCCATGAATTTCACCATTCTTAGAATATATCCCTCATTGTGCAAATATTTAGTCCAGTCATTAAACTCAATTTTCATAAATAATATTCAATGAGAACAATTAAATATGAAAATTAAAAATGACCAAAATAAATAACTAAAGTAACGTTGTAGAATTCTAAAATACTCTTAAGCGAATTATATTCTAAAATTAACGGGTATTACATATATATTTATGAAAAATTATCTATAACATACTTTAATATATTCTTATAATTAACATTAATTCCTAAGAAGCCAATGTGTATGAGTGCTTAATGCCTTTTTTTTAATAATAATATATTTCATAATGAGAAAAGCACTAAAATCTAATTGAGAGATAAAAAGTATTTACAGAACACTTTTAGAAAATAAAAATGATACTAAATATACCTTAGACAATACATTTGGATAGAACATAGGTTTATAATAGAGAGCACAAAAAATTTACCTAGACATAACAATATTATACTTAATTATTAAATTTTACATGAAGAACATGAATAGACTATTTCATCTTTTATATATTAAATATTATTAAATTCTACGTAAATCAAGGATGGAGTTGTGTGACTTAAATTTCTTTTCAAATTAAAAATTATCATATAGAAAGATTCAAAATTATTAGTTGTGTAATTTTTATTTTGATCATATGCTTGATAGAAGAATTAATATTGTAATTTGTTAATTCTGTAAGTAAAATTTTCAAATTTAATGCACTATCTAATAACAAAGTATTAGGTCAAAGAATCAAAGTTAGTTAATTCTTTAATGTGGAAGTATCGTAATTATGTAATTTGGGAATTACGTAATTTTTAATTCTAACCCAAGCTTAATACAAAATTTAATTATATAACATGTTAATTCTGTAATTAATTTTTTTCAAATTTATTGTATCATCTAATGACATAGTATGACATCATCATACAATTAAATTTTTCTAATTTAGGATTCGATTGCATGAAAGTTGTATGATTAGTATGTGAATTAAAAATTTTATATTCAAATTTTGTGATCTTCTAATTTAATTACGTACTTAATTAATACGTGAATTAATATTGAATTAACATTAATTTGTTAATTATGTAATTGAATTTGGAATGCTATCATAATATTCATAATTGTAACAACTGGTTTCTACCAATACTAGAATGAGTATTAACTAGTGTTGTGACCCATGCGATGCATGGATAAATCACAACTTTAAAAACCTTCGTAACTTATAAAAATAATAATTATTACAATTGTTTTATATGAAACTTATGAGTTATTACATATACTTTTTAAAGCATAAATATTCTAAATTGATTTATCGGTTCCATAATCAAATCTAATTCATCTATTCAAACTTTGATATGAATTAATTTATTTATTTAATAGAATAAATTTAAATGAATAAAATAGGTAAATTTGTTAATTTTTGGATTATTTGTTGTTTGTTACAAATTATTTGTTGCACAAATCAATAATTGATTGAATATTGATTACATATTTACTTTTAAATGCGTCTTTTTTAGTTTCAATCGGATCCAAAAAGAAAAATATTGAAGGTTGCTGCTATGTTTAGACTGAATCTCCAGGCTTCAGGTTTCGTCTTTCAAGAATTTGATTTTTATCTCTTTCTTCAGTCAAGGAATTATGATTTAAAGATTCATATCTCAAACTTTGATGTCTGTTAAATTAAAAACTATTTTGGAAAGAAATCAAAATAAAGTCAAATAAAACAAATTTTTTTTAATTCACATATCAATTTCATAATCAAATTTATTTTACCTACTAAAAAAATCATCTAAAACACTATAATTATCAAATAATAAAGGTAATTATTTTTTAATTTCAATCCAAATCATTTAAATCAAATAATTAATATTATGTAATGTCATTAATTTACCAAATTTATTTATTCATTCAAATCAATTCAAATCAAATATAACGAAATTCACTAATTATTAATTTCACTAATTAATAATTATGATAATATATTATGATAAAAATATATTCCCCCTATTCACCTTGACAATGACCCACATAATATATTAAATACATTGGGACTCACATAATATGATAACAATACTATAATTTATAAATTTGTAAAACTTATGGGATTTATAGTTATGATATATACTTTTTAAATGTAAATATTCTGATATAAATTTTGATTATTTATACAAATATAAATTATAATAAACAACCACATTATATTATGATGTAGAATAAGTTATCAAATGGAATGAAATAATGAGATATATGTGTAATTAATAAAAAAATTTTAATTTAAAATTTTTTGCACAAAAAATAATAATCAAATTAAAAATATTCAAATGGAATGTAGGATAATTAACTGTAAAGAAATTTTATACGTATGATTAAGAATTAATGTCAATATGTCTTGATCCTCGTATATGTATATTTCAACAATTTATTATGTATATATTTCAATTCAAATCAAATAATAAAGGTAATTTTTTTTTTTGAATTTCAATTCAAATCAAATAATAAAGGTAATTTTTTTTTGAATTTCAATTCAAATCAAATAATTCATTTAATGTGATATCATTAATTATCCTACAATGGTCAAATAATAAAGGTAATTATTTTTGAATTTCAATTCAAATAATTTTAATCAATTCAAATCAAATAATTAATATTATGTTATGTCATTAATTTATCAAATTTACTAATTTACCTAAAAAAAGAAATGATGACACATATATTAGATTCTAATTCAAGGTTTTCCACTACCTCGCAATTCAGACAATGTAATTACAAAACATAATTTCAAGGATACTATGTGTAGCACTGTAGCACGAGGTTCAAGTTTATATGAGATCAATTGTACAGGAAGAACCTACTCTGAAAGTCAAATAGGAAAAAAATATTAAGATATGATAAAGATGAAAATTTACATAATTCGAAAAATTCAAAGGGACTGTTTCGGGATAGACACCACTTTTCTTACTATTGATAATTGAAAAGTACCTGCATTTGAGATTTATAGGAAAATAGGCTTGAATTTTTGGATAAGAACTACTACAATGATTTGGAAGAAGACAGAGGTTAGTTTCTGAGAATATTGAAACCTATGCAAATGTGGGGAAAAAAAGTTCATAGAGTAAGAATACATATTAAAAATAGAAATTTTATAGAAGGTTGTAAGAGAAGTGATAATATACTTACAATACAAACCAGAAGAACTTACCAGTGTGAGAATTATAGAAAAGTCAATGCCTAAAAAGCTTCCTCGTGCAAGAAAATTTGCACATTTTAGAGGAAACAAATTGTTACAGTAACAAACATGAAGATTGAATGGATAATCTGCTAGAGCTATGGAGGAACATGGTGCCAGGGAAATAGTACTAGTTCATTGGATCATGGTCTTCTTCTTTTATTTAGAAAAACGGTGGCAGGAAAATAGTGCCAGTCCATTGTATCATGATCTTATTCTCTAAAATATATTATGGATGAAAAAAATTGAAAAAACGTATCTAAAGGGAAAAAAAATGATTGAGCCTTAAGAGACCATATCACCAGGTGTCGGTTAGATTCCTAATCAACAGGAGAAGATGATAAAATGGTGAAAGATGAGCATCGAGAGCTTGATTGGGGAAAAGAACGTTGTAGAGTTGCATCAGTAGATTCAGAGAACAGATATAATGAAAAACAGAACTCTATAGTTTATCGCTTCTGAATATAGATATATAACAATTAATTATTTGATTATTTGTATAATAAATGCTAATTTATCAAATGACAACCTATTGTATTTCAATTGAAAAGTTTACATAATTTAGCAATTATATAGTAATTATACCAATTATATACCATTATATAGCAATTTACATTAATTTTTTCAAATTCATTTAATTTGATTATATAAAAATTATATAGTAATTATATAGCAATTTACCCTAATTTTTTCAAATTCATTTAATGTGATGTGATTAATTTACCAAATTTATTCATTTAAATTTATTCTATTATACATAATTTAATGACCTACCGACAATTAATGCTTTAGAGTGGAATTATTTTAGTCTATTATATAGATAGTAGAATAAAATATTACTAATGGAATATATTTATATTTAAAAAAAAGGGGAGACTCATTATTACTCACACACACCCCTTGCCGTGAAAGAGAAGAGAAGGGGAGAGGAAGTAAAAAACAACTGAGACTTCATTAGTTTCTTCTCATAGCTACACTACACCTATGGACACACTAGTAAATCAATTTCCATCCACCCCACTTTCACAGCTCTTGTCCGTAGGAAATTGAGAGAGCAAGAGAGAGGGGAATGGGTCAGAAAATTAATTGGAAAGCTGACTTCATTTACTCTCCTCTCATTTACACCACATTCACACACACACACTAGCCAAGAGGGAGAGTTGAGACAAAAGAGAAGATCATCGTGAGAGAAGAAGCAAGAGAACAAGAAGGAATTAAGGTGAGGTTTTCCTTCCATGGTCCTCTTCTCCTCTAATCAGCAACTCAATCATCTTCTCAACTCATACTCTGCATTTTTATTTACCATTTAAAACAGTGAGGAAAAGAAAAAGGGAGGTTTTGGTGTGAATTAAGAATGAAGGGAAGGAGGAGGCAATCCAAGGTAATTTCTTGTAACCTCTAGCTATTTTCTCACCAACCCAACTTCCTACTCATGCTTTCCTCTTGAAATTTCTACCTGCAAACCAGAAATTTGGTCAAAATTGGAGAGAGACTAGCGACGGGATGGAACAAGGGAAGGGGAGTAAGTTAGGTAAGAATTTCTTATAATCTTTTGAATCAATCCTTGTATCTCGAATCCATAGCTTAGTTAGAGTAATTTTAGTTTTTTGCATGTTGAATTTGGGTTAGTAGACAAAATAATCTGTCCAAAATCTATTAGAAGGAAAAGAGAATTTTTGAAGGCTATATAAAATGGCACAGAGGTGAGTTTTGTGAAATTTAGAAGCTATAACTGGTGTTCTTCTTATCCTAGAAATTTTGAGTGATTTAGCTCTAGGAATTAACCAAGTTAGGGCTATAATTAGAAATTAGATTATGTTAAAAATTGCTACAATATCAAACTAAGAAATGAGCATGGGTTCTTACACTTAGAATGAGCGTGAGTTAAGAGCCTAGTAGAGTTCTTTCCCACGAGTTAGTGGCAATTAATTAGAAATTACCTCCTTTTCTAGTATGAGATAGTATTGGGGATGACAAGTTTACCTCATTTTATATGTAAATATACAATGGAAAAGCATGCCAAATTGGTCATAGTAGAGACTATATTGCATATCATTTAATTAGAGATTTGTTTCAGTGAATTGTGCATTGTCTATTTCACTGGAATTATGCAAATATACTCACGTTTTATGATAAGAATCATTTTTCAACTCTTGCTAGCTACTGAGATTTGTCTTCTCACTTTTCCATTCTTTTCTAACAAAACTTTTCAGGTGCACAAGAGGAATGAAGTAAGCTAAAGTAGTATAGACAATAGACTAGAAATTAGTTCTCATGAAGCTTCTTTCTTTTATGTTTTTGATGACTGTAATTGGGGTCATACTTTTTAGTCCCAAATATTAGAAAGTTGTAATTGTGTAACAACTTAAAAGTATCTCAGATTTTACAACGATAAGCCAAGGTAGTCAAACGTGGATAAAGCTAAATTCGGGCATTGATTCTGTTACTGCAAATTCGTATAGCAAATGACCTCTAAATGAGACAATTTTTGGTGAAAAGATAAACAACATGTTAAAGAATATGCTACCAAATTTCATAATTTTCTGGGCTATTTAAGGTCTCCAAATAAATACCAAACAATGGGCTTTTTATGGAACCAACAAAAACAATAATTTTGAACAGTCCTTATGTTTGTAGGAAAAACATGTACTTAATGATCTTAGATTGATCTGAAATTTTTATGACTTACCCATAAGACCATTAGAAGATTCCCTACCAAATTATATAAATTTTGGAGTTGTATAATGTTCCCAGTAAATTCCCAAATTTTGTGATCTGAATTTCAAAACTAAATAGGGTAGCCTAGTATAACATGCAAATTGAGATCCTAAACAGAGGATATAGACCCAATATTTTTATAGCTAACTGGTCATACATTATAGTATCTTGATGACAAATTTCAAGTGATTTGGAGTTCGTTTAGGCACTTTATAAAATTACACACAATTGAGCAGAAGAGGAGAATCCAATCTCAACAGTTGTAGATGTCATGTTAATTGAGGTAGTTTGGAAAATGTTTTAAGTCCAAAATTTTCACCATGACATCTATTCACCTAGAACCTAATGCATGTTAAGTTTGAGAATTTTTGGACAAGAATTACCATGTTATTTGGAATTTTGAATCTAGACCAGAATTAAGCTATTAAAAAAAAACCTTGGATTTTACAATTATAATTGGATTTAAAGAGGTTATTAAATTCTATGTGAATTAACAATGAATTTGTAAGACTTTGATTTCCTTCCAAATTAACAATCTCAACAGTTGTAGATGTTATGTTAATTGAGATAGTTTGGAAAATGTTTGTAAGTCCAAAATTTTCACCATGACATCTATTCACCTAGAACCTAATGCATGTTAAGTTTGAGAATTTTTGGACAAGAATTATCAAGTTATTTGGAATTTTGAATCTAGACTAGAATTAAGCTATTAAAAAAAAACCTTAGAGTTTACAATTATAATTGGATTTAAAGAGGTTATTAAATTTTACGTGAATTAACAATGAATTTGTAAGACTTTGATTTCCTTCCAAATTAAAAATTATCATATAGGAAGATTCATAATTTTTAATTGTGTAATTTTTATTTCGATCATATGTTTGATAGAAGAATTAATTCTTAATTTGTTAATTTTATACGTAAATATTTCCAAATTTAATGCACTACCTAATGACTTTGTATTAGGTCAAAGAATCAAAATTAGTTTATTCTTTAATGTGGGAGTTTTGTAATTATGTAATTTTGGACACTAGTTAATTTTTAATTTGAACTCATGCTAAATACAAAATTTAATTCTTTAATATGTTAACTCTGTAATTAATTCTTTTCAAATTTATTGCACCATCTATTGACATAGTATTACATCACACAATTAAAATTCTGTAATTTAGGATTTGATTGCATGATTAGTATGTGAAATAAAAAATTAAATTCAAATTTTGTAACTTTTTAATTTGATTTAATGACTAACTAATACGTGAATTAATATTGATATATTAATTTTGTAATTGAATTTGAAATTCTATCCTAATATTCATTATAATTGGATTTATAGAGATTTTTGAATATGAAGAAATCGGACGATACAAATAATTTATAACATTTTCTGCATCTTATACCAAATGTCCAAATTATATTTATAACATTTGTCAAATGCAGAATATGAATACTCAAGATTACATGTTTTAGATGATATCAACTCTTAATTTCACGAATGAATAATATGGAACAAAGATTTTGTACCAAATGTGGAAAAAAGTTAAACTCTTAACCACATGAATGATTAGCTCCTGTCAAATTCCAACTCGCTAATTTCTCACAATATGAGATATTAACAAGTTTGCTCTATCATACAATTTCTTTTACTTCATTTGAAGATAATAAACTTAATTACTATAGAATATGGGAAATCTTTACAGATTTGTCAACCCTGTGATCGGAAATGTCTCTTACGATAGTTAAATGTCTATTAAATATTTTCTTTCTTATTAATATTAATATTAATATTAATTTCAAATTTAATGAAGAATATATGAAATCTTCATATATTGGTCAACCCTATAATCAAAAATGTCTCTTACCATAATTAAATGATTCTTAAATATTTTCTTTCATATTAATATTAATATTAATTCATGTTTAATACAAAATATAGGAAATTTTCACAAATTTTTCAACTATGTAATTAATGTAAATAGTAATGGCTTATAAGTGCCTACTGAATTGAAATTAACATTCCAAATTTCCAATTAAATCTTTTTGTAATATTAAATGTAATTGAATGTAATTAGTTCATATTTAATGCAGAATATTAGAAATATTCATAAATTTGTCACCTACATAATTAATATATACTTGATTTAATTATGAATTTCATATTTAATGCAGAATATCAAAGATCATCAAATATTTGTCAACCCTGTAATTAAGATAAATAATAATGGCTTATAATTGCCTACTAATTTTAAATTAATATATCAAATTCCAATTAAATGAATAAACTAAAATCGATTTGCAACTCACTATTGATTAATTGAGGAATGTGTTAATTAAAATTGAAAACATACTCCAGAGTAATGGAAGATAATAAATAACAAAAAATAGCAACAACAATAACTCATCCTACAAAGGTACATGAATGATTTATGATTAAGAAAATTTTTATATAAACTCAATTTATAAAAAAGGTAATTAAATCCGTTATAAAAATATATAAAATATGTATTTATGAAATATTATCTATAACATGTTTTAATATATTGTTATAATTAACGTTAATTCCCAAGAAACCATTGTGTGTCAGTGCTTAATGCCTTTTTTTATAATAATTTTTTTTATAATGAGCAAAACACTAAAATCTAATTGACAGATAAAAAGTATTTACAAAACACTTTTAGAGAATAAACGTAATACTACATATACCTTAGATAACACATTATGATAGAACAGAGATTTATAATAGATAGCATCAAAAATTTACCTAGATATAACAATATTATACTTAATTATTAAATACTACATGAAGAATATGAATAGACTATTTCATCTTTTAACCATGAGAAATTATTAAATTTTACTTGAATTAAGAATGACTTTATGTGACTTAAATTTCTTTCGAAATTTAAAATTATCATGTAAAGAGATTCAAAATTGTTAATTGTATAATTTTTATTTTGATCTCATACTTAATAGAAGAATTAATTCTATAATTAGTTAATTCTTTAATGTTGAAGTACCATAATTATGTAATTTGTGAATTATGTAATTTTTAATCCGAACTCATGATTGATACAAAATTTAATTTTGTAACCTGTTAATTATGTAATTAATATGTGAATTAATACATAAATTAATATTGAATTAATATTGATCTGTTACTTTTGTAATTAATTTAGAATGCTATCTTAATTTTCATTACAATCGGATTTAAAGAGATTATTAAATTCTACGTGAATTAAGAATAAATTTGTATGACTTTGATTTGTTTCCAAATTAAAAATTATCATATATAGAAAGGTTCAAAAAATTTTAATTATGCATTTTTGATTTCGATCATATGCTTGATAGAAGAATAAATTCTTTAATTTGTAAGTAAATCTTTCCTAATTTAATGCACTACTTGATGACATAATATCAGGTGAAAGAACTAATACGTGAATTAATATTGAATAAATATTGATATGTTAATTATGTAATTAAATTGGGAATGATTGTAATTAGATTTAAAGAGATTATTAAATTCTACATGAATTAAGAATGAATTTGTGTAACTTTAATTTTTTTCCAAATTAAAAATTATCATAAAGAAATATTTAAAATTTTAATTGTGTAATTTTTATTTTTATCACATGTTTGATAGAAGAATTAATTCTATAAGTAAATCTTTCCAAATTTAATGCACTAACTAATGACATAGTATTATGTCAAATAATCAAAATTAGTTAATTTTTTAATGTCGGAGTGCCTGTAATTACGTAATTTGGGAATTATGTAATTTTTAATTCAAACCCATGATTAATACAAATTTTAATTATGTAATATGTTGATTCTGTAATTATTTGTTTTTCAAATTTATTGCATCATCTAATGACATGGTATGGCGTCATACAATTAAAATTCTCTAATTGAGAATTTGATTGCATGATTAGTATATAAATTAAAAAATTTGAATTCAAATTTTGTAACCTTCTAATTTGATTACATGCTTAATTAATATGTGAATTAATATTAAATTAATATTGATATGTTAATTATGTAATTGAATTTGGAATGCTCTCATGATATTCATTATAATCGGATTTAAAAAAGTTATTAAATTCTATGTGAATTAAGAATCAATTTGTAAGACTTTGATTTCACAAATTAAAAATTATCATATAGGAAGATTCAAAATTTTTAACTGTGCAATTTTTATTTTGATCACATAATTGATAGAAGAAATAATTCTTTAATTTGTCAATTCTATACGTAAATAATTTCAAATTTAATGCACTACCTATTAACTTCGTATTAGGTTAAATAATCAAAATTAGTTTATTCTTTAATGTAAGATTTTCATAATTATGTAATTTTGGTCATTAGGTAATTTTTAATTCGGACTCATACGTAATACAAAATTTAATTCTTTATTGTGTTAATTCCGTAATTAATTCTTTTCCAATTTATTGCACCACCTAATGACACAGTATTTCATCATACAATTAAAATTCTATAATTTAGGGTTTGATTGCATGATTAGTATGTGAAATAAAAAAATTTAAATTTAAATTTTGTAACGTTCTAATTTGATTGAATGCTTAATTAATATGTGAATTTAATATATATGTTAATTATATAATTAAATCTGAAAATCTATCCTAATATTTATTATACTCAAATTTATAGAAATTTTTGAATATGGAATCGGAAGATACAAATAATATTTATAACATTTTCCTCATCTTGTACCAACTTTCCAAACTATATTTATAACCTTTGCTAAATGCGGAATATGAATACTCAAGATTGCATATTTTGATTACACAAATGATCGGCTCTTAATTACAATGATCAATATGGATTAACAATTTTGTACCAAATGTGGAAAAAAAAGTTAAACTCCTAAGTACATGTATGATCACCTCCTGTCAAATTCCATCTCGATAATTTCTCACAATATGAGATATTAACAATTTTTTCTCTATCATACAATTTCTTTTACTTCCTTTGAAGATAATAAACTTAATTACCACAAAATATTGGAAACCTTTATTGATTTGTCTGTTGAACATTAAAGCAACATATGTTTTTGATGAATGACAAAGCAAATTAAAATAGTACATTATAATGAGTATTGTCTAATTGCTGAAACTTCACTTTTTATAGACTTTTGAATTTTAGTTTATCATTGGTCGACCACCTTATCTTCACTGGTCGACCAATGGACTCCAGAAACAAAAGTCTCTTAGTGTGACAACACACTAGTCGATCACCCTCTGAACACTGGTCGACCAACGAGCTTTAGTAAACAATGTACTTGAAGACATCAGCACACTGGTCGACCACCCTTTACACATTGGTTGATCATCATGCTCCAGAAGAAAAAGGCCCTTTGAAGTTTTGAAGACTGGTCGATGACCATCTATCCATTAGTCGACCACCCAACTCCAGAAGCTATATCCTTGAGAGAAAGCAAGCACTAGTCGACCAATGTAATGCAACTGGTCAACCATTGTGTTTGATGAATGACTTTTGGACTACACTGGTCGACCATCGTGACCACACTAGTCGACCAACAACACTTGTTTGTACGTTCTAACGGCTATTTCTTGCTAAAATCATGCAAATTAATTTAGGATTCATCTCCAATGGCACTATTCCTTTTAGGTCTTTAAATATCAGCCTTAAGGAATGTCAAATCATGAAGTAGAACATTCTTTATGCCTCATATTCATAGAAAGTCAATCTCTGTCAAATCATTTACTCATAGAGAGCTTATCACTGTCTTATTCACTCTGTTTTGAGAGCTTCTTCTGAACAATCATCTTTCTTTGAGTGTATTGATCAAGGAAGTTATTCCTTGGGTTTGTTTTTGAGAGAAAACAATTTGTCAAGGGGAGAGACACCCTTGGAAAGAAAAAGATCTCTGTTGTAATGGTTCACAAGTGCCCTTTTGTATAAACTTGTGATTTATAGTGAAAAACTCAAGAAGTATTATTGAGGACTGAATGTAGGCTTGGGTTAAGCTGAATCAGTATAAATATCTGTGTTTATCTCCTTCCCTTATCTCTTTAATTGCTTAAAGCTTTACATTTGATTAATTGCACTTCATCTTCATTCATTTTGATATTTCTCTGTTTTGAACCGTCAACAAATTTCTACTGAGCATTTGAATTTACTTGAACTTTCAATTAGTTTTGAAGAAAGTTTTTATTGACCCAATTCACCCCCCTTGGGTTCCAGCCATTTTTATTATTGTCAATCTTGTGACTAGAAATGTCTTTTACGACAATTAAATGTCTATTAAATGTTTTCTTCCTTATTAATATTAATTTCATATTTAATCAAGAATACAAAAAATCTTCTCATATTTGTCAACCCTTTAATCGGAAATGTCTTTTATAATAATTAAATGTCTCTTAAATGTTTTCTTCCATATTAATATTAATATTAATTTCACCTTTAATGTAGAATATAAGAAGTTTAAAATATAACCCCAAGTCCCTATAGTTTCACCTAACAAAGGTTTTGGTCCCTATAGTTTTCAAAACTGCCAAAAATAGTCTCCTGTGTTAGTCAACCATTAGTCAATAGTTAATTTGTGACACGTGGTGCTCTAGTTAGTGCCATGTCAATGCCACACATTACAAAATTAATGCTGACATGGCAGTAATTTCACACATCATTAGTCCTTTTCTTTTTTTTTCCTCTTTTATTTTATCTTTTCCCATCGAGCTTCATCGTCCGTGTTATTCATCTCACCATTGAGATCATCACTGTTGTCACGTCTCGCCTCTGCCACTGGTCTAGCATCGCTGCTATTCTTTGCATTATTTATATTGTTGCTGACTCGTGTACCAGAACGATAGGTAACCGAGAATCTTCGATGGCATTTGTGGTTGTAGGTTTTTTGAAATCCTTGAAATTTCTTTGTGGGAATCTTTTCTGAATCTTAAAATGTGGGAATGATGGTGATATTTTTCTAGTTTGAGCAATTTCATTCTCTCCATTCTGGTTTACTGATGAACAGGTCCACAGTGTCTAGTTTGCTGGTATTAAATTGCATTTCTGGTTTGCTAGAATGTAATTTAAATTACATTTCGTTTCTGGTTTGCTTATGGCCATTTTCCCAAACTGATTTTTTTATTGGGTGCTAATGTCATACCCAATGTTCAATTTTACTGGGTGCTAATATCTCTTTTGCTTATATCAGTTTTTTACATGATAAATCTCTCTC
The DNA here is from genome assembly GCA_037074585.1 of Biancaea sappan. Classification (NCBI taxonomy): domain Eukaryota; kingdom Viridiplantae; phylum Streptophyta; class Magnoliopsida; order Fabales; family Fabaceae; genus Biancaea; species Biancaea sappan. The sequence continues at coordinate 79,555,251 of CM073491.1, forward strand.
ATTTGTTGGTATTTAATTGTATTTTTGGCATGCTAGAATGTAATTTAAATTGCATTTATGATCATTTTCCCAAACTGATGTTGTTTACTAGTTTGCTGGAATTTGATTAAAACTGTATTTCGTTTATAGTTTGCTTATGACTATTTTCCCAATGTGCAACAATAGCCATGGCTTCTCAATCTCATGTATCAGTTTCAAGCCATGCACCAAGGCGGCAAAGGACACTATATGACTATGGTGAGGACGTCATTCAATTGACGGCATTCACTGAAAGCAACCTTGGTAGGAAATTTTTAAGATGTCCAAACTACAAGGAGACATGGTGTTGTGGTTATTTTGATTGGGTTGAATCATTGCCTTTCAACTGATACAAGAGTACTATACAATGCTAGAAGCAGACGATCTACTCGAAGAGAGGAAAATAAAGATATGGAAGATGATTGCATTGTTTTCATGGATTGTAACTGTTGTTGTTGTATTTACTCGTATGTAATCTGTAGTACTTAGAAGTAGGACCTTTGTAATGTCATTTAATGACAACTTATATTTATAACCTATGTGACTATTGTAGTTGTAATCTATAGTAGTTGGAAATAGGAAGTAGGACCTATGTAACTGTTGTTGTTTTTAATGACAATTCATATTTATGAGTAAAAGTGTATGAGTCAAATTCAAGGCAACTTGTATAAATGATTGCATGACATATATAGTATAAGGCAAAAAGTCAAATTCATGAACATGATTAATTATCATTTAGACCCTCCAGTAAGCTACATCAAAAAGTAAGTCATGCTAAGGACCCTAAACTAAGCTACACGAAAAAGCAAGTTCAACTAAGCTACCCTAAAAAGTCACACCACAAGTGTAACACATTCATAAAAGTATCATATTATGCCACATCATCTATAGGTCCACCATGTGCCATACCATCCATATTTGCCTCTTTACTAACTCGTCTCTTTGAACAAGTACGTTTGTTATGGCCATATTTGTTATATCCACCATACCTCAAGCTTGTGCTAACCCTTGCAAGTTTGTAAGGTCTAGGTTGTTCATCTTTATCTCTTTTTCTCATCTTCTGTAGTTTCCTGGGCCGTTTATGAAACTTTGATGGAAGAAGGGGCTCTATGTCAGTTGAGGGCTACATATTTTCACCAACAATTGGATGAATTAGTGGTCCATAACACTCCACATACTTTCGCAACGAGTAACATTCATTCACGAAGTCTTGATGATCTAGTATTTAATGGAATATGCAACTAACTGTATGCTTACATAGTAAGTTAGTCAACCCCCAAAATCTACAAGAGCAGCTCCAATCTTGCATGTCCATAATGTATTGTTCTTTGACCCACAGAACCTCGAACTTTAATCCTCCGGCCTACTTTGGAACCCACTTCCTAGCTTTCTCAATCTCCAAGTTAAGGCACCTCACTGCTTTTGGTAATACCTTTCCTTCCATAGCAAGGTACTTTTGTGCTCTCAATCATTGGACGACGAATTTCTCCATCAGATAACATCTTATCAACTCAAGCATACTAATTATTGGTTACTTGCTAGCTTCTAAGATCCTCTCATTGAAGGCTTTCGATATGCTATTTGTGATAGTGTCACACTTAGGCCACTCTTCAAAGTGTGACTGAGCCCATGCCTTAGGTGGCTTCTCCATCAAATGCTCGGATGCGCCCTTGGAAACTGCACGACTCATCTTTCTTTGCCACTTCTATATGTAAATCGCTATTGCCACTTCTGTTACCAACTTCCTGATATCTATCATTTTTATATTCATTTTAACCCCTAATATGGTCTATTTGCATTTTCATCTATGGAAATTCTCTAATTTTATTACACTTTGTGATTTGTTGAGTCTAAATTAATCTTGGATGAAAAATGAATTATTTTCATATTTTATGACTTAAATTATTAAAGACTCAATTTAATCCATTTGTGTGCTTTGCAGAATTTAAATTTGGAGATTTTCTGCTGATGTGGCGTTGAGGTAGACAGTCTGGCTGACATGGCGCTTATGTGGCATTTTTCTGATGAGTATGATGTTGACTGAGATTTGCTTCTATGTTTTTGCTGATGTGGAGACATGTGGGGCCCTCAATCCAGATTATCTTCTATATGCAGCCAGCCTTTGCTTAGCTGTTCCCCAAACTTTACTGAAAATGGCATATCCACTTTCTACATAGTAAAAGAGGCCTTCTGCTACACCATTTTGATGATTTGCTGCTGCTGTCTGTTGTTCCCTTTCTTCAAAAAGAATTCAACCATATCTCAGCCCTCCTTTTGAAAGTCAACTGAGCATCTAGGGTAGAATATTTTAAGGCATTTTAAGGCATCAGTTTTGTAACAAGAAACACTTTTCATTTCTGAAACTTAGCATTTTTGCAGAGCTCCCTTCTTCTCTGTTTTCCTTTTGTTGTTTTACTGTTTTGCTCTCATAGAGGGCTAAATCTCCATTGTAATTAGTCATTAGAACCTTGGGATGTTCTAGCTTGAACTGAAAGTGCAAGATAAGTGTTTTATTCTTCATTTCATCTCATTTTGTTTTTGTTCTGCTTTTATGTTTATGTTGCTGTCAGATTCTGATTTGAACTTGAGAAGGAACATAAATTGATTTATATATAAGATATAACCTTGCTTGACTGATTAGAAAAGTGAGTGAAACAAAATGGCTAGTTAGATGATATTTAACTTGGTTTGGTTGAGGTCTTCTTTTGAAATGCATCTAGTTATAGTTAGTAAAGACATTCTTGACTATAATTAGTAGCATTAAATTCTGGAGGTTACTCTAGATTCATTTTCATAAAGAATCAAATGGTGAAATGAGAACAAAACTGAACAATGAGTTAGGTAATGATAGTTGCACTCCCATAAATCCTAGTGGCAGGTTGCATGGTCTTCTATTATTGTCAAACTTGTTCTGCTACTGACTTGTTGCTGTTATTGTTCATTGTTGCTATTTATTTCTGTTTTTGCTGTTACTGCCAACAAACACCCCCGTTTATGTGCTTTTAATTAGTGTTTGGGTGTTTAGAACAATTAATTAGTGATTAGAAGTAAGGCTCCTTGAGTGAATATGACCTGGGGACCACTATACCGCAAAATTGCCATGAATTCAATTTTTGGGGATTCGGCATCGTAGTAGTGTGAACCACTTCCTTATAATCGTGCCTCCACCGTAGTTTCTCTATATGTTGGTATACATATGCCTAACACAGAATCTATGCACATTTCCTTGAAGCACTTCATCCAGCACGAGAAGCAAACCCTGAAACTATGTGAATTATATTTAGAATATGAATTACATTTAGGATTGGTAATGAAATAGAATTTAGTGATCTCACCTTCTATTGATCGGAGATGAACATCCATTTTTAGTCTGCCATACCCCCAAAATATTTCACTAGCAATTGTAGAAACCATAACCAAGAATCTTTGGTTTCTCTCTCAACTACAACCACATCCAATAGGAAGTATTGCTCATTGAGGTCTTTTACAATTGCAACTAAGAGAATTCCTCCAAAAGGGCTCCCAAGAAGCAGCCATCAACTCCAATTAGGGGCTTACACTATGTAACGAAAGCCTTCTTCACTGGCTTTAGGCACATGTACAACCTCTTAAATATTGGAAGCCCATCACTATTTTTATCCACTGCAATCTACAATGTACTGCCTGGGTTAGTTCTTGTCACCTTTGCACAATAGCTCCAGAGTTTCTTAAATTGCTCTACAAAACTACCCTGCAATTTCTCCCTTACAAGCCTTCTACTATATAATGCTTTATACACAGACACTTCAGTCATATAATTTTTCCTAACTTCTTTTATTACTTGGGAAACCTTTATAGTCGGATTTTTTCTCATTGCATCCATAACTTTCCCTACCACCCACTTTAAAGATGCCATGTTATTATTAAAAGTCAAACTATAAGTGTAGGTTGGCTTCAAGTTCTTCAATCTATAAGAGTGAGATCCTCCAACTTACTAAGAAATATCTCCCACTTACATCCATCATTATATTTAGCTCAACACTGCACCTTATCATTCTCCACATAGTGTATGCCAAACCCATTCAACAGAGACTATTCTTAGATAGCTTTTTTAAATTCCTTGATGGAATTAAATTTCATTCCAAGCTCAAATCTAAAGTTCTTGCACATCTCACTGGGATTGTACCATGGATACCTTGTTCCCATTCGAGTATCATCATTGGAATCTCTGTCATCAAAGTACACACATTCCGATTCATACTCATCAACATTGTCATTGTCCTCAACTACTTGAACAGACTATTGGGATTGAGTAATATCATCCTCTAAGGGGGCATTTTGAGTGGGAGTTTCTATCTCGTCAGGGACAACAACCTTTTCCTCATGTCTTATGGGATTATCAAACCCATCATCGTAAATATCATCTTGAAAAATCAGTCAAGTGTATATCCTGCATGCTATCATCACTGCTAGAATCTTGCTTGGTCCCTTTATTGGCATCCTCTTGGCCAAGCAATACCAAAGGAATCTGGTTCACGCCACTACAATGCCGAATTGCCCAGAATTGAATTTGTGACAATCTTGCAATATAGTGATCCCCAGGTTGTATTCACTTAAGGAGCCTCACTTCTAACCACTAATTAGTTGTTCTTAACACTAATTACGCTAATTTAAACCTAACTAACATCGAGGGGTTGTTGACAGATTTAAGCATAAAAGAGTAATAAACTAACAGCAAATTAGCAGTAGAACAATAACAGAAAGGATTGACAGCAGACAGAAAAATGCAACCAACCTTGGTCTTTCCTAAAGATGTAATCTTCCTAGTTCTCTTGAAATGCTAAGTCAATGTTCTATTTATCATCTAATTATATAAATAATAAAGTGTTCAAGAAGAAACTTCTAGACTAAATCCCACCAAGTTATAATCAAGAAAAACTCCTCTAGCATAATCTTAATGTGACTCCAGTAAGTATAATCAGATTTATGCAAGGTAACCAACATTACATACTATTTCCATTTCATTTACTATTTCAACCAGATATAGTACACACTCCTCAGATGCAAAGTGCAGAACCAGTAAATGAAATACTTCTCTAACCAGAGCAATATAAATCACAAACCAGAGGTAAAGAAGAAACAAAATGGAATAAATAGACAAATACTTATCTCATTAAGCACATGACTCAGATTACAACTTCAGTTCCAACCAAGGTTGATTACAAAGAGATTTTAGCCCTCAATGAGAGCAAAACCAGCAAAACAATAGAGAGAAAAACATAAAGAATATGACCTACAAATTTTTTTCTAAGTTCCAGCAGTTAGAATATGTTCTGAGTTACAAAACTGATGCCAAAAAGCCTAAGGAATATTTTGCCCTAGATGCCCTCAAGTTGACTTTCAAAAGATGCTAAAGTGTTGTTATTTTCTTCTGCAGAAGTGGTAGCCAGTAGACAAGTAACAAAAAACATAGAATAAGTGCAATAGAAGAGTTCTTTTTCCATTCAAAAGACTAATGTGGGTTTGTTGCCATTTTCAGCAAAGTTTAGGAAGAGGCAAAAATTAGAATGCCTACAAAAGGGTTGAACAAATCTGAATGTGGGTACCACATGTCCATGTCATCTGGTCAGCAGAAAAGAGTGCCAAGTCAGTATCCTACTTATTCCAAAAGTGCCACATCAGTGTCTATATCAACACAAGTGCCATGTTAGTGCCACATCATCAAAAAATCTCCAAAATTAATTTCTGTAAAATACTCAAATGGATTAAATTCAGTCTTTAATAATTTAAGTCCTAAAAGATGAAAATAATTTAATTTCTATCTAAAATTAACTTAGACCCAATAAATCACAAAGCGTAATAAAATTAGAGAATTTCCATAGATGAAAATGCAAATAGATCAAGTGTTTAAGGTAATGAACTCACATTTCAACCTATCACAAATTCACTACCATAAGCTTGTCAAGAATCGAAATATCTCTGCTACTTGAATCATATACATGCTTGAATTATTAGGACTTTACAAGGGTGCAATGTTAGGTGAAGGAATGATTGCATGATGGAGAGAATTACATGCAACAAAGTTTAACAAAAACTTAAAGAAATGAAGAGGATCAATTAAGTCCTTAGAGATTGAACCATGAATGAAACTTTGGCACAAAAAATGCTACTTTTCTTTTCTTTTCTTCTTCTTTCTTGATTTTTTTTCTTTTTTTTTTAAATTCTCTTTTTTTATCTCCATATATTTTTCAAGAAGAATTGTCAAACTTGTCCTTTCTTTTGAGTAGCAAAAATAAAATTCAAAACAACCCACAAATCCTTCTTTTTGCACATGCTTAATCTCTTTTCAAAAGAAATTTCTGGAGCTCTTCAAATCCTAAGTTTAGGGAAAAGAAATAATTTGTTTTAAGAAAGAAAGGTGGAAGTAAGGCACAAAGTGGTACACAATGGAAACAACACATAAGATGGCTATTTGGCTAGAATGGTTACAAGAAACAAATGCGTAAATCATTTCTAAGCATGTACATGTAATGTAGCCTCAACAAAGATTCAAGACAAGTTCTAGAATGAAAATCATGATAGGGAATGTACACAACAAGAAAGAATATCATTTTGCAATAAAGACTCAAATTCTTACGGTTTAAAGACTACTAAAAATTCATTAAAAACAACGTTATTGCTATTTTACTTGAATTCCTTAGAAAAAGAAGAATAAATTATTTTCATGCTAAATCAATCAACACTTAAACTATTTCATCATGCATTATTTCACATAAAAACGCCATTAAATTTTCAAAAAGAGAGCATCAAATTCGGATAAAAAAGAGTAGTAAAATTCTGCAGTGCAAAATTTCTAGCAACTCAGATTTACCGACATAGAACGACCCCAAAACGGATGCAAATATTCCAAATAAAATTCTACAACTAAAAGACATATAAAATTTTAAAAACATGTAGAAAAAGTGGCAAAAATCATAGCCAATCAGTACAGAAACTTCGTGCGAGACAGCTCAAAAATTCTGGATAGAACAGAGAAAAACAGAGAAAACATACAGAAAAAATTTCTAAATCAAAATCCAATGTTTCACCAATTAAATTCTTTCCCCTACACTTAAATATTGCATTGTCCTCAATGCAAATCAGCACCAAACATCAAATAAAATAAAGAGGACATAAATTAAAATGAGGGAAAGAATACGGCCTTATCATGGAGCCAGTACACTATAGAGTCGGATTGCCTCTACAATTTCTTCTTAGAAGCCCTCATAGAACTTCTTTAATCTTTGCCCATTCACCACGAATTGTTTGTTGGTGGCCTCATTTTGAATTTCTATTGCACAAAAAGGAAAGCGATTAGTAATAACAAAAGGGCCAACCCATCTAGAGCGAAGCTTACCGGGCAGGAGCTTGAGGCAAGAATTGTAAAGAAGGACTTTATCTTCCACTTGAAATTCTTTCTTCTCAATTTTCTTATCATGTAGAGCTTTTGTCCTCTCCTTGTAGATGCGTGCATTCTCATAAGCAGCTAGCCTTAGTTCTTCCAATTCTTGAAGTTGCAACTTCCTTTCCTTACCAGCTAGGGTCATGTCCATATTATAGTTTTTAGCCTTCCACAGAGGTCAAAATACACTAAACAGAACATAAAATGAGAGGAGAAAGTAGACCTATGAAAACTACAGAAATTTGGAAGAAGAAATTGTTCTTTAACTAGACAAAATGTGTTCTAAATGTTCTTTTATTTCCAGCCAAGAAAGAGGGATGAAGTTGACTTTTTCTTCTGGTTTTTCTATTGTTCCTTTTTTATAGTTGTGTCACATCTTAAAAATTAAACATGTGAAAAGATACTACTCATTTGATAAAATTCTCAAACATAAGTTATTTACATATATTCTGTAAGGTTTTACATTCAACCTTAATCATTCATTCCACACGACAGAATTATATTCATTTGATAAACAAATATAGGCATACATAATCTGATGTGTTTATCTCAACGCAAGCCTAGGAGACCTATAGAAAGTACAGAGCGTTCCTAGTATTCACATTAATAAGTACTGGTATCCCACCAGACAGAAATGGTGAATATTTTCAAGGGGCTTCTAATCTTCAATTGGATACTCTTCTTCCTTGTTTTCTGTATCTGAAAAGATAATCATAGGGAGTGTGAGTTTATTTAAAACTCAGTAAGTAAATAACTGTACTGTATAAAATATCGAAAGTACAAATACCACATTTACTCACATAATCAATTATCTTATACATCGAGTAGTATGGGACTCTAACCCTTTCAAACTCGTGAATAAGATTTCATAGCTATACACCGAGTAGTATGGGACTCTAACCCTTTCACACCCGTGCATAAGTTTTCATAGTTATACACTGAGTAGTATGGGACTTTAACCCTTTCAAACTCATGTATTAGATCTCGTAGATCTTTGCTCATTAATAAAATAGTGAGAATTTATCACATTGTACAAAACCATGAAATAAATTAATTTATACACACTTTTATACCTTTAAATATCTGTAAAAAAATATGCCAATCGTCATATACCGTCATCTAAAGATTGATTGCTTAATATTCAAATAATATTGTAAATGGGACTTATATTGTACTTTGACTAATAATATCAAACTAGTCTAGCAAGGTTATTCACTTACCTTAATATTTGTCCAAATTTACCTTGTTCCACACTAGAATTTGTGTAGGAAAATTTCCTAGTAAAAGATATCATAAGGAAAAATAAGAAAGGGAACAAAATCATGAAAATATGCGACATTTTCTGATTGCTACAGTAACGGTCAACAGTCAACGGTCAACGTAGCTACAGTAACGGTCAACGGTCAATGGTCAACTTAACTACAGTAACGGTTCACAACAGTTACGGTTGCTACAGTAACGGTTTACTACAGTGACGATTTGCTACAATACGTTGACCGCTACAGTATCGTTGACTACCGACACTACAGTGACTGCTACAGTAAACTCGAAAATTTCCAGATTTTCCAGTTGCTACATTACTTCGAATTTTGCAAAAAATCTTTCAAAAAGTTTCATCTTATAATTCCTTGTTTCTAAACCAAAATTTCATCTCTCCTAACTTACTTAACTCAATTTTAACTCAAAAACTTCCAAAACAACTCAAATCTATGAATTTTCATCAAAATTTTCAAGAACCAAAATCTCCTCCAATCTTCCACATAAACTGAAATTTAAGGAAAATAAGGAGATTAAAACTTACCTTTGATCTCTACCAAGCTTTTGAACCGAACAATTTTCAAAAACAACACCAAATCTATGAAAGAGTTGAGAGGGGAAGTTTGAAGGTTGAGAGAATTGTGAGAGAGTGAATGAAGAAGATGCGGGAAAGTGAAACTAAAAGGGAGAGAGAGAGCTAAAAACTTGGGGGGGTTAGTTGGATAACCCAATGGGTATCCAAACCCATTTGACCCAACATACAAAATACCTTAATTAATTCTTCAATTAATTAAATTCAATCATTTTCTCATAAATTTCACTATTCTTAAGAATGTACCCATAAGGTTTAAATATCCAGTCCAGTCATTTAACTCAATTTTCATAAATAATATTCAAATAGAATAATTAAATATGAAAATTAAAAATGACAAAACTAAATAGCTAAAGTAACGTTGTAAAATTCTAAAATACTCTCAAACGAATTATACTCCAAAATTAACGGGTATTACAAGTTGACTCACTTTTTTTGCTGCTGTTTCTACCTTATTAATGTTCTAATTTTGTTGTTGTTCTGATTTTTTGTTTCTGCTTTTCTATTTTTTGGTTGATGGACAATGCAAAAAGATGCTTTTAGTTTTGATAGAATTTTAGAGAAGTGGACTCCACGTCCAATCAGCCCTAATGAAAGCCCAGTCAGCAACTTTGTCCACTTCAGCATCCATGTCACCCATTTGCTCTCAAATTAATGTAATTTGTAAAATACAAAAATGGATTAATTTGGTTTTATCATTTCAAGCTCTAAAAAATAAAATTAATGCATATTAGTTCTATAATTAATATAGACCAAAAATATTCCAAAACATAATATAATTAGAGAGTTCCCATGAATAAATATGCAAAGAGACTAAGATTGGGACTAAAATGTACATAGAAATGCTAGATATCAAATCCCCCTTACACTTAGCCTTTTGCACTCCTGGAAAAAATAAATTCAGAATACCAAAAGACACCAAAGGAAAGTGTGAAAAATATGCAAGGATGGAATAATCCAAATTTCAAAAGATTTAGCACTTAAAGAAAATCAATCTTAAATTTCTAAACTCAAGCATCGTGGCAATTTATTTGATAAGAATGAATTCAAGTGATTAGCCTCCTGACATGGCAAGTGTTTACTCTCTATTCTCTCAAGTGTTTTAAGGGTAATCACTCAAAATTCAACCTATCATATTAGCACTACTATATGCTTGTTCTAAATCTCCACTACTTATATCCATATGCATTCTTGAATCAAAAGGATTTTACAACGATTGTGATATGGGTTGAAAGACAAGTGGAAAGAAGGGGAAAATTGGAAAACAACTTAAGAAAATGAAGGGAAACAACTTAAAAACATGAAGATGAACAACTTAAGAAAATGAAGAGCATTAACCACTAAACATACAAGAGATTGAATAAAACAAATTTTCGGAACAAAAGATTCTTTCTACTCCTCTATTTCTTTCTTTTCTTTTCTTTTCTTTTTTTTCTCCTTTTTGACGTCGACGTCATTTTCTTTTCATCATCATTTTTTTTTCATTTCAAACAGAATATATTTTTCTCATATTTCATCTTGAATGGCCATTCTTTTTTTTTTTCCTTTTCTTAGGAGTAGAGAGATTAAATGCAAAACAACCTAAAATTCATAAAACTTTTCAGCACATCAATCTCTTTAAAAGAATTTAAAATGCTTTTCACTAACTAAGTTGGAAAGGAAATATTTTTTTGGGAGACGAAGTGGTGAAACTTGCAAGACAGAAAGTGGACAAGGCACAAAATGGCACACAATGGAAACAACACATTTGGGATGGTTACTTGGCTAAATGGGTTACAAGAAACAAATGCCTAAATCATCTCCAAGCATGCATGTCACGCCTGAAAATTGGACACGTGAATAAACATAAATCTCAGGGTACTACTTCCATGGTATCCCATAAAATTTCCTGTACAGTCCTAATATTCACAACTATGCAAATCATAAATTTCCAAAGAAAATTAAATTATATAGTTTATAAAGCAAATTACAGCCAACGTACAATAAATTTCCTAATTACAACAGGACCTAGGTGGCCTATAGAATTACAGAACATTCCTCTTGGCATTTAGCCCAAAAATTGGTTCTAAGAACCCTCCAACAAAAAAATGGAGTATGTCTCTAAAAGCTGCCAAACTCCCAACAATTTCCCTTCCTCTTCGACTGCTATATCTAAAAGAGATAACCATATAGGATGTGAGTTCATCAAAACTTACTGAGTAAATGACTGTGCAAATAAAATAAGGCACAAGTACAAATACTAGAATCACAAACACATTTAGAATAAATGCCTCTAGCATGCAGGGCACAATTAAATATATACACAAGTGTACCTCTTTGTACAATCATGATGCGCTATTACCACACAAGTCTATACTCTTGCAATTCCTTTTTAAATCACATCCAATACTCTAACATAACTCCAAAGCATGAATAAGCATAAATAATTTACATATGGAGAGTATGATTATGCGACAATGACATGCCTTCCTACTCATGAGTCTACTTTCTCACATATACTGTATTGAATCTAAATCTCAGTACTCACCCTTCCTAGAGAATTTTTGCTCAATAGGTTTCCTCTAGATGTCTACCTTCCTCTAGTATTGATTCCCGACTTTCATCTGCATGAATGGTGCCCTCCTTGGATCTACTAATCGGTCATCCTCTTGTGGGTCTACGTTCCCACATAATTCTCTTTTCTTTTCTCGTGGGTCTACGTTTTCACGTAATTCTCTTTTCCATATGAAACGTATTCACACAAACACAATATATCACATAATGCACAATTTAACAATTCATTATTCATCACAACACATTAACTAAACTACTCAGTAAAGACCTACAAGTTAATCTTCCAAAATTTACAAGAGAATCCCATACTCTAGTTAATCTTCCAACTATGGTGTGAGTGAGATTTATATTGAACTTGAGCAATTTAAATAAAAGAAACTCAGTTAGCAAGGTCACCCACTCACCTTAAAGCTGATAAAGATTTACCATACAAGAATCCCAAGAAACGTAGCTTACGAATCTCCCAAAACCACCTGAAACCAAACCTAATAACTTACAACAAAATCCTACTTTTTCCCTTTGAAAACTCCTTTTTTCTTACTCTGCCTAGATCAGGGCGCCAGAACTTTCCAAGAGGCTAAGGCCTCTATCTAGATGGTGCCTAGGCACCAAAACGCCTAGAACACACTGCCTCAAGGGAGCTTAGGTGCCAAAAGCCCTACAAGTTATTCTAACCTTGGCGCTTGGGCGCCTCGGGTTTGTAACTCTCCTGTTCTTCATGATTTCACCCAAAAATCCTCCAAAATTCATTCTTTAATTCTTTGCTTCACCCACTTGATCCTAAGTTTAAAAAATGGTCTCTAGGACCTTTAGGAGGGTTAAAAATCAATTCTTAAAGCAAGGATAGAGTTAGTTCTTGATTTTCCTGCAATTTTCCAAAGTTGCTCATAAATGGGTTTTAACCCAAAAATGGAACCATAAAGCCAACTCTTTCCTTAGAACAATTTCCTCCAGCACCCTCAGCCAAGAAATAAGAGAAAGAAGTAAAGAAAACTAGTTTTATAGCAAAAACCAAGAAAACCCATTTTTTCCTCAAGAAGAGCATCAATGGAAGAAATGGAAGAAAAGAGGAAGATGAAGTTACCTCTTGCCTCAGAAATCCCAAATGAGCTGGAAAGTAACCAGAAACAAGAATCAATCGGAAGAAAATAAAGGAAAAGATTAAAGGTGTTGAGAGAACAACTTCTCTTCTTGCTTATCTGAAGCCTCCATCATGGAAAAATGAAGAATAAAGGAGAGAGAAAAGGCTTTAAAAGCCTTAGTGGGTCAATGGGTGACCCATGGTAACCATACCCAGATGCCTCAAACTTGAGTGGTCTAGATATAATTATTCTCTAATAGTTATATAAATTCCACTTAATTTTCTCTGCCTCCTGTTTTTCTCAATTCTTAGAAAATACCACTCGCAATAAAATATTTGATCTAGTCATTTATCTTGATTCCCATAAATAATCATTCAAAAAGAATAAGTTAAGTAGGGAAAATAAAAGGGACTAATATAATTTAAATTAGGTAAAATACCGTAATACCCCTAACCATGCGACCCCAATTTTGGGGGTGCACATGTAAATGTAGCCTCTACAAAGATCCAAGACAAGTTCTAGACTGAAAAATCATGATAGGGAAGCACACAACAAGAAAGAATAGTATATTGCAATTAGGCTCAAAATCCTCACAGCTAAAAGACTAACTAAAAATTCATTAAAATCAAATTCATTTCCATTTGACTTGAGTTTCTTAGAAAAACAAGATTAATTTCTTTTCATGTTAAATCAATTCATAGTTTAACTATTCCATCATGCATAATTTCACATAAGAACTTCTTCCAAAAACACAAAGCAAGCACTAAAAACTGAACATAAAAGAATACTAAAATATACACCAAAACACATGCTAAAAAGCCCAAAATTGTGCAGAGAAGAGGTTAAAAACAAGGCAAAAACACATAAAAAGAACAGAAAAATTTAAAATTGCATGAAAATCCATTTTATCCTCCTCTTCCCCTCACAACACACACACTTAAATTTTACATTGTCCTCAATGAAAATATCATATATCAACACATATTATCATCAAAGCACACAGAGGACATGAAAATAAAATAGAGTAGAGAAAAGAAACAGTCTTATCTAGTAGCATGCCTTTTCCATGTCTTCCGATTTTGTGGCACAAGCTTCTTTTAGAAGTTTTTCATAACAGGTGGTTGGATGGCTGGTTCCTACCACAATGATTGCCGAATTGCCCAGAGTTGAATCTGTGGCAACTTTACAATATAGTGATCTCCCTGGCTGTTCTCACTCATGGAGCCTTACTTCTAATTGGCTAATTATTGTTCGGACCTAATTACACTAATTATCCTATTAATTACACGGGGATGTTTGTATAATTTAAATAGCATAATTAAAACATAAACACTACAAAACATAACATAAACATAGCATAACATACCAGTAATACAAAAAGGAAATACAATCAATCATAGAATCCCTGGGATGTAACTAACATCATTTTCACCTTTAAATTAATTCCAGTTGTATTCTGCTATTAGGTTTTGAATATAATGTTTTCAAGAGATCTCCTAGAACTAGATTTCATTAAAATTATGGTTATGAAGATCTTCATAATTCATAACCTAATGAAACCTAATTAAGCCATGACTTAAATCATGCCCCACAACTACATAGTGACACGTCATTCCTATTCTACTTGCTACACCAACCAGTAATAACAAGAAAGAATCTCATATTAAAGCATTTAAACTAGAAATTATGTTCATATCAGTCTGACCGAAATAAATGCAAACATAGAACAGAGACAAGATGCAAGAACAAATATCAAGAAGAAAACTTATCTAATTACATAAGAATTCATGTTATAATATCTAGTTCTTCCATGGACTGATTACAACACACTTAGCTCTCCATGGAGATAAACAAAAACAAAAATACATAAGCAAACAGAGGGTAAATTCCTAGACTATGAAAATGCAGAAAAATGGAAGAAGAAGATGTTCTTCAACAACCAAAAAAAGAGGTCTTATGGATTTTTGTATTCTGCCCATCTTGGAGGATGAAAATGCACTTTAGAGTTATGACTTTCTCTTGCTGAAATTTACAGTTCTAGTTTGGTCACTAATATGTTTTAATTCTATATTTTATGATCTTAATTGATTAGAAATCCATTAATCCTTGTGCTTAATTTACATATTTAAGTAATTAGAGAGAGTTAATGCTGACTTGGATGAATTTGGTGACAAGGATGCTAATGTGATGCATTTGATGACATGGCATTTTGTGCTGACTGGGCATTGACTAGGGCTGACTGGGGCCCACATTTCTGTACTTTCCAGCAAAAGAAAACAATAGTAGAAGACAACAATAACAGCATGCATACAACCTCCAACAAAAAAGAATAAAAAGACAACACATAAAGACTTTTCAGAATTACAATTCTTTCCCTCCTTCTCTCCTGCAACTTAAGAGACATTCAGACCACCATTTCTCCTGGTGGAAGAACTATTCTTCTTCTATTTTCTCTGTAGAATTCATAGGTCTACCCACTCTCCCCAAATTTCTCCTCTATTTTGTGTGTTTTGGCCTCCATGGAAGGCTAAACTTGTTATGTAATTAGTTATACATGAATTGGAATATGTTTCTTGAATCTCTGGCTCAATAACAGATAAGTTTTATGGTTCTAATTCTATTTCATTTCTGTTCTACATTTGCCTTTAGTTCTTTTGGCTATTTCTGTTTTATTATGATTGAGTAGACATAGGTTCAGTTTTATGATTTTTATTAGACGTGTAATCTTACTTTACAAAGTAAGTAGAACAAAATATATTAGGTTGTGATTATGATTATGATATGATCTAATCTTGGAAGATGTTCTAGGAATTTTAGTTGGAAATTGAATGGTATGATTAAATCAGAATAAACCAAGGAAAAGATAATGATAGATGCAAACTTTAGGTATTGAATGAATGATTACATGTTTTGTGTTTTGTGTTTTGTTGTTCTGTTCTAAATGTGTTATGTTTTAATTTCTATTTTATGCTTTAATTATGCAATCACGCCCTCCCACCGTGGTAATTAGTAGTGTAACTAGTATATATTAGTGTTAGAGCAATTAATTAGGCAATTAGAAGCAAGGCTTCTTGAGATAATATGACTTGGGATGATCATTATACTGCAAGTTACCACGAATTTAATTCTGGGAGACTCGGCGGTCACAGTGGCTCAAACCAGAATTTTAGCGCCATTGTCGGGGTGCCAATTTGTTTCTCAATCACCTAATTAGTTGTTCATTTGTGTCTTTTTTGGTTCTAAATCGATTGGCTAAAGTGGTTTACAAGTATTGAGTTTTTTAGTTACCATTCATTTTGGACTAGTAGCAAAAATTAAGTAACTTCAATAGAGCTCAAACTTGGTGTACTACTAGATTTTGACCTTCTGGTCAAAGGGCCATATTTAGGGAGGCCAAATTTGTAAATTCAATCATTTAGACCCTCTTTGCTGTTTTACAATGTTTTTCTTGATTTTTCTAATATATTGTGATTTTTGGTTTGATTTTTTTAGATCTTATTTTTGAGTTTTTTTTTTGTTCCTCCATCTTGTGATGGATTTTTCCAAAGAAAATTAGAATTTTCTGAGATACTTGAATTTTGGGGGCTTTTATAGGCTGAAGCATAAAAGCAATAGCAGAATTGCTTGTTTTTGTGTTTTTATTGTGTCTTTCATCTTCCTAGTCTACATTAAGGTCTATCAAGAAGAATTAGCAAGTTTTGATCCAAATTGGATAAGCCCTTTCTATAGGCTAGTTAGAGTAGATATGTTAGGAGTAGTGTAATTGTTGTTGTTGTCTGTATTGTAGTTGTTGTTATAACATTTTTGTTGTTAGGATAGAATCAGAGTTCCATTCTTATTTGAGGTTGCTTCTAGTAAGTTAGATTAAGATCTTGACCATGGATCCATATAGAATTGAGAATAGCTTAGATGAACTAGCATCCATATTGAGGTACCTATCCTTTGGCCAAGATCAAGAGCCACTACCCCCTCCCCCTTCTCCATTTGTGAGTGGTATAGATTCCTTATCTACATATAGGATAGACCAATACACATAATTCCAAGAAAGTATAGAGTCCGATATAGGAGTCTTTCATAGCCAAATGCAATTTCAACAAGATGCCTAATAGTCCACATTTAACACATACCCCATACATACCATCCTCATTGTGAGCTTCAAGATCTGAGGTATGAAAGTTTATCCTATTCACCATATGAGCATAAAATTGATGCTTCATACCTTCATGAATTAGCCCCTCCAGCTACCCCTAAGGAACTAGAACCCAGCTTGGAAGACTTGGTTCAATAGTTTGCCACAAATGGAAACTCAAATAGGCCAACTTACTAGCACTGTTAATGAGTTAATCAATCAGGGGTATGAGAGTCTACCTTTTCCACCCATGGCTGACCTAGGAGCCAATGGTAGTGTCATTTTTCTAAATGATGGCACACAAATAGATGGTCTAAGTCCCCAACCTGAGTTAGAAGAATTAAGTGGGACAAATAGGGAGTCCTTTTCCTCAAGTGGCACAAGTGAGAAAAGTGAGTATGAGGAAGCTGATAAGGATGACTTCCCTTTCCTTCATAGACCATTACCTCCTCCAATAAAAGCCAACCAACTTGAGGTTGTTAAGCTTGAATTAGAAAAAGAAGAAGAGATAAAGACCTTAGGAAAAGAAGAGGCAGACATAAAAGTGTTGAAGAAAGAGTCAAAGTTTGTGGGAGATTTTATTTGTGACTATCATACTTGCCATGTATGCATTGACATAGAGAAAGCTTTAAATCATAGCAACTCTGATTTTGTTGAATCAGAATTGCATGCATTACACCTACACCAACACCTAAATTCAGGGCATCTAAATCTGAATATGCATTTGGATCTAAATATAACTCCAATTCTCCCTTTGTTCCTATTATAAATTCTGATTTTATTTCTTATGTTTTTAATTCTATTTCTAAGTTAGATTTTGTTCTAGGTGATAGTCTTATAGTTATGTTTTAGCTAGTAGTTTTGTTTTAGATAACAATTCTTGTTTAGATAATAGATTTAATTCTTGTTTTGTTTTTAATAGGAGTTTTAATTTTAATTATGTTTTAGAAAGTAATTCTCTTTTTGTTTTAAATTGTGTTTTAGTTAGTAGTCATTTTCCCTCTCTTTTTATTTTTCTCTTGGTTCTTCTCACCCCTCCGTAGCAAGTGGAACTTCTTCTGTTTTTCTTCAGGATGTTGACAAAACTTCAATTCTTTCCATCATCCAATGTACTGCTGAGAAAAACTTTTGGAAGAAGCTAGTGCCATGCAATTGGAAGACACGGAAAAAGCACGCCAAACTGATAAGGTTGTTTCCTTTTCCTTTTTCTCTCTTTTATTTTCATGTCCTTTATGCCTATTGCATAATATGTGCTAATAATTGTTTGCATTGAAGACAATGCAGAATTTAAGTGTGGGGGAGAATAAAATGGTCTTTGTTTTTAAATTTCATGCATTTTAAAATTTTTCCTGGTTTGTTTTTATATGCATTTTGTTATGTTTCTCTGCATTTTTTGGAGCATTTAGCTAGTATTTTGGTGCAGAATTTTAGTATGCTTTTATGTTTAGTTTTAGTGCTTTCTTTTTGGTTTTTGGGAGACATTTTGTTGTGGAAATATGCTTGCTAGAATAGTTTAGTTTTGGATTGTTTTAGCATGAATAGATTAATTTTGCTTTTCTAGAGTCTAGAGTTCATGCTTAAATGGCAATAAATTTGGTTTTAATGAATTTTAGTAATGGTCTTTAAACTGTGAGGATTTTGAAGCTTGAATGTAAAATACTATTCTTTCTTGATGTGTGTTGCATCTATGATGATTTTCAATCTAGAACTTGTCTTGAATCTTTTTTAGGCTAAATTTTACATATGCATGCTTGATGATGATTTAGGCATTTCTTTGTGAGCCATTTTTAGTCAAATAGATATCCTATGTGTTGTTTCCATTGTGTGTCATTTTGTGCCTTGTTTCCACTTTCCTTCTTGCATTTTCCACCAATTTTTCTTCCCAAACTAGAATTGTTGTTCCCAACTTAGGATGTGAAGAGAATTAAAATTCTTTTGATTTGATGTGCTGAAAATTTTTGTGAATTTTGGGATATTTTAAAATGAATATTTCTCTTTACTCCCAAGCAAAAAGAAAATAAAATTCAACAAGAAAAAACTATATATTATGAGAAAAATGATGATGATATCAACATCGAAAAGAAAGAAAAAGAGGAAAAACATAAGAAAGAAAAAAAGAAAAGAAAAGAAACAATGAAAAGAGAAGTAGAAAGAACTTTTTACATCCAAAATTCGTTTATAATGGAGATTAAGATTTTAAGTTGTTTCCTTCATTTTTCCCAAATTGTTTCCACAATTTATTCTTGCTTTTCTTCCTCTCTTTCCATTGTTTTTTACCCATCATTGTAAAGTCCTTTTGATTCAAACATGCATGTGAATTTAAGTAGTAGAGATTAAGATTCCTGACAAGCTTATAATAGTGAATTTTGTGAGAAGTGAATTTTGAGTGAATTACCCTTAACACTTGAGAGAATAGAGAATATGCACATCCCTTGAAAGAAGGCTAATCGTTTGAATTCATTCTTATCAAACGAAATTGCCATGATGATGCTTGGAATTTTAGAAATTTAAGATTCAACTTCTTTAAGTGCTAAATTTTTTTCAAATTTGGATTATTTCATTCTTGCATATTTACACACTTTTCCTCTTATGTCTTTTGGTGTTCTGAATATAATTTTGCCCAGGAGTGCAAAAGGCTAAGTGTGGGGGATTTGATATCGAGCATTTTTATATACAATTTAGTATCTATCTTAGTCCTTTTGCATCTTAAATATTATGAACTCTCTAATTTTATTATATTTTGGTAATTATTGGGTCTAAAATGATTATAGAACTAATATGTTTTAATTCCATATTTTTATGAGCTTAATTGATTAGAGAGACATTAATCCTTATGCTTAATTTACACATTTAACTAATTAGAGAGAGTTAATGCAAGCTTGGATGAATTGGATGACAAGGATGCTGATGTGATGCATTTAATGACATGGCATTCTGTGCTAACTAGGCATTGACTAAGGCTAACTGGACTAACTGGAGCCCACATTTCTGCGCTTTCTAGCAAAAGACAATAGCAACAACATGCATGCAACCTCCAGCATAAAAGAAGAAAGGGACAACACATGAAGACTTTTTAGAATTACAATTTCATCCCTCATTCTCTCCTGCAGCTTAAGAGACATTCAGACCACCACTCCTAGTGGAAGAACCTTTCTTCTTCCATTTTCTCTGTAGAATTCATAAGTCTACCCCTTCGTCCCCCTCGCCCCCAATTTTTCTTCTCTGTTTTGTGTGTTTTAACCTCCATGGAAGACTGAAACTTGTTATGTAATTGATCAAACATGAACTGGAATATGTATCTTGAATCTTTGGCTCAATAATAGATAAGTTTTCTGGTTCTAGCTCTAGTTCTTATGGCTATTTCTATTCTATTATGACTGAGTAGACATAGGTCTAGTTTTATGATTTTTATTTGAGGTGTAATCTTGCTTTATAAAGTAAGTAGAACGAAATGACTTGTGATTATCAAACATGATTCAGTTAGGGCTCAAAAGAATTATATTAGGTTGTCATTATGATTTTGATATGATTCAGCCTTGGAAGGTCTTTTGGGAATTTTAGTTAGAAACTGAATGGTATGATTAAATCAGAACAAACTAAGGATAAGATAATGATAGATGCAAACTCTAGGGATTGAATGAATGATTACATATTTTGTGTTTTATTGTTCTGTTCTGTATGTATTCTGTTTTAATTTCTATTTTATACTTTAATTATGCAATCACCATGTCCCCCTATGGTAATTAGTAGTATAATTAGTATAGATTAGTGTTAGAGCAATTAATTAGGCAATTAGAAACAAGGCTCCTTGAGAGAATATGACTTGAGACGATCATTATACTGCAAGTTACCACAAATTTAATTCTGAGTGACTCGGCAGTCGCAGTGGCTAGAACCAATAGGTCTCTAATCAATTAAGCTCATAAAATTATGAAATTAAAACATATTAGTTCTATAATTAATTCATATCCAATAAATCCTAAAACATAATAAAATTAAAGAGTTTCCCATAAATAAATATGCAAAGAACTTAAGATGGAGACTAAAATGCTTATAAAAATGCTCAATATCAATGGTGGAAGGAATTAATTTATCAACATCCACTTGTGAAAAAATAGAAGAAACTCGGCTTGCCACGAAGGGGTGAAAACCAAGAGAAATAGAAAAAGAGAGAAAGCAGAAGAAATACTAACTAAATCAAAATTTAAAACCAAAAAAAAAACTACTTTCTAACACATAATCAAAATTAAAATTTCTATACAAAGAGAATTAAAATTACTATCTAAATGGAACTTACTATCTAAATCATAATCTAAATTAAGAACAAGAGTAAAAACAAAGTCCGAAATAGAATTAAAAACAAGAGAATTAGAATCAGAATTTATAATAGAAATAGAAAGAGAATTGGAATCAGATTCAGATTCAAATGCACATTGTAACACCTCATAATCACTCAACACTATCTCCAGCCTAATAGATATTTAAGCTAAGGTTCCTCATTCAATAATTATGCCAATTATCAAAACCTTAGAATTTCAAATATCTCAAATCCATAATTAAAAACAACTAGGAACTAACATTATCATCATTAGCTAAAATTCTCAAAATACCATTGTAGGTCTTACATCACTATCACTTAGACATATATATACATCACTGGAGATCAGTTCTTAATTATTTTATGATAACTATAAAATCTGGGCTACAACTACTGACTCCCCGCTACAACCCCGCTATTCCCACTTTGATTAGCACCTAGAAATGGTAAGTATAGTACAAAATCATGAGACATAGATGTCACGACCTATTTTCTAGGCACATGACCGGCACAATGATGAATATCCCACCATTGTAAGCCTTTCGATAAATTCTTCCCACAAGTAAATTATTAGTCATTATCTCTATATTCTCAAAATACCATTCCTTAATAAATACAAAGAAAATACATCAGATTTTCTTAATTAAAAATAATAGATACTCAGTACAAAATACATTATCATACTGAAATACAAGCCACATACCAAACCCCTGATCTAGATGTCCTAGACGGTTACAGAGCAACATACTGTATACCAAAAGAAGGGCCTACCCGACAGCGGGAAGGTCCAACGTGATCTACTCCTCTAGCGGATGTTCTTCAGCGGCAACCTGATCTAAACAAAAAGTTTGTACAGAGAGTGTGAGCTTTTAAACTCAGTGAGCAAATCGGCCTTGCGTTAATAAAATTCAAATACATCACCAGTCATGCAAGCATATCCGAAGGCTCAAGCTCAACCAATAGACATAGTTAGAAATTACATACAAGAAGATAAAATCATCCAATTCAACAAACGTTACTAGTACTCGTCAATGGCAATATGTACCGGAGAGCGCACATAGGCCAGCTCACCAATTCTATATATTTCCGCCATGACGCACAACCTCATTCTCTTAGTTAGGGCGCCTCACGGATTTATCACCAATCCGGGCTATATCCCTACTAAGGGAATCGTTGTCTCCACACTCATTAGTCAAGACACCCTTTAAACCGGGTTTTCCGCCTTGCCGTGAGAGGGGGTACTGTACCGCTCAATCACAATCAATAGTACAGTATTTCATATCATAATCAGAAGCACAATATAATATTCATCTTTATAATAGGTATAGTATATATGATTCAAATTTCACATCATCATGAGATACTTGCTTCGTCTTATCCATACTTCTAGATTAATTATCTCATTATATTCGTCATTCTGAATCCAATTTCCCCCTATGAATCTTGGGAGTGTCCTACGACATACTTTTTATCACTAGTAATGCTAAAACTCTATTAAAACGGGGTCGTTTCACTCACCTGGATTCCGTACGAGTATCACTTCTCTAAATTGTTACGGACAAGAGTACGCAGGTGAATTTTAGTGTTCCGCTATAGAGATTTTCATGAAAGATTATAGAAAATACGTTAAGATTATTTTCGTATAGATACTATTCATACGTACGGTTACTATTCATATGACTACTATTCATACGTATGGGTACTATTCATACCAGAAATAGAGAATATAATCTGTAAAAGAGTACACCAGGTAAGTTTCTAGGAAAGAGTGGAGGGTCACACTGGACACACTTAAAAACCAGGTCTTTCCTTAGCCAGAACTTTCCTATACATGTATTCTTCACAGTTTACATTCTATTTCGTAATCAAAATAACATATAAACAGCTAAGGACAGTTTTTCTGATGTGGAAGATCGGCCAAAGCCGCAACCACAGAGCATACTTAAGAAAATAACTTCTAGAATTTGAAAGACATAGAAAGGG
The DNA here is from genome assembly GCA_037074585.1 of Biancaea sappan. NCBI lineage: Eukaryota > Viridiplantae > Streptophyta > Magnoliopsida > Fabales > Fabaceae > Biancaea > Biancaea sappan. The sequence continues at coordinate 79,578,603 of CM073491.1, forward strand.
CATAGTATCCTTACCTAAGCAAAAAAGAAAGGCCCAAAATCTCAGAGGCCTAGCGTCAGAGCAAGAGAAACTTAAGGAGAGAAAAAGAGAAGTTGAAGGCGTGAGTTTAGAAGTGAAATGGAAGGGCCTATTTATAGCAAAAGTCAAGGGTACTATTTGATACTATGCGCTAATAAAATATTTAATTTTCTATTCATGAAAATGACATTTCTAATAATGCAATTTACTGTGCACCTTATGCGTACGACTGAAAATTTTTCTTTTATTACTAATGAAAACTTAAAGGGAAAACTATCCTTTAACCTTAAACCTTTAAGTTTCTTATCAATTCAGTCCTTTCAATTTAGTCCCTGAGGGTATTTTTACACATAAAACGTTATTTTCTCCTACAAACTTCTTTCTAGTTTTCTCTTATGACCAAACCACATCTAGTACTTGACATTTTGATTGTATAAATAAACAGTATCATATACATAAATAGTATTATACTGGTGAATAGTACCGTATACTGAAATAGTAACAGTAGTTTGTAAACACGCATTTATATTTTATTTTTCATGGGTATTACATTATCACCCACTTTAAGAAATTCGGTGCTCCGAATTTAAATTACCTCAAGTCGTAAAAAGATGCGGATATCTAGAATGCATGTCGGCCTCGGCTTCCCATGTGGCTTCTTCGTGAGTTTGATTCCTCCACAAAACCTTGACGGATGGAATCTCCTTAGATCGGAGTTTCTTTACTTGACTATCGAGGATAGCCACCGGTATCTCCTCGTATGACAAGTTTTCATCTACTAGGATAGAATCATTGTGAGAAGGGTGAAGTATGTGAGAAGGGTCAGGAAGGTACTTCCTTAACATGGATACGTGAAAAATAGGGTGAATCTCTTCCAGTTCCATAGGTAGGGCAAGCCGATAAGCTACTTTTCCTACATGTTCTAAAACCTCATAAGGCCCGATGTATCTAGGACTCAACTTTCCTTTCCTTTCCTTCCAAATCTCAACACACCTTTCATTGGAGAGACCTTAAGGAATACCATATCGCCGACTGAGAACACCAAATCACGTCGTCTGTGGTCAGCGTATGCCTTTTGTCTACTTTGAGCTGCTCGCATCCTATCTTGTATTGTCTTTACCTTGGTTAGGGCATCCTGGGCCAAATCGGGTCCTAATGCTTTTGCTTCACCTACCTCGAACCAACCGATCGGAGATCTGCAACGTCTCCCGTACAAGGCCTCAAAGGGTGCCATTCCAATAGTAGCTTGGTAGCTGTTGTTATATGCAAATTCTACGAGATACAAATGCTTCTCCCAGCTACCACTGAAATCTAGGGTACAAGCTCGTAACATATCCTCTAGCGTCTGAATCGTCTGCTTTGACTGTCCGTCTGTCTGTGGGTGAAAAGCGGTACTAAGGTCCACTCGAGTACCTAATGCCTCTTGAAAACTTCTCCAGAAATGAGAGGTAAATTGAGGACCTCTATCAGAAATGATAGATATAGGTACTCCATGCAGCTTCACTATTTCTTTAATATACAAGTGTGCCAACGTTACTACACCATAAGTGATTTTGACTGGAATGAAGTGTGCTGATTTGGTTAGTCGGTCAACAATGACCCAAACTGAGTCATAACCTCCTATGGAGCGAGGTAGACCAACAACAAAGTCCATCGTCACTCGTTCCCATTTCCATTCAGGAATCTCTAATTGTTGTAACGAGCCTCCTGGCTTTAGATGCTCAGCCTTAACCTGTTGACAGGTTAAACAACGAGACACAAATTCTGCTATGTCTTGTTTCATTCCTTTCCACAGTAGATCTGTTTCAGATCCTGATACATCTTGGTGGCTCCTGGATGTACAGCATATGCAGCATGATGGCCTTCTTCCATGATGTCTCGTCTAAGAGTTCCAACATCTGGTACATACAACCGTTGTTCAAAACGCAAGACTCCTGTATCGTCGAGTGTGAAACTATTCACTTCACCAATCTTCACTTTTTCCATAATTTGGACAAGCTCAGGATCCTCTATTTGGGATATCTGTATCTGGTTTATAAGGGAAGATCTAGCCCTGATATGGGCTAAGAATGATCCTGTCCTTGTAACCTCAAGAGTAGCACCTTTTGCTCTCAGCTCTTGTAGTTCTTGGATCAATGGTCTTCTTGTTACTGCTATATGGGCTAGACTACCCATAGATTTTTGACTCAAGGTATCTGCTACCACGTTCGCTTTGCCTGGGTGGTAAAGAATCTTGCAATCATAATCTTTTAGTAATTCTACCCATCTCCTCTACCTCAAGTTTAGGTCCTTTTGGTCGAAAATATATTTTAGACTTTTATGGTCAGTGTAGATTTCGCAAGTTTCTCCGTATAGATAATGTCGCCATATCTTTAAAGCGAAAACTACTGCTGCCATTTCCAGATCATGGGTGGGGTAGTTTTGTTCATGTTTCTTAAGCTGTCTCGATGCATATGCCACTACCTGGCCATGCTGCATGAGAACACATCCCAACCCTACTCTTGATGCATCGCAGTATAATGTAAAACCTCCTGGTCCTGAGGGTAAGACCAATACAGGTGCGGAGATTAACCTTTTCTTGAGTTCTTAGAAGCTTTCTTCACAAGCGTCATCCCATTGGTACTTTACTCCTTTCCTAGTCAGTCGTGTGAGAGGGGCGGCTAACTGGGAAAAATTTTGGATGAAACGACGATAATATCCTGCCAATCCCAAGAAGCTGCAAATCTCCGTGACGGAGGTAGGTCTAGGCCATATTTTGACCGCTTCTACTTTGCTTGGGTCTGCTTGGATGCCATCTTTGGAGATCACATGTCCCAAGAAAGTTACGTGATCGATCCAAAACTCGTATTTAGAGAATTTGGCGTACAATTGATGACCCCTCAATGTCTGCAACACAATACGAAGGTGTTGTTTGTGTTCTTCTGAAGTCTTTGAGTACACCAGAATGTCGTCTATGAAGACAATGACGAATTTGTCTAAAAAGGATTTAAAAATCCTATTCATTAAATCCATGAAAGTAGCTGGTGCATTCATTAATCCAAATGACATCACCAAGAACTCGTAGTGCCCATATCTGGTACGGAAAGCTGTTTTAGGTACATCCTTCTCCTTGATCTTGAGTTGGTGATAACCAGACCTCAAGTCAATCTTTGAAAAACACTTGGCTCCTTGAAGTTGATCGAAAAGGTCGTCGATGCGAGGCAACGGGTATTTATTTTTGATAGTTACCTTATTCAGTTGCCTGTAATCTATGCATAGTCTTATCGATCCGTCCTTCTTTTTCACGAACAGAACAGGAGCTCCCCAAGGTGAATAACTTGGCCTTATAAAGCCTTTGTCTAGCAAGTCCTGTAACTGAGTCTTTAACTCTTTTAATTCTGTTGGTGCCATTCTATAAGGGGGTATGGAGATTGGGCGAGTATCTGGTGCTAACTCTATCTGGAACTCAATCTCTCGATCTGGGGGTACACCTGGTAGATCATTTGGGAAGACGTCTATAAACTCCTGGACTACTGGAACGTCCTCTACTTTTAGTTCTTCTTTCTTAATATCTTTAACAAATGCCAAGTATCCTTGACAGCCCTTTCGCAATAAACGTTGGGCACTCATTAAAGATATAAGATTTCCAGAAATTTCACTCCGTTCACCATGAAATACGAAAGAGGGCTCTCCCGGAATATTGAACTTAACTATCTTATTATAGCAATCCAGGGTGGCATGACAAGATGCTAGCCAATCCATGCCTAAGATGACATCAAAGTCTGTCATATCTAACAGCATTAGGTCTACTGTTGTATTTATTTCTCTGACTCTTACCTTGCAAGCTCGATAGCCTCGTTCTATTAGTAGGGTGCCTCCAGTAGGCGTAGTTACTAAAAACGGACATTCTAATCTAACAACTTTTTGCTTAAAGTTCTTAGTAAAGAATGGTGACACATAGGAATGCGTAGAGCCAGAGTCAAACAAAACATGTGTAAAATTTGATTCAATCAGAAGAGTACCTGCTACCACCGTATTAGACGCCTGAGCATCTTGACGGGTTAAAGCGAATACTCGAGCGTTCCCTCTGCCTGCTGAAGCCTGACCTCGACCACCTTGTCCTATGCCAGCACCTCTTCCGATTCCATTGCCTCCTACAGTTACAGGGGCTCTGTTGGCAACAGTGGCCTCTGATTGATTAGGGCGTACTGACCCTTGGCCAGATCTCGTGTAGAGTTTGGGGCAATCTCTTTTGATGTGGCCCTATTGACCACATTGGTAACAGACCCTAGTGTTGTTGTTGACAAACCAAGCTCCGAAGTGATTTCTTTCACATTTAGAGCACCAGGGCCTTTGTTGACCCCCTGTACCACTTTGTTGACGCTGTGGTGCACTAGCGGTAGAGGCTGCATGTCCAGAACTCTCTCCGTGGTAGCGTGATTTCTCATCTTGTTTCCTCTTTCTTTTGTCATTCCATTTTTCTTTATACATATCTCTTTCTTCCATCATACGGGCGATGTCGACGGCTTCTGTGTAAAATGAAAAATCTCGTATCTTCGATCCCACCCTGTCAAATAAAGACTCTCGAAGGCCTTTAATAAACCGTCGGATTTTTTCTTTCTCAGTTAGGACCATGTGAGTAGCATATTCAGACAACTCTACAAACAGATTGTCGTATTCATCAACGGTTCGTGCTCCGTGCCGGAGTGCCTCAAACTCATTCATCTTTGCTTCTCGTATACTCTTCGCAATAAATTGTTCTCGAAAAATTCTTTTAAAGTGGTGCGTATAATTTATAGCACATAAAATATTCCAGCAAGTATACTGGGTCGTAACAAGTAATAAAGTGATAAATACAGTATCGTCCCACAGAGATTGAGGTATCAAATAAAATTCAATTAGGCTAAGTGAAATGCTATTAAGACTTATGAAGGAAATTTCAAAAATTACACAAAAAAAGGGCGGTGATGATTGAAACAACGCAATATAAATAACTGAAATTTAAATAACTAAACAGAAAATAAAACAGACAAAAGATGTGTAATTGGTCACAAATTCCATGGAATTGTACATCATCATCCTTTCCTTTGAATATTCTTGGCTAATTCTATTATGTAATCTTCAATCTAAAATTCTTAGAAAGTCTTCTAAGACTGAATTATATTAAAATTATAGTTAGGAAGATCTTCACTAATCTATAACTCAAATATAATCCGATCAAGTCCTAATCACATCAATGCCCCGCAATCGCATATGACATGTTATCTTTTGTCCTACTCATTACAAATACATAGCAATCGCATGCATGTATAAATAACAAGCTTCATAAGACAATAAATAAAATAGAACTTTGGCCAAGAAAATACTCATTGGTCCAAATGAATTAAAGTACAATTTTCATTTCATCAAATGACCGACTACACAAGAAAATGAGATTGATTTCATTGGTCTAATCCGATTAATTCATAGACAAATTAATCTTTGAATCATTGAAGAACAATTCAATTAAATTACAATCCATTCAATGTTGGCCAATTTTCTAAAATATGATTGAATCCAAAAACTTTGAAATTACAATCTAACTTAACCAAAATAATTGACTAAAATCTTAGATCAACCATTCAATTAAGTTATGAAGCTCAAGAAAATTATTCAAGCCACATAAATAAAACTATCTATATCTAGATAATCTAATTTATGGTGGAAATTACAAGGATAAAATCCATTCCATTAAACGAAAGTGTATTAAAATCGAAATTGTTCAGCAATAAAACATCATAGAACCAAACTACATCAATCTTTAAACATCAGAAAATTACATGGAAGAGAATAAGAACATGACAGAATTATGCAAAATATAACAGAAAACTAACAAACTATAAAGGAAAATGGAAGAAAAGGAAAGAAAATGGGAGAAGGAGAGCCATTCCCAAGTGGGAAGGCTTCCTTTCCCTCAAACCAAGCTAGAGAGTTGCCTCTATGTTGCTCCCAGCCATTGCTGCTCTAGGAAGGCAGAAAAATGGTGCTAGGACTTCTCATCAGAAAAATGACTTAGCTCCCTTAATAAATTTTGATTTTCCAAATATAAAACTGATCTAACACATGCCTAAAGGGATATTCTGCCCTAGATGCCTCCTTGGATGCTTCTTCCATGATGTGGCAGCACTTTGACAGCAAAACAGCAGCAGAAAGACAGCAAACAGCAGCAGAACAGCATGGCAAACAGTAGCAGAACAGCAGCAGAAAAGTATGGCAGCAGCAGAATTAATATTTCTACAGCAGAAAGTAACAAACAGCAGCAGAACAGCAGCAGAATATCATGGCAAAATTAATATTTCAGCCATACTTTTCTGACCTACGAAAATTAATATTTCTGCCCAAAAATTCTGACTACATGGCATTGAATAAGAGTTTAAGTGGGCCCCACATCCAGCATATCCTAGTCAGCATCTACATCACCCAAAAAGTGCCACATTAGCATCCAAATCAGCATCTTTGTCCATGTCAACACTTTTCTCTCCAAAATTAAAATTTGTAGGAATTAAATTGAGCATTTTACAATTCAAGTTCTAAAAATATAAAATTGAGACACATTCAATCCATAAATAGTTTATACCCAATAAATTCCAAAACATAATAAAATTAGAGAATTGACAAGATTAAAGAGACAAAAAAGGACTAAAATAGGGACTAACATAAATGGAAAAAGCATGTTATCAAATCCCCCACACTAGGCCTTTTGCACTCCTGGGCAAAATCAATTAAATACAACAGAGACAACCAAAGAACACAACAAGCAAAGTGTAGAAAATATACAATAATGAAATAATTAAAATTTGGAAAGATTTAACGCTAGGAAAAATTAATCTTTATTTTCTTAAAAAAATTGCAAGCTTCATGGCAATTATTTTGATAAGAATGAATTTAAGTAACAATCTCCTCACAGGGCAAGGTGTTTATCCTCTACTCTCTCAAGTGTTTAAGATGGAATCACTCAAAATCATCCTATCACAAATTTACTACCATAAGCTTGTCAAGAATCTAAATCTCCACTACTTGAATCCAATACATACTTGAATCAAAAGGACTTTACAAGGTTGTAACGTGGGTAGGAAAAATAGTGGGAAACAAAAGGGAAAGATTGAACAATGAAACAAAATATGGAAAAAACTCAAGAAAATGAAGAGTATTTACAAGTGAAATATAAGAGATTGAGTATAAATAAATTTTGGGTCTCAAAGTTCTACCTGCTCCTCTTTTTCATCATTCTCATTTTTTTTTCAATTCAAAATTTTTTTTTAATTCTTTCTTTCTTTCTTTTTTTTTTTGATGACGTCAGTCGAAATTTTTCTTTCTTTTTCTTCTTGATTGGCCAGTCTTTTTCTTTTGCTTGAGAGGAAGTAGAAGAAATATAGTTCAAAACACCCCAAAATTCACAAGATTTTTCAGCACATCAATCCCTTAAAAGAATTTAAAATACTCCTCAAATCTTAAGTTGGAAGAGAAAAAATATTGTTGTACGAAGAAAAAGTGGGAAAAACGCAAGAAAGAAAATGGATAAGGTACAAAATGGCATACAATGGAAACAATGATAATAGATGGCGATTTGGCTAAAAGCGGTTACAAGAAACAAATGCCAAAATCATTTCCAAGTATGTACAAGATATGTAGCCTCAATCAAAGATTCAAGACAAGTTCTAGAGTGACAATCCATGATAGAGAACACACAACAAGAAGAATAGCATTTTTCACTTAGGCTCAAATCCTCACAGCTAAAAGACTATTACTACAAATTCATTAAAGTCAACGTCATTGCCATTTAACTTGAATTCCTTAGAGAAATAAGACTAAATTCTCTTCATGCTAAGTCAATCTACACTTTAGCTATTTCATCATGCATAATTCCACACCAAAACTCCATCAAAAATTTAAAAAGTGAGCATCAAATTCGGACAAAACAGAGCAGCAAAATTCTGCAGTGCAGAATTTCTGGCGACACAGCTTTACCGACATAGAACGACCCCAAAATGGATGCGAATCACTCCAAATAAAATTCTACAACTAGAAGACATATAAAGGTTTAAAAACATGTAAAGAAAGTGACAAAAACCATAGCCAAACAGTACAGAATATTCATGCAAGATGACTCAAAGTTTTGCCAAAACAGAGAAAACAGAGAAAAAAAAATGGGCAACAGAAAAAGACTAAAACAAAATTAAAATTACGAAAGAAATACAACAACAAAATTAAAAAGAGAAAGGTTAGAAAAACTTGGGTTGCTTCCCAAGAGCGCTTGGTTTAAAGTCCTTAGCTAGACTTTATTTGGTGTCTATGCTTAGTGTCGCTTCTTCTTTGTTTTCCTTACTTTCTCTTTGATTTTTTTTTATATTTCCTTCGTCAAGGAAAATGATCAAGTACCTCACACACAACAAAGAGAAATAACATGAGAGATATATCAAATAAGCAAGGTAACAAGAAGAAATGAAACTAATAAAGACACTTGAAAAGCTAAAAACACTTGAAATTGTAAAAACTAAAACAAGAAAAGACAATGTCTAAAATAACATCACTTTGGCTTAAAAGAAAAATCAATTTGACAACCATCAATCCCCGGCAACGGCGCCAAAAACTTGGTGCGTATAATTTATAGCACATAAAATATTCCAACAAGTATACTGGGTCGCAACAAGTAATAAAGTGATAAGTAGAGTATCGTCCCACAGAGATTGAGGTATCAAATAAAATTCAATTAGGCTAAGTGAAATGCTATTAAGACTTATGAAGGAAATTTCAGAAATTACACAAAAAAAGGGCGGTGATGATTGAAACAACGCAATATAAATAACTGAAATTTAAATAACTAAACCGAAAATAAAACAGACAAAAGATGTGTAATTGGTCACAAATTCCATGGAATTGTACATCATCATCCTTTCCTTTGAATATTCTTGGCTAATTCTATTATGTAATCTTCAATCTAAAATTCTTAGAAAGTCTTCTAAGACTGAATTATATTAAAATTATAGTTAGGAAGATCTTCACTAATCTATAACTCAAATATAATCCGATCAAGTCCTAATCACATCAATGCCCCGCAATCGCATATGACATGTTATCTTTTGTCCTACTCATTACAAATACATAGCAATCGCATGCATGTATAAATAACAAGCTTCATAAGACAATAAATAAAATAGAACTTTGGCCAAGAAAATACTCATTGGTCCAAATGAATTAAAGTACAATTTTCATTTCATCAAATGACCGACTACACAAGAAAATGAGATTGATTTCGTTGGTCTAATCCGATTAATTCATAGACAAATTAATCTTTGAATCATTGAACAACAATTCAATTAAATTACAATCCATTCAGTGTTGGCCAATTTTCTAAAATATGATTGAATCCAAAAACTTTGAAATTACAATCTAACTTAACCAAATTAATTGACTAAAATCTTAGATCAACCATTCAATTAAGTTATGAAGCTCAAGAAAATTATTCAAGCCACATAAATAAAACTATCTATATCTAGATAATCTAATTTATGGTGGAAATTACAAGGATAAAATTCATTCCATTAAACGAAAGTGCATTAAAATCGAAATTGTTCAGCAATAAAACATCATAGAACCAAACTACATCAATCTTTAAATAAGAGTTTAATGCATCTAGCATATCCTAGTCAGCATCTACATCACCCAAAAAGTGCCACATTAGCATCCAAATCAGCATCTTTGTCCATGTCAACACTTTTCTCTCCAAAATTAAAATTTGTAGGAATTAAATTGAGCATTTTACAATTCAAGTTCTAAAAATATAAAATTGAGACACATTCAATCCATAAATAGTTTATATCTAATAAATTCCAAAACATAATAAAATTAGAGAATTGACAAGATTAAAGAGACAAAAATGACTAAAATAGGGACTAACATAAATGGAAAAAGCATGTTATCATAAAGTCATTCCATTTAAGGGGTGGGGCATTTCTGGCCATGCCCTTTTTCCACGTTCGCCACCAACGGTTCGCCTTACCTCTCAATTGAAAGGTAACAAGGGTTACTTTTCGAGGTTCAGGGCATTCTAACGTGTCAAGGATTTTCTCACAGTCATCTAGAAAACGCTGTGGGTCTTCATTAACATCTCCTGCAAAGGTTGGCGGATTCAGCTTCATAAATTCTGAGATCTTGACCTCTGTCCCTACCCAATCCTGAGGAGGGGGTGGAGGTGGCATCTGGTCTGTCTCTTGTACTTTTACAGCATGTACTGATGCCTGTGAGCCATCTTCAGATGACTGTCCCATCAGAAGTTCCTTTAGTCCATTCACCTCGTTCTGCATTGCAGCTAATGCTTCCATTACTACAGTCGCGTCAATTTGTGATGGTACTCCACCATTTCTTTCAAGATTTTCAGTGGATATCTCTCTGTCTTGTGCACGGTTACCTTCTGCACGATTAGGCATCTCTAGCCTTGCATCTGCTGACTGAGCAACTGGAGGGATCAGGGCCCTGCCAGATCTTGTGCGGATTCCAGAAGCGATTGATTTTCTTGGTGCCATCTAAACTTATTCTACAATTAAGAATAATATATATCGTCACTATTATGCTTCAAGGAAAGACACGAAAGAAAGGGATTTTAAACTCTACAGGGCTTTTGGTGGATCTTCATCCTATGGTCGTGCTGCAGTCACGACAATAGGGGAAGGCCCACTAAAGACACCTTGCTCTAGGCACATGACCGGCACAATGATGAATATCCCATCACTGTAAGCCTTTCGATAAATTCTTTCCACAAGTAAAATTATTAGTCATTATCTCTATATTCTCAAAATACCATTCCTTAATAAATACAAAGAAAATACATCAGATTTTCTTAATTAAAAATAATAAATACTCAGTACAAAATACATTATCATACTGAAATACAAGCCAAATACCAAACCCCTGACCTAGATGTCCTAGACGGTTACAGAGCAACATACTGTATACTAAAAGAAGGGCCTACCTGATAGCGGGAAGGTCCAACGTGATCTACTCCTCTAACGGATGTTCTTTGGCGGCAACCTGATCTGAACAAAAAGTTTGTACAGAGAGTGTGAGCTTTTAAACTCAATGAGCAAATCGGCCTTGCGTTAATAAAATTCAAATACATCACCAGTCATGCAAGCATATCCGAAGGCTCAAGCTCAACCAATAGACATAGTTAGAAATTACATACAAGAAGATAAAATCATCCAATTCAACAAACGTTACTAGTACTCGTCAATGGCAATATGTCCCGGAGAGCGCACATAGGCCAGCTCACCAATTCTGTATATTTCCGCCATGACGCACAACCTCATCCTCTTAGTTAGGGCGCCTCACGGATTTATCACCAATCCGGCTATATCCCTACTAAGGGAATCGTTGTCTCCACACTCATTAGTCAAGACACCCTTTAAACCGGGTTTTCCGCCTTGCCGTGAGAGGGGGTACTATACCGCTCAATCACAATCAATAGTACAGTATTTCATATCATAATCAGAAGCACAATATAATATTCATCTTTATAATAGGTATAGTATATATGATTCAAATTTCACATCATCATGAGATACTTACTTCGTCTTATCCATACTTCTGGATTAATTATCTCATTATATTCGTCATTCTGAATCCAATTTCCCCCTATGAATCTTGGGAGTGTCCTACGACATACTTTTTATCACTAGTAATGCTAAAACTCTATTAAAACGGGGTCGTTTCACTCACCTGGATTCCGTACGAGTATCACTTCTCTAAATTGTTACGGACAAGAGTACGCAGGTGAATTTCAGTGTTCTGCTACAGAGATTTTCATGAAAGATTATAGAAAATACATTAAGATTGTTTTCGTACAGATACTGTTCATACGTACGGTTATTATTCATACGATTACTATTCATACGTACAGGTACTATTCATACCAGAAATAGAGAATATAATCTATAAAAGAGTACACCAGGTAAGTTCCTAGGAAAGAGTGGAGGGTCACACTGGACACACTTAAAAACCAGGTCTTTCCTTAGCCAAAACTTTTCTAGACATGTATTCTTCACAGTTTACATTCTATTTCGTTAATCAAAATAACATATAAACAGCTAAGGACAGTTTTTCTGATGTGGAAGATCGGCCAAAGCCGCAACCATAGAGCATACTTAAGAAAATAACTTTTAGAATTTGAAAGACATAGAAAGGGCATAGTATCCTTACCTAAGCAAAAAAGAAAGGCCCAAAATCTCAGAGGCCTAGCGTCGGAGCAAGAGAAACTTAAGGAGAGAATAAGAGAAGTTGAAGGTGTGAGTTTAGAAGTGAAATGGAAGAGCCTATTTATAGCAAAAGTCAAGGGTACTATTTGACACTATGCGCTAATAAAATATTTAATTTACTTTTCATGAAAATGACATTTCTAATAATGCAATTTACTGTGCACCTTACGCGTACGACTGAAAATTTTTCTTTTATTACTATTGAAAACTTAAAAGAAAAACTATCCTTCAACCTTAAACCTTTAAGTTTCTTTTCAATTCAGTCCTTTCAATTTAGTCCCTGAGGGTATTTTTACACATAAAACGTCATTTTCTCCTACAAACTTCTTTCTAGTTTTCTCTTATGACCAAACCACATCTAGTACTTGACATTTTGATTGTATAAATGAACAGTACCATATACGTAAATAGTATTATACGGGTGAATAGTACCGTATACTGAAATAGTAACAGTAGTTTGTAAACACGCATTTATATTTTATTTTTCATGTGTATTACAATAGAAATCTTAGTAGCCAGTAGTTAATATGTGAAAATAAGAACTATTCCCAGTCATAAAAGCAAGTTCATCATACTTTATCTCATAAATCAATTCATATATCATTTCATAAATTAGTTTATAAACTCATTCGTAATTCAATTCAACTCATCTATACCACTGTCATGCAGAAATCATCACTTGGTATTAGTACCCCAGGAGTCTTTTTCACCTCCAATGATGCCAAGGATCATGACTTGGTCTTAATACCGCAAGAGTCTATTTCACCTCAAGTAGCGCCAAGGATCATCACTTGGTCTTAGTACCCCAGGAGTCTTTTTCACCTCAAGCGGCGCCAATGATCATCACTTGGTCTTAGTACCCCAGAGTCTATTTCACCTTAAGTGGCGCCAAGAATCATCACTTGGTCTTAGTACCCCAAGAGTCTGTTTCACCTCAAGTGGTGCCAAAGATCATCACTCTTCTCAGTGCCTACCACCAAGGTTTAATTATACCCTGTGGCCGAATGTTAGCAAGACTAACACTGACATCGTCATGTATAGCTGCTTCCACCATAACCATGGCGAGTCTTACACTAACCCATAAAATCGTACTCCATATGCATGGCGTACACTGCCTTAGCACATATACATATATACATGACATGCATAGAGTTGAATATCACATAATTCATTAATAAATTATTTTAGTATAAAATAGTTTGAAGAATATATAAACAGTGCTTTTACAAATGTAACTGACTACCTGAATTTACCATCTCGTACTAGTTCTACTTGAAATTATTCCAAAGTACTGGTAAAATAAATAAGCTATTAAAATCCTAATATGGAAGACTTTAAAATATTATTCCATATTTAAATCCAACTTCTGTACACTAAAATAATAATTGTGTATTATCCGTAATCCTATTACTAGTCCCAAATTTAAATAAAAATACCTAACTAAAATATCCTAAATTATTCTCCCAATTTCCAACTTATTTTCTTTTTCCTCAAAAACCTTGAATTAATTCACTTTAGTCCTTAATACAAACTTTAACCATATAAATAACCTTCAAATTTTGGTAAAATCCATCAAATTCTAATTAAAATCCCATATAGACTAAATTTTACTCTCTCCCTCCAACTTCTCATTTTGTTTACTTAGGTCCTTGGTAATAATGTTTCCTTGATCTTTTTCATGATCTAAGACCACAATTAGTTCCATCTAGGTCCATAGGTCACAAATATATTTTGTTCTAAAATTATAGCTACTCCAAAAAACTTTACTTATATTCATTTTAGTCCCTAACATTCATGCATACTTCTACACTCCATGTTTTTCCATTCTCCTTGTTGCTTGGCTCTCCCAAACTCATCTAAGGACTCTCTAAGACATGTTTAATCATTTCTTAAACACATGCAAGCTTAAAAGAAAGGATTTAAAGCTTACCCTTGATTTCTTAGCTCACTTTTCCCCTTGAAAATTTTCTGCACTTTTACATTCTCTTTTATGCTACCATGAAAGGCTCCAAAACACACTAAAAGCCACCTTGGGTTATCACTAAAACTACACCTAAAAGCCTCCAAGAAGCCTACTGTTTTGAGTTGGAAAAACTGAGGTAACTCTTTCTCAAACACCCACGATTTTTCCTCTGTTTATAGTGTAGAAAACAGAGGTTATCTTGTGGCCTCGGTCTGCACTGTTTACTCAAGGGAATGCATTGATTTTTGCTACAGAAATGAGGCACACCAAGCTTGTTTCCTTATGGGTTCTATCCAACAAAAGGAAGGCTCACAGGTCGGGGGAAGAAGCTGTCATTCACTCTCAGATTCTACAGAAAAAGAGGAAAGAACACCACGGTTGACTAAATAATTCACTCTTTCATGGTTTTTCTCTTACTCTCAGTTTTCTCTACTAAGGATAGAAGTTAAGTGCCCTTAAATAAAACTTAAGGGTACTTCACGTGGCTTGGCTGAGAGTTTGGTCTTCTATAAAAAAAATTTATTGTTACACATGTAAAAGCTTCCAGGTTTCACAATCCTGAAGTTGGGCAGCATCACACATTGCAGTAAATGGAGGTCTCTTGGGTTCATGGTGGCTCTCAAAAGCTTGGACAATAAAGAGGGATGCTCAACGTGGCTATCACAATGCTCCCTAAGCTCTAACTGAGACATAACATCCTGCTACACCCTTAAACATGCTTGGTCGAGAGGGAAAGACCATGATGGTCTATTGGTTGACTGAGAGTGTCACGACCCATTTTCTAGGCACATGACCGGCACAATGATGAATATCCCATCACTGTAAGCCTTTCGATAAATTCTTCCCACAAGTAAAATGGTTAGTCATTATCTCTATATTCTCAAAATACCATTCCTTAATAAATACAAAGAAAATACATCAGATTTTCTTAATTAATAATAGATCCTCAGTACAAAACACATTATCATACTGAAATACAAGCCAAATACCAAACCCCTGACCTAGATGTCCTAGACGGTTACAGAGCAACATACTGTATAACAAAAGAAGGGCCTACCCGACAGCGGGAAGGTCCAACGTGATCTACTCCTCTAGCGGATGTACTTCGGCGGCAACCTGATCTGAACAAAAAGTTTGTACAAACAGTGTGAGCTTTTAAACTCAGTGAGCAAATCGGCCTTGCGTTAATAAAATTCAAATACATCACCAGTCATGCAAGCATATCCGAAGGCTCAAGCTCAACCAATAGACATAGTTAGAAATTACATACAAGAAAAATTCATCCAATTCAACAAACGATACTAGTACTCGTCAATGGCAATATATCCCGGAGAGCGCACACAGGCCGGCTCACCAATTTTGTATTTTTCCGCCATGACGCACAACCTCATCCTCTTAGCTAGGGCGCCTCACGGATTTATCACCAATCCGGGCTATATCCCTACTGAGGGAATCGTTGTCTCCACACTCATTGGTCAAGACACCCTTTAACCCGGGTTTTCCGCCTTGCCGTGAGAGGGGGTACTGTACCGCTCAATCACAATCAATAGTACAACAGTTCATATCATAATCAGAAGCACAATATAATACTCATCCATATAACAGGTATAGTATATAACTATATGATTCAAATTTCATATCATCATGAGATACTTGCTTTGTCTTATCCATACTTCTGGATTAATTATCTCATTATATTCGTCATTCTGAATCCAATTTCTCCCTATGAATATTGGGAGTGTCCTACGACATACTTTTTATCACCAGTAATGCTAAAACTCTATTAAAACAGGGTCGTTTCACTCACCTGGATTCCGTACGAGTATCACTTCTCTAAATCGTTACGGACAAGAGTACGCAGGTGAATTTCAGTGTTCCGCTACAGAGATTTTCATGAAAGATTACAGAAAGTACGTTAAGATCATTTTCATACAGATACTGTTCATACGTACAGGTACTATTCATACGGTCACTATTTCATACGTACGGTACTGTTCATACGGTCACTATTCATACGTACGGGTACTATTTATACCGGAAATACAGAATACAATCTGTAAAAGAGTACACCAGGTAAGTTCCCAGGAAAGAGTGGAGGGTCACACTGGACACACTTAAAAACCAGGTCTTTCCTTAGCCAGAACTTTCCTAGACATGTATTCTCCACAGATTATATTCTATTTCGGTAATCAGAGAATCAAAATAACAGCTAACGACAGTTTTTCTGATGTGGAAGATCGGCCAAAGCCGCAACCACAGAGCATACTTAAGAAAATAACTTCTAAAATTTGAAAGACATAGAAAGGGCATAGTATCCTTACCTAAGCAAAAACGGAAATGCCCAAAATCTCAGAAGCCTAGCGTCGGAGCAAGAGAAACTTAAGGAGGGAAGAAGAGAAGTTGAATGTGTGAGTTTAGAAGTGAAATGGAAGGGCCTATTTATAGCAAAAGTCAAGGGTACTATTTGACACTATGCGCTAATAAAATATTCAATTTACTATTCATGAAAATGACATTTCTAATAATGCAGTTACTGTGCACCTTACGCGTACGATGGAAAAAATTCGTTTATTTACTATTAGAAACTTTAAAGGGAAAACTATCCTTTCACCTTAAACCTTTAAGTTTCTTTTCAATTCAGTCCTTTCAATTTAGTCCCTGAGGATATTTTTACACATAAAACGTCATTTTCTCCTACAAACTTCTTTCTAGTTTTCTCTTATAACCAAACCACATCTAGTATTTGACATTTTGATTATATAAATGAACAGTACCATATACGTAAATAGTAACAGTAGTTTGAAAACACGCATTTATATTTTATTTTTCATGGGTATTACATTATCACCCCCTTTAAGAAATTCGATCCTCCGAATTTAAATTACCTCAAGTCGTAAAAAGATGCGGATATCTAGAACGCATGTCGGCCTCAGCTTCCCATGTGGCTTCTTCGTGAGTTTGATTCCTCCACAAAACCTTGACGGATGGAATCTCCTTAGATCGGAGTTTCTTTACTTGACTATCGAGGATAGCTACCGGTATCTCCTCGTATGACAAGTTTTCATCTACTAGGATAGAATCATTCTGAGAAGGGTGAAGTATGTGAGAAGGGTCATGAAGGTACTTCCTTAACATGGATACGTGAAAAACAGGGTGAATCCCTTCCAGATCCATAGGTAGGGCAAGCCGATAAGCCACTTTTCCCACTCGTTCTAGAATCTCATAAGGCCCGATGTATCTAGGACTCAACTTTCCTTTCCTTCCAAATCTCAACACACCTTTCATTGGAGAGACCTTAAGGAATACCATATCGCCGACTGAGAACTCCAAATCACGTCGTCTGTGGTCAGCGTATGCCTTTTGTCTACTTTGAGCTGCTCGCATCCTATCTTGTATTGTCTTAACCTTGGTTAGGGTATCCTGGGCCAAGTCAGGTCCTAATGCTTTCGCTTCACCTACCTCGAACCAACCGATCGGAGATCTGCAACGTCTCCCATACAAGGCCTCAAAGGGTGCCATCCCAATAGTGGCCTGGTAGCTGTTGTTATATGCGAACTCTACAAGATACAAATGCTTTTCCCAGCTACCACTGAAATCTAGAATACAAGCTCGTAACATATCCTCTAGCGTCTGAATCGTCCGCTCTGACTGTCCGTCTGTCTGTGGGTGAAAAGCGGTACTAAGGTCCACTCGAGTACCTAATGCCTCCTGAAAACTTCTCCAGAAACGAGAGGTAAATTGAGGACCTCTATCAGAAATGATAGATATAGGTACTCCATGCAACTTTACTATTTCTTTAATATACAATTGTGCCAACGTTACTACACCATAAGTGGTTTTGACTGGAATGAAGTGTGCTGATTTGGTTAGTCGGTCAACAATGACCCAAACTGAGTCATAACCTCCTGTGGAACGAGGTAGACCAACAACAAAGTCCATCGTCACTCGTTCCCATTTCCATTCAGGAATCTCTAATCGTTGTAACGAGCCTCCTGGCTTTAGATGCTCAGCCTTAACCTGTTGACAGGTTAAACAACGAGACACAAATTCTACTATGTCTTGTTTCATTCCTTTCCACCAGTAGATCTGTTTCAGATCCTGATACATCTTGGTGGCTCCTGGATGTACAGCATATGCAGCACGATGACCTTCTTCCATGATGTCTCGTCTAAGAGTTCCAACATGTGGTACACACAACCGTTGTTCAAAATGTAAGACTGTCGAGTGTGAAACTATTCACTTCACCAATCTTCACCTTTTCCATAATTTGGACAAGCTCAGGATCCTTCATTTGAGATATCCGTATCTGGTCAACAAGGGAAGATCTAGCCCTGATATGGGCTAAGAATGATCCTGTCCTTGTAACCTCAAGAGTAGCACCTTTTGCTCTCATCTCTTGTAGTTCTTGGATCAAGGGTCTTTTTGTTACTGCTATATGGGCCTGACTACCCATAGATTTTCGACTCAAGGCATCTGCTACCACGTTTGCTTTGCCTGGGTGGTAAAGAATATTGCAATCATAATCTTTTAGTAATTCTACCCATCTCCTCTGCCTCAAGTTTAAGTCCTTTTGGTCGAAAATATATTTTAGACTTTTATGGTCAGTGTAGATTTCGCAAGTTTCTCCGTATAGATAATGTCGCCATATCTTTAAAGCGAAAACTACTGCTGCCATTTCCAGATCGTGGGTGGGGTAGTTTTGTTCATGTTTCTTAAGTTGTCTCGATGCATATGCCACTACCTGGCCATGCTGCATGAGAACACATCCCAACCCTACTCTTGATGTATCGCAGTATACTGTAAAATCTCCTGGTCCTGAGGGTAAGACTAATACAGGTGCGGAGATTAACCTTTTCTTGAGTTCTTGGAAGCTTTCTTCACAAGCGTCATCCCATTGGTACTTTACCCCTTTCCTAGTCAGTCGTGTGAGAGGGGCGGCTAACTGGGAAAAATTTTGGATGAAACGACGATAATATCCTGCCAATCCCAAGAAGCTGCGAATCTCCGTGACGGAGGTAGGTCTAGGCCACATTTTGACCGCTTCTACTTTGCTTGGGTCTGCTTGGATGCCATCTTTGGAGATCACATGTCCCAAGAAAGTTACACGATCAATCCAAAACTCGCATTTAGAGAATTTGGCGTACAATTGATGATCCCTCAATGTCTGCAACACAACACGAAGGTGTTGTTCGTGCTCTTCTGAAGTCTTTGAGTACACCAGAATGTCGTCTATGAAGACAATGACAAATTTGTCTAAAAAGGATTTAAAAATCCTATTCATTAAATCCATGAAAGCAGCTGGTGCATTCGTTAATCCAAATGACATCACCAAGAACTCGTAGTGCCCATATCTGGTACGGAAGGCTGTTTTAGACACATCCTCCTCCTTGATCTTGAGTTGGTGATAACCAGACCTCAAGTCAATCTTTGAAAAACACTTGGCTCCTTGAAGTTGATCGAAAAGGTCGTCGATGCGAGGCAACGGGTATTTATTTTTGATAGTTACCTTATTCAGTTGCCTGTAATCTATGCATAGTCTCATCGATCCGTCCTTCTTTTTCACGAACAGAACAGGAGCTCCCCAAGGTGAATAACTTGGCCTTATAAAGCCTTTGTCTAGCAAGTCCTGTAACTGAGTTTTTAACTCTTTTAATTCTGTTAGTGCCATTCTATAAGGGGGTATGGAGATTGGGCGAGTATCTGGTGCTAACTCTATCTGGAACTCAATCTCTCGATCTGGGGGTATACCTGGTAGATCATCTGGGAAGACATCTACAAACTCCTGGACTACTGGAACGTCTTCTACTTTTAGTTCTTCTTTCTTAATATCTTTAACGAATGCCAAGTATCCTTTACAGCCCTTTCGCAATAAGCGTTGGGCACACATTAAAGATATAAGATTCCCAGAAATTTCACTCCGTTCACCATGAAATACGAAAGAAGGCTCCCCCGGAATATTAAATTTAACTATCTTATTATAGCAATCCAGGGTGGCATGACAAGATGCTAGCCAATCCATGCCTAAGATGACATCAAAGTCTGTCATATCTAACAGCATTAGGTCTACTGTTGTATTTATTTCTCTGACTCTTACCTTGCAAGCTCGATAGCCTCGTTCTATTAGTAAGGTGCCTCCAGTAGGCGTAGTTACTAAAAACGGACATTCTAATCTAACAACTTTTTGCTTAAAGTTCTTAGCAAAGAATGGTGACACATAGGAATGCGTAGAGCCAGAGTCAAACAAAACATGTACAAAATTTGATTCAATCAGAAGAGTACCTGCTACCACCGTATTAGACGCCTGAGCATCTTGACGGGTTAAAGCGAATACTCGAGCGTTCCCTCGGCCTGCTGAAGCCTGCCCTCGACCACCTTGTCCTCTGCCAGCACCTCTTCCGATTCCATTGCCTCCTACAGTTACAGGGGATCTGTTGGCAACAGTAGCCTCTGATTGATTAGGGCGTACTGACCCTTGGCCAGATCTCGTGTAGAGTTGGGGGCAATCTCTTTTGATGTGGCCCTGTTGACCACATTGGTAACAGACCCTAGTGTTGTTGTTGACAAAACAAGCTCCGAAGTGATTTCTTTCACATTTAGAGCACCAGGGCCTTTGTTGACCCCCTGTACCACTTTGTTGACGCTGTGGTGCACTAGCAGTAGAGGCTGCACGTCCAGAACTCTCTCCGTGGTAGCGTGATTTCTCATCTTGCTTCCTCTTTCTTTTGTTATTCCATTTTTCTTTTTACATATCTCTTTCTTCCATCATAAGGGCGATGTCGACGGCTTCTGTGTAAAATGAAAAATCTCGTATTTTCGATCCCACCCTGTCAAATAAAGACTCTCGAAGGCCTTTAATAAATCGTCGGATCTTTTCTTTCTCAGTTAGGACCATGTGAGTAGCATATTCAGACAACTCTATAAACAGATTGTCGTATTCATCGACGGTTCGTGATCCTTGCCGGAGTGCCTCAAACTCATTCATCTTTGCTTCTCGTATACTCTCCGGAATAAATTGTTCTCGAAAAATTCTTTTAAAGTCATTCCATTTAATGGGTGGGGCATTTCTGGCCATGCCCTTCTTCCATGTTCGCCACCAGCGGTCGGCCTTACCTCTTAACTGAAAGGTAACAAGGGTTACTTTTCGAGGTTCAGGGCATTCTAACGTGTCAAGGATTTTCTCACAGTCATCTAGAAAACGTTGTGGGTCTTCATTAACATCTCCTGCAAAGGTTGGCGGATTCAGCTTCATAAATTCTGAGATTTTGACCTCTGTACCTACCCAATCCTGAGGAGGGGGTGGAGGTGGCATCTGGTCTGTCTCTTGTACTTTTGCAGCATGTACTGATGCCTGTGAGCCATCTTCAGATGATTGTCCTATCAAAAGTTCCTTTAGCCCATTCACTTCGTTCTGCATTGCAGCTAATGCTTCCATCACTACAGTCGCGTCGATTTGTGATGGTTCTCTAGCATTTCTTCTAGGGTTTTCAGTGGATATTTCTCTGTTTTGTGCATGGTTATCTTCTGCACGGTTAGGCATCTCCAGTCTTGCATTTGCTGACTGAGCAGCTGGAGGGACCAAGGCCCTGCCAGATCTTGTGCGGATTCCAGAAGCGTTTGATTTTCTTGGTGCCATCTAAACTTATTCTACAATTAAGAATGATATATATCGTCACTATTATGCTTCAAGTAAAGACACGAAAGAAATGGATTTTAATCTCTACAGGGCTTTTGGTGGATCTTCATCCTATGGTCGTGCTGCAGTCACGACAATAGGGGAAGGCCCACTAAAGACACCTTGCTCTGTAATCACTAGGAGACCTAACAACCTATGCTCTGATACCAACTTTGTCACGACCCATTTTCTAGGCACATGACCGGCACAATGATGAATATCCCATCACTGTAAGCCTTTCGATAAATTCTTCCCACAAGTAAAATCGTTAGTCATTATCTCTATATTCTCAAAATACCATTCCTTAATAAATACAAAGAAAATACATCAGATTTTCTTAATTAATAATAGATCCTCAGTACAAAACACATTATCATACTGAAATACAAGCCAAATACCAAACCCCTGACCTAGATGTCCTAGACGGTTACAGAGCAACATACTGTATAACAAAAGAAGGGCCTACCCGACAGCGGGAAGGTCCAACGTGATCTACTCCTCTAGCGGATGTACTTCGGCGGCAACCTGATCTGAACAAAAAGTTTGTACAAACAGTGTGAGCTTTTAAACTCAGTGAGCAAATCGGCCTTGCGTTAATAAAATTCAAATACATCACCAGTCATGCAAGCATATCCGAAGGCTCAAGCTCAACCAATAGACATAGTTAGAAATTACATACAAGAAAAATTCATCCAATTCAACAAACGATACTAGTACTCGTCAATGGCAATATATCCCGGAGAGCGCACACAGGCCGGCTCACCAATTTTGTATTTTTCCGCCATGACGCACAACCTCATCCTCTTAGCTAGGGCGCCTCACGGATTTATCACCAATCCGGGCTATATCCCTACTGAGGGAATCGTTGTCTCCACACTCATTGGTCAAGACACCCTTTAACCCGGGTTTTCCGCCTTGCCGTGAGAGGGGGTACTGTACCGCTCAATCACAATCAATAGTACAACAGTTCATATCATAATCAGAAGCACAATATAATACTCATCCATATAACAGGTATAGTATATAACTATATGATTCAAATTTCATATCATCATGAGATACTTGCTTTGTCTTATCCATACTTCTGGATTAATTATCTCATTATATTCGTCATTCTGAATCCAATTTCTCCCTATGAATATTGGGAGTGTCCTACGACATACTTTTTATCACCAGTAATGCTAAAACTCTATTAAAACAGGGTCGTTTCACTCACCTGGATTCCGTACGAGTATCACTTCTCTAAATCGTTACGGACAAGAGTACGCAGGTGAATTTCAGTGTTCCGCTACAGAGATTTTCATGAAAGATTACAGAAAGTACGTTAAGATCATTTTCGTACAGATACTGTTCATACGTACGGGTACTATTCATACGGTCACTATTTCATACGTACGGTACTGTTTATACGGTCACTATTCATACGTACGGGTACTATTTATACCGGAAATACATAATACAATCTGTAAAAGAGTACACCAGGTAAGTTCCCAGGAAAGAGTGGAGGGTCACACTGGACACACTTAAAAACCAGGTCTTTCCTTAGCCAGAACTTTCCTAGACATGTATTCTCCACAGATTATATTCTATTTCGGTAATCAGAGAATCAAAATAACAGCTAACGACAGTTTTTCTAATGTGGAAGATCGGCCAAAGCCGCAACCACAGAGCATACTTAAGAAAATAACTTCTAAAATTTAAAAGACATAGAAATGGCATAGTATCCTTACCTAAGCAAAAACGGAAAGGCCCAAAATCTCAGAAGCCTAGCGTCGGAGCAAGAGAAACTTAAGGAGGGAAGAAGAGAAGTTGAATGTGTGAGTTTAGAAGTGAAATGGAAGGGCCTATTTATAGCAAAAGTCAAGGGTACTATTTGACACTATGCGCTAATAAAATATTCAATTTACTATTCATGAAAATGACATTTCTAATAATGCAGTTACTGTGCACCTTACGCGTACGATGGAAAAAATTCGTTTATTTACTATTAGAAACTTTAAAGGGAAAACTATCTTTTCACCTTAAACCTTTAAGTTTCTTTTCAATTCAGTCCTTTCAATTTAGTCCCTGAGGATATTTTTACACATAAAACGTCATTTTCTCCTACAAACTTCTTTCTAGTTTTCTCTTATAACCAAACCACATCTAGTATTTGACATTTTGATTATATAAATGAACAGTACCATATACGTAAATAGTAACAGTAGTTTGAAAACACGCATTTATATTTTATTTTTCATGGGTATTACAGAGAGACAAAAGCTATGGCATCCCACAATACCTTTTCAGCCTTCATACTTCCTTATCCTCAAAGTGGAGTGTACACTTCTGTTAAAGTAAGGAGAAAGGTTGGTCGAAGTCATGTGCTTTCATCATCTACACATGGCCGAGAGCATAAAGAAAAGGTGCTAGAGGTGATGCCACATGGATGGGAGAAAGCTTAGGTGGATGGGTGATATGTGGTCTTCTCCTATTGGTGCAAAGCTATGGTGATAAGAGGAATGAAGCCATATGTGCATGCCTTCAATGTAGCTTAGCACTGAAATGCCAACTCAAATGGCCTAGCTAAAATTCTAGATAAACCCTTCACTTTTTTCTGTCCTTACAATTAAGTCCTTGGTCAATAGAGGAGAAATTTAAATTTGTCTCCAAAATTGTTTCTAATATTTTCTTATACTTTTCTCCGAACTTGAATGATGATAAAATCACTTTATTTTCTTTTTTAAAAATTTTCCTCTCCAAAAATACTCTTTTCATGATAATCCTTCATACACCACTTTGTCTAGTAATAACTTTAAAATTGGGATGTTACATACATACACATTCAAATTCATATGCATTAAATTTAGGTGCTGAATCAGATGTAAATGCAGATGTGGATGTAGATGCACTCCACTTAGTTTCAACAAAATCACAATAAAAAATGCCAAGTTTTAAAGCTTTTTCTATTTCAGTGCATGCATGGCAAGTATGACAATCACATTTAAAATTTCCCATAGAATCTACCTCCAAAAATTGTATGTCTATCTATTTTTCTTCTCCTCTAAAAGTCTCTAGTATTTCTTTTTCTAGCTCTAGCTCAATAACCTCAAATTGGTTGACCCTATTTAGAGAAGGTAATGGTCTAATTTGGAGAAGGAAATTATTCTTATCAATTCCTCACTCTTACTCTTCTAATTTGTGATGCTTGAGGATGATGACTCCCTATTTTGCCCACTTAAACTTAATTCTTCTAAGTTAGATTGAAGGGCTAGACCATCTACTTGAGTGTTATTGTTTAGATAAATGGCACTGTCATTGGCTCCTAAGTCGGCCATGGGTGTAGAAGATAGACTATCGAATCCTTACTCATCAACTCATTAACTGTGCTAGCTAGTTGGCCTATTTAAGTTTCCAAACTCTAAAGGGTCACCTCAGTTCACTATTGGAACTGCAAGGTATTTATAGCAACTATTGAGCCAAGTCTTCTAAATTAGGTTCTAGCTCCTTTGGGATAGTTGGAGGTGTATCACTAAGGTATGGTGCATGGATTTCCAATTGACATGGTGGATGAAATATGCTCTCATACCTCATATTTGGGTAGTCATATTCAGAATTATATGTGATGGGGTAAAGGTTATATTGTTGAGGATTTTGTTAAAGCTCCCTATGGCCAGGATAGACTCTTACATATGACTATGTACTTTTGTGTAATTGTGGGTATTGATCTATCCTATATGTGGTTAAAGAATCCATGCCACGCACAGATGAAAAAAGGGGAGGGAGGGGTGATGATTGTTGTTCTTGTCCAAGGGATAGATGCCTCACTATGGATACTAGTTCATCTAAGCTATGTTCAATTCTAAATTGATCCATGGGAAAGGTCCTAATCTGACTTACTAATATCATGCTAAAACAAGAATTAAACTCGGATTCTATCCTATATACAACTATGCTACACAAATGAAGCAAAACTACAACAATAACATTATTCCTAACACAACTACTCTTACTAGCCTATAAAAATGGCATATCTAATTCTTGATCAAAACTAACTGTTATCAGGCATTTTTATGCCCAATATAGCCCATAACTTAGCTTATTTTCATATTTATTCTTGCAAACTCTCTAATTATATTATGTTTTGGTATTTAATGGGTCCAATTTAATTATACAACTAATATGTTTTAATTTTATGTTGTATGAGCTTAATTAATTTGAGACCCATTAATCCTTGTGTTTAATTTGCACATAATTATTAGAGAACTAATTTGCTGACATGGACATATTTGATGATGTGGTGTTGACTAGAGTTTGCTAGGGCTGACTGGACATATGGAGTCCACCTTTCTGAAATTTTGTCTGAGCCTTCTGCACTGTTCTAATTTCTAGCAACAATACAGCAAACAAAATAGCATGCATGCAAAAACAGCAAATAGAAACATGCAACAAGAGTAAGAAAAAGCAGTTTGAAAAAGTAGATAGAAAAACAGAAAAGGACCGCAAAAAACATAAGAAAGGGATAGTATATGGAGTCAAACAAAAAGTCAACTTTATCCCTCTCTCTTGGCTGAAAATAAAAGCAACTTCAAAACACATTTTGGCTTGTTGAAGAACCATTTATTCTTCCAAATTTCTGTAGCTTTCGTAGGTCCTTTTTCTCCTCCCATTTTCTATTTTGTTTGTGTATTTTGGCCTCCATGGAAGGATAAAAAGTGTTGTCATCAGTCATGAAGTGAACTGGTATATAATCTGAATCTTTAATGCAATATATTATTCTGGTTTTTGCATCTATTTCATCTCGTGTTCTCTAGTTTATCTTTGTTCTTATGCTTGAATCTATTCTGGTATAACTGATCTAAGCATAGGTTCTGTTTTGGAATTTCTAATTGAGATGTAAACTTGCTATACATATTTGTATGCGATTACTGGGTGTGTTTAGTGAGTTGGGACTAAGATGACATGTTAGTATGTGGTTGTAAGGCATGATTAGGTTAGGACTTAATCAGATTATGTTAGGTTATAAATTCGTGGAGATCTCTCTGATTGTAATTTTAACATAGTTTAGTTTTTAAAGATTTTCTTAAAATATTAGTTTGAAAACCTAATGGTGGAACTATACCATAAAGTTAATAAGGGAAAATGATAAGGATGATTACAATCCAAGAATTTGATTGGCTAGTTACATGTTGATATCAAGCATTTTTCTATTTATTGTAGTCCCTATCTTAGTCCTATTGCTATTTTAATATTGTTAACTCTCTAATTTTATTATGTTTTGGATTTATTGGGTGTAATTTAATTATAGAATTAATATGCTTTAATTTCATATTTTTATGAGCTTAATGATTAAACCCAATTTAATCCATGTTTCTATTTTCCAGATAATTAATTAGAGGGTTATTTTGCTAACTTAGACGCCATATAGACATTGATGTAGCTAGTGATTGGACATAAATGTTGATTAGGCATTGACTTTTGGCTGTGTAGAACCCAATATTTTTCTTCACCTGTTATATTTTGTAGCAGCAAGAAAAAGACAAAAATAGTAGTAGCAAAACAACAACTAGAAAAAGTAGCAGAAGAATGCATTAGACAGCAGAAAATAGAAAGGCAGAAATGCAAAAGAAAGGGACAGCACATGGATAGTAAAATATTGCAATTTTGTCCCTCTCTCTTGGATGGTTTTCAAAGGCATTTCAGACTCCATTTTAGCTTGTTGAAGACTTTTTTTTCCATTTTTCTTTGTAAATTCATAGGTCTACCCTTCCCCAAATTTTCTCTTATATTTTTTGTGTGTTTTGGCCACCATGGAAGGCTAAAAGTGTTATGTAATTAGTCCATAGATGAACTAGAGCTTGCATTTTGAATCCCTTACTTAATACAAATAAGTTTTTTGGCTCCAATCTCTATTTCATTTCTATTCTGCACTTTGCCTCTATGTTTTATGTTCATTTCTGTTCTGGTATGAATTATTTGAGCATAAATCTATTATTAATGTGTTATTTGAGGAATGAACCTGCTATAGATGCATGAATGCGGTTTCTGTGTATATACAGTGACTTAGAGGATAAAAATGGCATATTAGTATGCAGTTGCAGGGCATGGAATTAATTAGGGCTTAATCAGATTACTTCTAAATTAAATGTTAGTGAATGTCTTCCTAGCTTTGACTTAGTTGTAGTCTAGCTGTAGGAGGTCTCTTGGAAATGTTAGTTGGCAACCAATTAGTAGAATTGAACCAACATAAATTAGAGAAGGATAATGATGAATACAAATCCAGGGATTTCATGGTTGATTACATTTTTGTGTTGTTGTGTTTAGTTCTATTTTGTTTATGTTAGGATTAGTGTTCTATTTAGTTAGTTTATGTTTTATGCCTTTAATTATGCCATCGCCCTCCTCCCCCTAGGTGTTAATTAGTAGATAATTAGTGTATATTAGTGTTAGAACAATTAATTAGGCAATTAAAAGCAAGGCCCTATAAGAGAATACGACCAAGGATTATCATTATACTGCAAGTTGTCACAAATTCAATTTTGGACAATTTGGCAGTCGTAGTGGCGCGAACCACATGTTTTCTATGTTCAGTGCTAATTTCTGTTTACGTTTTGCTCTGTTAGCATTAGTGTTTATGTTTTAATTCTGCACTTTAATTATGTTATCACCCCCTAGTGGTAGTTAATTTAGATAATTAGGGTTATTAGGGTCGAACAATTAATTAGGCAATTAGAAGTAAGGCTCCTCGAGAGAATACGACCTAGGGAGATCATGATATCTAATTCTAGGTGATTTGGCAATCGTAGTGGCATGAACCACTAGTTAATTCTTCTTGATAGAAGTTAATATAAACTAGGAAGATGGAACACACAAGAAAAACACCAAAAACCCTACTTCTATTATTGCTTCTATGCTTGGAAAAATCCTTTATAAGTTGGAGACACAAAAACAACAAACAAAACTCAAAAATAAAATCTATAAAAATCAAACGAAAATTCATGAAAAATAGAAAAACTGACAAAAAAATTGTAAAATGGAGAAAACTAGTCTAGATGTTAGAATTTGACCGAGATAGTGCGAATCTCCCAAACGATGAAATCGTTGGGAGCCTTGCCCAAAAGGCCCAAATTTAGTAGTTTACCAATTTTTAGGTCAATCGGAGCAAGTTTTTGACAGGTGGATAATAATCGAAAAACCAAAAAAAAAATCGACAATTTGTAAACCACTTCAAATAACACCAAATACCTTAAAATCAAACAAAAACACAATTAAACAACTAATCTAGCAATCAGAAGCAAATTGGCTAACCACCAATGACGCCAAAATTCTGGTTCATGCCACTACAATTGCCATTGCCCATAATTGAATATGTGGCAAAATTGCAATATAGTGGCATGAACCAGAATTTAACATAGAACACAAAAAACATGTAACCAGCCAATTAGATTCCTGGATTGTAATCATCCTTATCTTTTTCCCTAATTAAATTTATGGTTCAATTCTACCATTAGGTTTTGAAACTAACATTTTCAGAAAATCTTCCAAAATTGAAATACGTTAAAATTACAATCAGGGAGACCTCCACTAATTTATAACATAACATAATTTCATTAAGCCCTAACCTAATCATGCCACTGTTGAACCCATTACATCTAAAGCAACATTTGATTTTGATGAATGACAAAGCAAATTAAAATAGTACATTATAAATGAGTATTGTCTAATTACTGAAACTTTATTTTTTATAGACTTTTGAATTTCAGATTATCATTAGTCGACCACCTTATCTGCACTGGTCAACCAACGGACTCCAGAAGCAAAAGTTTCTTAGTGTGACAAGACACTGGTCGACTACCCTCTGCACACTGGTCGACCAATGAGCTCCAGTAAGCAATGTACTTGAAGACATCAACATACTGGTTGACCACCCTTTGCACATTGGTCGAGGCCTTTAAAGTTTTGAAGACTAGTCGACCACCTTCCTTCCACTGGTCGACCACCCAACTCCAGAAGCTATATCCTTAAAAGAAAGCAAGCACTGGTCGACTAATGTGATGCAACTGGTCGACCATCGTGTCTGATGAATGACTTCTAGACTACACTGGTTGACCACCAACACTTGTTCGTACATTCTAACGACTATTTCTTGCTGACATCATGCAAATCAATTTGGGATTCATCTCGAACAGTACTATTCCTTTTAGGTCTTTAAATATTAGCCTTAAGGAATGCCAAATCATTAAGTAGAACATTATTTGCACCTCAGATTTTTAGAAAGTCAATCCCTATCAAATCATTTACTCTTAGAGAGCTTATCACTGTCTTATTCACTCTGTTTTGAGAATTTCTTCTAAAAAATCATCTTTCTCTGAGTGTATTGATCAAGGAAGTTGTTCCTTGAGTTTGTTTTTGAGAGAAAATAATTTGTGAGGGGGAGAGACACCCTTGGAAAGAAAAAGATCTCTGTTGTAGTGGCTCACAAGTGCCCTTTTGTATAAACTTGTGGTTTATAGTGAAAAACTCAAGAAGTGTTCTTGATGACTATATGTAGGCTTGGGTTAAGCTGAAATAGTATAAATATCTATGTTTATCTCCTTCCCTTATCTCTTTAATTGCTTAAAGCGTTACATTTGATTAATTGCACTCCATCTTCATGCATTTTAATATTGCTCTGCTTTGTACTGTCAACATTTTTCTACTGAGCATTTGAATTTACTTGAACTTCTAATTAGTTTTGAAGAAAGTTTTTATTAACCCAATTCACCCTCTCTTAGGTTCCAACCATTTTTTTCAACCACGTAACCACATACTGACATGTCATCCCAGTTCTAACTCACTAAACATACCCAGCAATTGCGTACAAGTATATATAGCTAGTTTACATTTCAGATAGAAATTCCAAAACATAACCTATGCCTGGATCATTCATATCAGAACAGATTCAAGCATAAGAACATAGACAAATCAGAGAATAAGAGATGAAATAGATTCAAAAACCAGAACAATATATTGCATTAAAAATTCATATTACATACTAGTTCACTTCATGACTGATTACAACACTTTTTAGCCTTCCATGGAGGCCAAAATTCACAAAACAGAACATAAAATGAGAGAAGAAAGAGGACCTACGAAAACTATAGAAATTTGGAAGAATAAATAGTTCTTCAACCAACCAAAATGTATTTTGAAGGTGCTTTTATTTTCAAACAAGAGAGAGGACGAATTTAACTTTTTCTTCTGGTTTTTCTAATGTTCCTTTTCTATTGCTGACATGCTTTTTTTTTTGTTTTTATCTTGCTATTGTTTTCGTCTTGCTATTATTTTGATTTTGTTTCTGTTTTTTGTTTTCTGGTTGCTAGACAATGCAGAAAGATGCTTTATGTTTTGAAAGAATTTTAGAGAGGTAGACCCCACATCCAGTCAGCCCTAGTCAATGTCCAATTAGCACAACAATCAACAAGTTTGTCCACTTCAACATCCATGTCACCCATTTGCTCTCTAATTAATTTAATCTGTAAAATACATAAATGGATTAATTGGGTTTATCATTTCAAGCTCTAAAAATATAAGATTAAGGTATATTAGTTTCATAATTACTATAGACCAAATAAATTCCAAAACATAATATAATTAGAGAGTTCTCATGAATAAATATGCAAAAAGACTAAGATAAGGACTAAAATGTACATAAAAATACTATCTATCATAACTCCTCATGGAACAATCAAGGGGTAGGTAAATCTTCAACTGGTAAGTCGTTTCATCCACTGAGCTTCAACCATTAGAATAGTATAAGAAAACTCCACAATCTTTGGTGGAGAAAAAACCATCTTTTGAGGAATTATTTAGTCAATATATGGCAAAGACTGATTCTATGATCCAAAGTTAGAATAATTTAATTTAGAGTCAAGCGGAATCAGTTCGAAACTTGGAGACCCAAATGGGTCAACTTGCAAATGCTTTGAACAAATGGCCCCAAAGGAATCTGCCAAGCAACATTATCATTAACCCACGAAGGGAAGGGAAGAGGGAGTGTAAGGCCATTAGTGTATTAAGTAGTGAGCAATTTTCTGGAACCTTGTACTCTAAAGCTCACAAAGAGGAGGTTTTGAAAGTAGAAAAAGTATTGTACAAAGGCTCACCAAGCACAAACGAGAAAGTTGAAGTGAAGGCTCAACGAGGGGCAGAAGACAAAGGTGCCTCTTAAATTCACTTTGCCACTCTCATTCCCATAGCATTTTAAAAAGCATAATATGGATGCACAATATAAGAAATTCTTGGATATGTTTAGACTGCTGCACATCAACATTTCGTTTGCGGAGGCATTGGAGCATATGCCTAGCTATGCCAAATTCATGAAGGATGTGCTGTCTAGAAAGAAAAGTTTTGTGGAATTTGAAATTGTAACTCTCACAGAGAAGTGTAGTGCCATCCTACAGAAGAAGTTGCCTCACAAGATGCAAGACCCGGAGAGGTTTACTATTCCATGTGAGATTGGAAAAAGCTTCTTGGGACACGCTTTATGCTACTTGGGATCCAGTGTAAATCTAATGTCATTATCAATCTTCAAAAGTCTTGGGTTAGGGGAAGCTAGACTTACCACTGTCACTTTACAACAAGTTAATAGTTCTCTATGTTACCCCATAGTGGTCATTGAGGATGTTCTGGTAAAAGTCGATGAGCTTATATTCCCAGTGGACTTTGAGATAGTGTATTGCAGGGAAGATAGAGAAATTCTCAACATCTTGGGAAGGTCATTCTTAGCAATGGGAAGGACGATAATTGATGTATATGAGGGTAAGATAAGTATGCGAATTGACAATCAAGTAATAACCTTTGATATGCCTGACTCTAAAAGATCCCAAGATGGAAAAAAAAAAAGGGATGTTTCCTTGTGCAAGTAATGGAGAAGCATGAGTTTAAAGAGTTGGCAAACTTAGGAATGAAGACTAATGTTGATAAGGAGAAAGGAATAAAAGAATTCCTGAAGTTTCATATGGTCATTCTAAGACTCACACCAGTCCCCATAAGTTCGAACCTCCTAACATTGCAAACACAATTGCCCTACAAACATATGCAATATTTGGGAAGCAACCAACATTGGAGGATCCACCTTAAGCACTGATAAAGTCTGGCTGAATACTATAAACTTAGCGCTCTTGGGAGGCAACCCGAGTTTTCTCAACCCTACGAATCTTTATGTCTTTTCGCTTGAGTGGTAGAATTGTTTAGTGTTGTGTTAATCATGCTATTATCATGTGATGTCTTTACACTTTTGTGATGTGATTTTGATAAAATTAGAATTTGTGTGATTGTTGTGTTTACTTTGTTGTTAATTTTTGGGCTATGAGTTGATTTTTGGTGTTGGCTTAATGTGTTAGAGTGGTATCTTGCTTGTCAATTTGCTGCTCTTATCTGTTAGAGGTCATTTTTGCATTTTATGGTTCCTCGCTAAAGCAGGGATTTCTCTGCTTTAAGCAATCGACGCGAGTAGAGCTGGCCTTGTAATGACGCCTCGCTGCAACGAAGAGTTCTTCGCTTTAAGCTTCATTGGCTTCAAGGGGACCGCCTCACTAAAGCGAGGAATTTCGCGCTAAAAGCGGTGTTAAGGAACCTAAAAAAATCAAATTTTATAATTAAAAATGAGGTATAGGTTTAGCACGTCTTCAACATTCTCTACAAAGCTGTTTGACAGCGGATCTGGGATGCGCAGGTACACAACCTTAACCGTTGCTAAATGGTAAAAACTGTTGCTAAAATAGTTTTAGCAATGATTTTAACAACGGTTGCTAAAGATATTTTTACTAAATTCAGAGAAGCGAATCCACTCTACGCTGTTATGACCATTCTGATCCCCATATCTTCAACGCCTATCATCCGTCCATCTTCAATGCATTCATCCACCACTCTTGCCTGAATTAGAGCACTCAAATCTTTCGAATCCACTGCCCTGAAATTTTGCCCCAATCTTCGTACTCTAATGGCTCAATCTTTAGCACCACCTTCAGAAATTTTCTTGTTCGAGTTTGACGAACCTACTGCTCCCCATCCCTTCGTCGTCGTGCCCTAGTGTGTTCTGTGATAAACGTCCCAAATCGTCTCTTCACTGTCAAACTCCATCTTCTCCCTGGGTTGTTTGCGATCGTCTGTTTGTTGGTGTGTTCATCTTTGTGTTTCTACCTGTGTTCGTGCCTCGTGTGCATCCAAACATGTTGGGTAAGGGTTCTGTCGCCCCAAAATTTCTAGTTGGGAGGCTAAATCTCGGTTTTAGGGTGAAAAAATCATTAAAAAAAATAGTGAATCCTCTGTATCCGTAATGTCGAGAAGGGACTTTGGTTTTGTCGTGAGTCTGAAATTTCTGGTTTGCCTGTAATTGTTTAGAGGTTCTTCTTCATCTAAAATTTCTAGTTTTGTTCTTCTTTTGTTCTAGTATCCTTATTTGCGTATGTGTGTGTTTTCTTGATATTGTACGGGATTGATCCTTGTCCTTGTTGGTTATTTTGACTTTACTTCATGCTCTGTTAGTGCGGAGCAATGA
This sequence comes from Biancaea sappan, assembly GCA_037074585.1. NCBI lineage: Eukaryota > Viridiplantae > Streptophyta > Magnoliopsida > Fabales > Fabaceae > Biancaea > Biancaea sappan. The sequence goes on from CM073491.1 coordinate 79,613,045, forward strand.
CTTTGATGATAGAGATGAATGTGATAGTTTTAAAGTAATATCATGCCATGCAAGGCCCTTGACTTTTTGTTGTTCTCCTGGAATGTTTTAGTTATGATTAATCTTATGAATGTCATTCCCTTATTTTGGGTTTCTTTTCCACATTGAGGGCAATGTGCATTAGAGGTTTAGGGGAAGAAGATGTATGGTGTACGTTTGTGCTTTTTGTTGCTATTGTCGCATTATGCTTTGCTTAATGTCATCATTGTCGCATGTGATGGGGCTGTATAAGTTTTGTTTGAGAGGAAATATTGACACACTTTAATAAGCATGCAATTTTTCTTCTTTTTATCAAAACGAATTTAAATCTAGAGCTTGAAGAAAGGGAAACAGGTTGTGTGTGGAAGACTAGAACAACTTTGTAATTTTGCTTCATGGTGATTTTTTAAATTAGACAGTAATTTTGCAGTAAAGTAGCAACATTAAAAGTTTTTATAAATCTTGTTTTTAGCAATTTGAGGATCTTTTTATGTCCTTGTGGCAATCTGTAATTGCTTGAAGTTTCAATTTCCCATGCACAAGAAAGTTCAATAGGGGATGTATATTCCTCTAAAAAAATTAAAAATTAAAAAGAAAATAAAATTGGGAATTAAATAAATGGAAGTCTGGTTTATGTTGAGAAATTGTTGTGTGGATTAGGTGCACGATATCTCTTCAGTCAATGGACCATGTTTTTCCATCTAATAAGGGAGAGTGAAAGGATAGGGGATGTTGTGTGGTTAGGCTCACGGGCACTTTTCTCATCATGTAGTTTTCCAACATGATATGAAGGAAGAGAGGGAGTTGTGTGGTTAAGCGCATGGGCTCCACTTCTTACCGGTTATATTTTGCAGAAATAATAACTTTAACGACTTACTTAAATGGTTCATTTGGAATTAAGCCCTTGAGAACAAAAGGATTTATGGGAGATTGTAATTTAAGTTAAGTAATGCTTTAGAATGAAAAAGGACAGCAATTTGTTACAATATGTATTTACGAAAACTTACTTGTTGCTATTTCACACTTGGTTGATTTCTTTTAAAAATGCTATCTTGATGTAATTTTATAAAGCCAATTTTTGTTCTCTATCAAGATGTGTTCTATTTCTCAACTCTATTCTTCTTGTTATTATTTCGCAGAAGAAATTTCACGTTTGTTTGAGTGAATTATGTGGTTGTCTTTTCTTTCTTTTCAATCAAAGTTGTTTTGCTTGATAGCAAGCAAAGTCTTAAGTTTGGAAAAGTGTTAATTTCTTAATTTTAATTAATTTGGACCAGTTATGTGGACTAATTCTTAGCTCCTAATGTCTGTTATTGTTACCTTTATAGTAAATAAATGTTATTTTTCTTAGAGTCTTGCTTTTATTGTTTTTTCAAGATTTCAACATTTTGAACTTACATTTTGGCTAGTAATAGTTGTTTTATGTGCTTTCGTAGAGTTGAGTTAAGAGGTGGAGATCACAATTTTTCCGCTGCATCGAAGTAGAATTGTACCAGTGCATGAATTTGAGTATAAATAGATTTTTTAGAAACTTTTTTAGGGATTCTGAGTTTGAAAAAGAGAGTCGTCATTTTTTACCTAATTTGAAACCGATTTCTATCATCTCTAGAATTCATGAATTCATCTCTATCTTTTTATGATTTTTGCTCTTTTATTGTTATAAGTAACTAAATTTTTATTCTAGGGTTGCTATGAACTGTAATTCTGAATTTGTTGTTTCTTTCTACTCTTATAAACATCGGCTTTGTAATACAACTATTTTTATTATTGTTGATTTATGATTTTTACTTGTCTTCAGAAAGAGGCGAAATTAGACCAAGGAATAAAAAATATAAGTTATGAACCATAAGTGTTTAAAGATAATTGATTTGTTAATAATATAGGAATAACATCGCTAATCTCATATAATCAAACAAAAACTTGATTTCAATTAAATCTAATACTCATAAGGAATTATAGAAGAATTAGGATAACTTAATTAAGATTTGAAAAAATCCTTCTGAATAATTGTAACCTTAGATTCTTTTCTATGTTAGTAAAAACGAGTGAAATAGAACAACAAAGCTTAGGAATTAAAAAAAGAATTAGCAATTTTATAACTTTTTAATCAATAAATTTTCTAAATTTTTTTGTTGCACTCATTTACCTCAATCGTTTTTTGAATTTAATTTCATTTTTAAAACTTCCTTCAATCCAAGTATCTTATCTAAATAGTATATCTTAATTTCCTAAGTAGTTGGAAATTCAATCCTGTAGAGACAATACTCATTCTTATCACTTTATTACTCGCTCAACCGGTATACCTAACAATATCCAAACCCAAACTGGCAAACTTTGTGGATTTCATAGTGCTAGATGTTTTGCCCCTTCTTATAGTCAAGGTAATCAGTAGTTTGCATCACAATTCACTAGTGGTGGAGTGAATCAAGCGGAGAAAATTGCACCCAATAAAGTGTGGGGGAAAGATTCTTCTATTCCCAGTACAAAGATGTATGCACCAAAGAATGCTCAAAAAGGAAAAGAACTGGTACGTTTCTTACCTAACCAACTTTATGACACGATTCCTCTCCTCGTGTATGGTGCTGCATTTCACAAAAAGTCAGAATGGACAGCGAATTTTGGCAAAATGAGGAATGAGCAACAGGAGAGAACTAAATATTTAACAGATAAATCTGGTTTTGAACCAAGAGACTGTCATAAACATGGGGTTAAAAGGGGGAAAAAAGCCACGAATATGATCATGTAAAGCAAGCGAAACTACTGCCAAAGGCCCTTTGATTTCTGATGGGCTCTGGCGGCCCCCACCTATGTAGAAACGATACATTTTATACTCCTAGCTCTCTGGAATCTGATCAAAACAATATACAGATGCAGGGAATTCTATAACTAAATGATAGACAGAAGCACTGATTTCCAGGTGAAGCCAGTACATGAATGCATCTTATCTTCACAGGGGAAGGAACTCTGCAGATTAGACCATAACCCTGAGTTATATGACAGAGGCCATCCTCTCATTACATGTTGATCACTAGAAATGGTAGACTCTTTCTTCCTCTTTATACCTACGTGCCAGCCGGATGAGGGAAGCTAAGACCAATTTGCCGCCTAATATGGTCTGGGATGAGCCTATTTATCAATTCAGGTGATGCTCCAGATAACTGCAGTTAAAGTGTTCCAATAAATGTTCATACCAGTTAGACAAAATTGTCAAGTAGGTTACATTCGAGGGAAGCTATAGTTACAGTGATATGAAAAATCGTAAATATTGGATTCCCTTGAGCATCGAGTATGCAGAGAACGTGGACAGCCATAAGGATGCATTATGAACATGAATGGTAAACATTGCAAGTGCCTTAAATATATAACATGTAATAAAAGGAATCAATCAACTACATACTTCCTGTTTGAAATTGAATAGAGGGGGCAGTGGACGGCCATTGGGTAGTCGGGCATTGGACTCCCGGAGCTCATCAAAGAAAGGATGGGCACATGCTTCAAGCTGAAAAAATAAAAGCCCCTGGTAAGATTCAGGCAAACTTTATTCTAAACCAAAAGAATATATTAGCAACAGGCACAATGAAGTTGCAAAATCACTAGAGCACTTAAGGTATGCTGATAATTGCACAGCAAGATTATAAGGAATAATTTTTTTTTTAATTAAAACAAAGGAACTTCTCATGCTAATCTGTTTCATATCAAATATGTTATTATATGATCCAACTTTAATGTAATGTCTATCTGTGCCTTCCTTCAATCAAAAGAAAAAAAAAAAAGGTACGTTATATCCCTAAAGTTTACACCGAGTTTCATCTATGACTCAAAGGTTTTTTTAAACCCAATTATATCTCACATGTTTCAATTTTTGTCATATATACTTTTTTTTTTCATAACTTTGTCAGTTAACTTAACAAAATGTTGACTAGGTTGTCACGTGGCAAAAAAGCATATGCCACATGGCTGCAATGTGGACTCCAGAAAAAAAAAATTTTTAAAGGTTTCAGTTTATTCACTTAAGTCTTAGGTCAAAATTTTTCTATTGTCAAATTTTTTATATAAACTTATCTTCCACTTCGTCTAGGTCCCTAGTTTAAGAATCTATTTTTATATTTGTCAAAATCATTCCCTACAAACTTTTCAGTTTGTTCATGTTAGTCCATATTCTTCACTTTCATTTTTTTTCCTCACAATTTGGTCCTCCAAATCAGTCCATAATTTCATTTTTAGTCATAAAATGATTAAATCTATCATTTCCACCCAAAAACAACTCAAGAATGAATTAAAATTTAAACTTTTAAAGGTTGCATAAAATTCAAAGTTTAAAGTTTAAATAAAATTCAAAGTTTTAAAGTTCTGAATGAAATCATTTCCACCCAAAAACAACTCAAGAAATGAATTAAAATTCACTTTTAAAGGTTGCATAATTTCAAAGTTAAAAGTTTGAATAAAATTCAAAGTTTTAAAGTTCTAAATGAATTAAATTTCATTCTTAAATTTTAATTCATTTCTTGAGTTATTTTTAGATGAAAATGATAGATTTAATCATATTATGACTAAAAAGAAATTATGGACTCATTTGGAGGACCAAACAGTAAGAAAAAAGCATGAAAGTGAAGAACAGGGACTCAGGTGAACAAATTAAAAAGTTTGTAGGGCATGATTTTGAGAAAGATAAAAATAGATTCTTAAACTAGGGATCTAGACGAAGTAGAAGATGAGTTTATATCAAAAATTGGACAAAAGGAAAAATTTTAACCAAGGACCTAAGAGAATAAACTGAAACCTTTAAAAAAAACCTTTTTTTTTTCTGGAGTTCACATGGCAGATGTTTTTTTGCCACGTAACAGCCCAGTCAACATTTCGTTAAGTTGACTAACGAAGTTATAAAAAAAAGTTATATATAACAAAAATTAAAATATGTGGGGCATAACTGTGAAAAATTAAAAAAAAAAAAAAACCTTTGAGACATAGATTAAATTTGATGTAAATCTTAGAGATATAAAGTACCTTTTTGTCAAAAAAAAAAAAACCAAAAAAAATGGCCAGGGACTGAAGGGAGGAGAGAAGTGGGGGTTGCCCTACTCACCGCAGTGCACCGAAGACTTGTTGAATACTGGAGAAGCCTTGATACAAGGTCAATTGCTTCAGGAGGCATTCGCTTATGGAAAACCTGAACCATGGAGAAAAGCAATTATTGTGATGCATCAATCACCAAAACACAAGGAACAAAAGTTCCCAGAATATATCTTGTTAATTAAACAGTCAATGCAAATTAATATTGATGATCATGGTTTGATATTGCGGTTGCAATCGCATTGCAGGTTACTACAATTGCGAGTGTTGCAGAAACTACGATTTGATTGCAGTCATTGCAGCCGTGAATTTTATTTTAGTTCCACAAAACGTACAAGTCTATATAATTGTTGCAACTCTTAATTAATCCAATTTTATTCTAATATTACTAATTCATAATTTTCTTTCTTATCTAATTTAATCAATTAATATCTTATCACATGTTTTTAATTCTAAATGTCTTTAAAAAATTTAATAACCTCCAATATACAATTACTCAAATTTTAATCAATTATTCCCTCTAATTCTCAAATCTTTTTTCCCTTCCCTTGAAATTTTCTTCCCCCCTTTTCAGGTGCTCCTTTCTTTTGCCTACACCCACTCACACGTGGCACATAACCTACCCTCCTCTCTCCCAACTTTTTTATCCTCTGCTTCGTTTCCTCCTTTCTATATCCTCCGCCCTCCTCTCTCCCAACTCAGCAAGGAAACCACCATCGTCCACCCCCCTTCCATCAACCCAATGCCCAACCTTTCTTTTTCAATACAAGAGGCCAAACACCTAATGCCACCACCTGCTTGGGTTCAAGCTTGACTTTTCGGCAATTGACAATTTTATGGTCTGTTTGGTTTGTGAAAACATTTCCTGTTTTCATTTTCAATCTTTATTTCCTGAAATGCATTTCCTGAAACACTAAAAACATCTTTTTTGTGTTTTCAGATTTAGGCTTATTTTAAAAAATGTTTTCAAGAAAACGTTTTCAGTTAACTTAATCAAACACATTTTCAAGTTCATTTTCTATTTTCAGTGAAAATGAAAACAAGAAATGCCCAAACCAAACAGGCCCTTAACTTTCAACTACACCTGTTATGATATCCTAGTGAGGTTTGTTTCTTCTCAAACAGTGAAAGTTCTACTAGGCAGAATAATTCTTTATCTTCCCATCTGTTCATTTATTCTTTCTCGCCGATTTGATACAGCATTGAACTATCATACATATTCACCCCGCAATTTGTGGCGACTACTGCAACCACAAAATTGTGGCCACATCAGATGATGCAGTTCGCAATTTAAAACCACGTTGATGATACCCAAATCATGTTAATCCTAAGCATATGTGGACACTAGTTTCTTTAATATTCATTTAAAAAAATAATTTCACATTTAGTTTGACAAGTGATAACTATCTTTCTCCTCATTTCTTTTTGTCCCCATTTTGGAAGGCATATTCCCAGCATTGCGTATTAAAAGGAAGATGGATGGCCAAATGCCTTTACCTTGTGCCAAGGATGAGCTTTAACCTGAGGGAATCTAAAATCTGTATAATTAGGGTTCATGCAACGAATTTCTTCTCGAGTCGGAGTACCAAGAACCTACAAGATGACACCCAATAATGATCACTCTAAAACTAGACTTATGCAATCCATGGTGACAACAGTATAGAGAAGGCATCACCTTGATAATTTCCACAAGTTGGTCCACCTGATTTTCTCCTGGAAATAATGGCTAAAGAAACATTCAAAACTATCAGAAGTAAAATAAAAATAACAAGAAAAAAAGGAGAAAACGGCTTTTAAGTATAATATTACCAACCTGACCCAGAAGAAGCTCAGCAAGGACACAGCCAGCTGACCAGATATCAATAGAAGTTGTGTATTCTGTTGCACCAAATATTAGTTCTGGAGCCCGATAGTAACGTGAACATATGTACGAAATGTTTGATTCACCCTTGACCTGATATAAATAACAATTGATTAAAGAAAACAAAAAAAAAAAACTATCTTTGCACGTTTTGACCCAACTGAGAAATTTCATTTTGATAAATTATAAGAATAATAACAAAAATGTATATGTAAATCTGGCCAATAACCTTTCTCCCATTGATTGTCCTTAGGAAAAGAAAAAATGTGTAGGGTCAAGCTTTTTAGCAGCATTAACACTGCAAAGCCTTTTTACTTCTAATTCATCATCACATATTCACATATACAGACTTATTCATAATTGCCCTTGCAAGAAAAGCTAAAAAGAACTTTTGTAGTTCCATGTTAACTGTCCAGCATATGATATTAGAACAACCTACCAGAACTTTTGCACTCCCAAAATCACAAAGCTTGACTTGGTGGGTGAGAGGATCAACCTACAAAAAGATATTCGATTCAATTAGAATAAACAAGTGGAACGCATCTAGGAAATACAGTTAAAAAATTACATACCAAAAGATTTTGAGGCTTCACATCTCTATGGCAAACTCCAGGTACTGTATGGATATATGCTAGTCCCCTAAAGATCTGAGTTTCATGTCCCAATTATTATAAAATTTAAAAGGAGCAACATAATTAAAAATAAAATGAAAACTGAGAATAGCTCATACTTGATATGTATAAAGTTTCACATAGATGAGAGGCATCCTTTGGTTCATACTACTGTAGTGTTTTAGAACTCGATACAACGTCTCAGGGACATATTCCATTACCAAATTGAGAAAAAGTTCATCTCTGCTTGTTGTCGAGAAGAAACAGTGCTTCAGGGAAATCACATTTGGGTGATCCATCAAGCGCATTAACTGCAGCTCACGATTTTTGTACCGCCTGTCCTGCAAGACCTTCTTTATAGCCACTGCTTCCCCGGTCTCCAAGCACTTTGCCTTTGTTTTGGGTCAAGAAGGGGGGCCAGGAAGGACAGAGAAGAAGCAATATGAGATAACTGACAGTGTAGAAAGCTTAGAACGCTTAACTGTCCCCGTGAAGTAGATTTACCCATACCTGGAAAACAATTCCAAATGAACCTGTGCCAACAACACGTTCTGCCATGTAACTGATGGTCTGCAGGTGGCATCAAAGAGACATCTTGATACTCAAATTACGAAGAAGAAGAAGGAGGAGGAGAAAGAGGAAGTAAACCCACACATATTATCCCCAGTTTTCAACTTTATTGAACCATTATCACAATAGATCATTTTCTCCAGGACTTTTCACATCCAAAAATAAGGAGGAACCAGAAATAAATGGTTGAGAGGAGAGGGGTCAAAAGCAGCCTTACACTTTTAGAAATTTCTTTAAATATAAAGGGTGGTAATGTATTAACTTTAGATTTCCGCCACTCCCAAATGTAGTTCAGGCCCATCCAGAAGGATGTGAATGAAAATTTAAAACAAGAATCGCTGTGCACAACTATTAATCTTGAGACAGACAACTTAACAAGGTCTGAGATATACTTATTGCTAAAAATAGAGGTTAAAGCAAAAGGTTAAGAACACATCCCACCTGCTTAGGTTCACCATTTTTGCCTCCAATTGTAGTAGAGATTATGTGGCCAGTGACTGCATCATTCCCCTCAAGGACTGTCGCTGACATTTCCTGAAATTTATAGCAAGCAATAGATGTCTTGTAGGGTATAGCAATTCTTCTGATACAGAACTAGCATGCCAGACTATTCTTGAAACAATATCTATAATAATTTGTTTCAGTATAACCAACTGTTATATTTTGCTAGCAGAGTTCCTTTATAACTATCAATTTGCATTCATTTAATCTTAAAGCATCCCCTCAACATCACACATCATGAGTAGATTATGTTGCACAGGTTGACATGGCAGAGCTACTAATGGAAATGCATATACACAGCTCACAAGCAGTCAATGTTTTGGACCCCTACTCGATTGCTGCATCCTAACACGAGATGTTGCAAGGAAATTTAGAGCAATATCTTAAATCAAACAACAATTAAATAATTAAATAGAGTATCTCATGATTAAGCATTGATTGAAGACGTTTTATATGATGAAATCAGTGCTCGGCAATTTACCATAACAATTAGAATCAAATGGATACCAGACGAATTCAGACAGATATCAGAATGCGAAGTTAAAGAAAGGTAAAGTGCAAAGACCTCAAAGGGTATATACATGATAATTGATAAAGTTAATTCAGGTGTCCACAGTTCACAAGAAAGCATCACATGCCAAAGAAAAGCTTTGATATCAATTAAGAGAACAAACAGAAAGAATCTAAGGACACCAATTCCCTGAAGCAAACTAAAATAGCCTGAAGATCAATCCACCACAACTGAAAGAAAGGGAAAGGGTATAAAAAGTAGACCAATATCAGACATTTAAAGTCCTCTTACAGCAACCTTAAAAAGTAAAATGACAGAAAAGCATGAGGCGATGTGAGGCTATTGGAATTTCGCATGGAACCGAAGATCGAACTAGAAATATACCCAATCCTACAACAAAGTTCATGGTGGAATTGAGGTTAAGTGATTGAAACCTGACTGCAAATTATCTGAAGGATAAATTGTCATACTCCAAAGGCAATTAGGATTTTTTTGGAGGTGCAAGAAGGAGGCGATTCGAAATTCAGGAACGAATCACCTCGATAAATTCTAAATAGTAAGTACCTAAACAGAATCTCTCTCCCTCTCTTATTTGTTAAGGGAAAAAAGGGTCTGAATAAACGTACAGAATTCCACATTTTCCACTTCTTCCGATTCCTTCTTTTTTTTTTTTTCCGGACCACCAAACTAAAGGGTACGCAAGCTTCATTTTAACATTAAGATCTCAACCATGAAGCATCAACTAAAATAGACAATGAAAAGATAGAAAACCCGACCCAATTTATCTCTTCTCCAACTTCCTTTAAAGAAAAAGTAATCATCACCCTTAAAGGAAACAGTAGAGCAATCAATCCAATCAGATACCCCGCCAGAAAAAGTTCCGGTGAGCTAGCCCCGTTCTCCGAGCAAGCACAAGTGACCAAAAATCAGTAGATCGCTCAAAATTCGGCTCATACCGAAGCTTACTAGTTGGATGAAAGACAACACAAGAACCAGTAACCACTCATGGCCAGTAAGGCAGATATAGGAGAGTAGACAACGGCAGTTCCGTACAATGAGAAGAATGCTTTAGCGTAAGTACCTTGTCGGTCTCCATATCAGAGCCACGTCGAGCAGCCACCTTCATTGGGTCATTCTCAGCTTGCGGCGGCAACGGATGCGGTTGTTGTGGAGCTGTCGCAGGCGGTTGTTGGTGGTGGTGCGGCCCCAACGGCATGGAGGCCATGTAAGACTACACAAACACTCCCTTCTTTCCTCTGTTTCTCTCTCTCTCTTTCCTTCTTTCCTCTGTTTCTCTCTCTCACTCTGTCAATTTTCTCTCTCCTGTGTGTCTCAAGGGAATAGTGTTGGGCCAGACTTTAGATTAGATAGAGGAAGGAAAAAGAGAGCAGACTCACGCGAATTCGAGGAGAGTGGAAACACGCGTCAATCACAGCAGTCCATCTGTCGTCTCTTTTGTGCCGACCACAGTGATGAGCGATCTGGTGCAGTTGAGTGTATGGTAAAATATTCTGAAGCCTTGCATGGAAAATCAGAGAGACAATAATCACATGGAACCTCCGTTGAACGTGTATTATTCAGCAAAATTAACTGACATATAGAAATGGCTTTTCTTTTAAAAAAAAAACAAAAATCTTTTATTATGAATTTATAATAAGCAAAATTAACTAAACATGAAAAATAAAATACATTATTATATGAGGACAAATAGAATTTTAAATTTTATTTAATATAAAATTTTACTGCATGTTAGATATAATTTTTAGAAGTTAAAGAAACCTTAAATTACGATTTACGACCTTTGTAATGGCCAAACCAGAACTAATAATTATAGAATATATTATTGATTTAGACTCTAAAAATTTACAATTGTCTTTATTTTAATTTTAAAAATAGTAATCATTTTAATTTAGACTTTGAAATATTATATTTATTTTAATTTAATTTCTTTATTTATCAAAATAATTTTGTATAACAAGAATTTTTGAAATTTATAGCAATTAAAAATTTTGCAATGTAACCAAAAAAAAAAAGGACAAACTAATATAGATGTAATACTTTAAGAATTAAATTAAAATACTTGATCTTTTAAAAATTAAATTATGTAAAATATAATCTTCATAGACTAAATCAATAATCTGCTCATAATCATATGTCATTTTTTTTTATTATTTTCACTTTTCAAAAGAAAAGTGTAAAACAATTTGTCATATATTATGTTTAATAAAATGACATTCTATTTTTTATTTTTTGACATTGTAATTTTATTGAATCATAAAATAACTAGTATTTATGAATTGAATTACTCTAGTTTTTTATAAGATTTTTTTCTCATAAGTATTTTTTTACTGGAAGCAATATGCTTTATATATTGTCACATTAAATATACACAAATCTTTTAACAAGCTTGTGGAAATTAATTCCTTCGATTAAACTCAACACTTACTGGTGATAGAATAAATTTAAAGTATAAAATTCGACATTTCCTTTATATTCATCAAAGTTTATTTTAGTCAACAAATTGATTAAACTAGATTAGTTCTTGGTAATTAATTGGTACTCCTACTGTCCAGCAAATTGATTAAAGTAGATAGGTTTACTTGAACCGCAAAAGAGTTTATTATTATATTCATGGAAGTTTGGTTTAACCTTGCTTAGCTATGATGTTACAAAGTCAATTCGTGTTAGCTTAATTATTTTGATAATGTTATAAAATAAATATGGAATGAATTAATTATTGAATTAGTCAAAAAGTAAACATTATGAAATCCCAAAATAATGAATAAAGAACGAGAAAAAAGAAAAGTGGCCCTCCCCCACAAACCAAATAAAATAGAGTTGAAAAATACCATATTCGGATGAAGCATACTTATTAATTAGAATAGCAACAGCTCCCTTTTTGAAATATTAATTTTTTTTAGATTAATAATCCAAAGACAAACAAAATTTAAGAAAAAAATACAAAAATAAATTTGAAAAAAGAAAAAAGACAAATTTGGAAAATTAATTTTAAAAATTAACCGTATTGGAGAGAATCATGTTCCATCAACTACCATAGCAGTAAACAGAGAGGATGAATATACAGTGTATTTGAGTCTAGTATTATTAATTTTAATTATGAGAGAATAAATTATTAAATATAAAATAATATTTTTATTGATTTCATAAAATTTATCAAAAAATGGTTCTCAATCATATTTATAAAATTATTTTGCGTTCATATAAATTATAATCAATGATTTAATGACTATAATAGTCGTAGGAGTGAGAGCATTTTGGAGTCTTTTCATTATTGATATCAAAGCTATATTAACATTTAGACAAAGTAAAGTAAAGGTACAACTATCTTTTATCCTCTAAGTTGGTTTAAATTTTTTAATCAATTTCATCTTATTACTGAAATTTTACAAATTGTTAGTAGAATTAGCTAATTTGTTGAGCGTACATCCATGGAAGAATATCAGCTTGGACATATTCGACATCATATCTCTCTTAATAAATTCAAAATAACATTATTTTATACTTAATTACTGGCTTCATTTTATTTCTCACTTATTGTATCTAATTGCCACCTTAGAATTCCCTATATATGCTAAGTAGGAGACTATATACTGTATTAAAATGTATTAGAGATACTTATTCTAATATGCCAATCTCTAAGGAGACAAATGAGCTATGCTATTATTACGAGGGAATTATATAGGATAATGACCTAGCTATTTGCTTGAGTATGAAAGTTTAAAAATTGAGAGATTTATTTGGAAGTAATATAAAGTTTAAAGAGATCTTTTTTTCTTTTTACATCTTTCCTCAAAATTTGGTCATCATAAAGGTAAGAAAATCTTAATTTAAATATAAAGTTAACCACAACAATAAAAATTATAAAAATCTTAGACGTGAATAATCATACATGAATTATATATATGTATTTACATTTTGGTTGAAGATAAAGGGAAATAAAAGAACTCCATTCTTATGAATCACAAAAACCCCAATTAAACATAATATTAAAATTTGAAGAATGGAAACTCCCAAAATTAAGAGAGAAAAAAAGGAATATGCGGAAAGATGAAAGAGTTGTGATATTTTGTGAAGATATATAAACTTGATTTTAAAAAAAAGGTTAAATTATAATTTTAGTCCTTATAATTTAACCAAAATTGTAAATTGGCCTATATTTTATTTCCATATAAAATAATCCTTATAGTTTTACCATTTATGTAAGTTAGTATATTTCGTCAGTATGATTAATTTTTCTATTAAAATGGTTATACATAACAGTTAATGTGTACACTTATGCACATGTCAGAATGTTCAGTTATTAATTTTTGTACACTTTTCAACCTCTATGTCAACAGAATTTTTATTTTGCCCTTAATTTCCATACTGACGTTAGGTCAAGAAATTGAGAATTAAGGGCAAAATGAGAATTTTGTTGACATAATGACTGAGTCGTGCAAAAATTAATGACTGAGCATGTTGACATTTTTTTAATTGTATACATTAGCTGCCATATATGACTTTTTTAACAACAAAGTTCATTATCATAGTAAGGACTAACATAGATAGGGAAACTAGCTATAAGGATTATTTTACATAAAAATAAAATATATGAACCAATTTATAATTTTGGTAAAATTATAATTTAACAAAAAAAAAGAACAGAAACTTTGATTCATTGAAGGATAACTAATTAAAAAAAGACACACAACTCACAATTACACTTGAAGAGCTGCTGTGTCATACAAATACACATCCAAGTCTATAACTAGTCAATCTTATGACATGACTAATATATAAGACCCCGTAATCACAATGTCAAACCACTCTAAACTAATTAATCAACCCACAATTAATATAACACAGCACTTAATTATTCCAAAAACAAACCTAGAATTATCATGATCAATGGATTCAATATGATCAGTTGACAACCCTACAATTCTTCCTGATCTCTCCCCGGGTCCCAGTGAGAGGAGAGATATTGCCCATCTTAACCATAGCCGCACCAAAGTCCCTAAAAAACAGAGCCCCATTCACACTGTAACTCCTCACCAACGCGTCTTGAGAGCCGCCATTGAAGAGCTCTTGGTCGGAGTGGAACAAGCCACGCCGAGACACAAGGTCCCTATAGTATGTGTTGTCAAAGCGAACCGGGGTCTGGTCAAGAGGGGCCAGGTTGGTGTCGCCGCCGCTCTGAGGACAGTTGGCACGTCTCGTGGCGGCGAAGCTGGCGTCAATGTTGGTCTCGTTGTAGATGCGGTTCCTGAAGAATTGGCACTGCGACTGCCCTATGCTGTGCCCGCCGGACAACACCGTCATTTCCCGGGCGGTGAGGCCCTTCGCCGAGAACATGGAGGTCAGGGTGGCGAGGCTGGAGGACGGGCCCGGGATTTGGCTGTTCGCAGCGCTCTGGCTCGCCGTCCGGGAGTCTCTCCGACCAAGAGGTACTGTCCATGAGGGTCCTCCTAGCTGCAAGAAAAAAGATGGGGTTCAATTATTGGAAGAAGACAAAGTTGAGTTTTGTTTTGTTTTTGTTTTTAAAATCATTTTACAGTACGCCTTATATTATTTGGTCTATGATTTAATAAAAAAAGGATAAAATTACTTTTTTATCCTTGAAAAATTTAATATCACAATTTAGTTGCTGAATGATTTCAATTGTTTCAATTTGATTTTTTTTTTGTGAAATCCCTAAATCTACTATTGTTAAATTTTAATTTTTTTTTTTGTTGTCAAATATATTTTTGATAAATAGAGAATAAAATTGAGATAAATATAATTTTTTTAATAATTAAATTGAGAGTTGAGGGGCTTAATATTTCTTGGATCAACTTAAAACAATTATAATTTTTTTTAAGGACCAAATCAATAATTTATTCTAAAAGCAATGTTTAAATAACCTTTTTATTGCAATTTTAATAAAAATAATTATATGAATATTAAAATAATATTTTTTCCAATATTAAAATATGTTAAGTATATATATGTTATTTGTGCATTGAACAATTTCATACTACTAAAATCAAGTTGGGGGTGTGGGAGTGTAAATGTCACTTTAATTTAATCATAATAGCTATATACACTATATGTAAATTATTGAAAACTAAAATTAATGAGCAGAGTTTTAAAAACAAAAGTATTTATTTTATAATAATTTTATTTGGACTTGAATAAGAAACGTTTTTATGTAGAAAAATAATGCGTGATTTTCTCAAGAAAAGTGATGAGGAGCTAGACAGGAGAAGACATGCATGCATGAAAACATATAATTTTTCTCTTTAATATGATGTTGTGTGATCATGCTAGATTTCATTGGAAGGACCCACTGTGTGTTAGAAGAATTGAGATGCACAAATAATTTGAGAAAAAGGTGAAAACCGACAGTGGGGAACAAAGTTTGAAAACAAGGCTTATGTTAAAAAAAATGTAAGGAAAAATACAAACATTAGTTAGCTAATTGAGAATGACTTGATGCATTCAAGGCATTCTCAACGGTAGCAGGGGAAAAAAAAAAAGCTCTCTTTCTGAAATATGGCATAGATTCAATTTATGAAAAATATATAAATGAGATTAATATAATAAATTAAATTTAGTTTTTTAAAATACAAATGTTTAATATATTTATAAATTTGTTTATAATTAATTTTATTTATCTATTTTCAAAATGAGAAGTTGACACATAACTTTCTCTTCATGCAACAGGTTAATTATATCAATGTTGATTGAATTGCGCTAAATTTTTTTTTACTCTCTTGACACAAACTTTTCGTTTAATTAACTTTTTTTAAATTAATTTTTTTAAAAAAATAAGACTCTAAAGTTATTTTTAATATGACAATAAAATTTATCAAATAATTTAATTTTAAAAGAAATGCATATATAGTGTAAAAAATTAATTTTATTGGTAAAAAAAGTTAGAGGAGGACCGAATATACTTTTTCAAAAAGAAAAAGATATAATTTAACTAAATTTGAAATTAGTGCCATTTACTATAAAGCTTTTGACTAAAATGTCTATTAGATGTATCCCACTAAGTGCATGGATTTGATGTTACAAGACACCGCCATAAAATATACGTGTATATATATATATATATATGGGAAAGCTCACCTGAAAAACACCCTCTCTGGCAGCAAGAGCCAAAATATCTGCACAAGACACAGTGGCATTGCAAGCAGCCTCCACATTAGTTTTTATACTATCTATTACTTCGAAGCCTCTTGCTGACTGGTTTGGTCCTGCATTTTTCTCTCCGGTGAAGCTCGCAGTGTCATCCAATAGAATAGATGCATCGCAACCCTGAAAACATATAATCACAAGCATTAATTCATGCATTTCACCTCCCATACATATGTTATACAAATTAAAACTTAATACAAATGCTTATAATTAAGTAAAGAGTGGTGAATGAGAGAGAGAGGGAATATAATGAATTCGTACTTGAACGAAGCAGTCATGGAAGAACAACCGAAGAATGGAGGCGCCCATGCGGGCTTCTTTAGCAAGAGCTTGCCTCATTGTATTGCGAACAATGGTTTGGAGGTTAGGGCAAGATCTGGCGTAGAAGTTGGGAGAAAGCTGAGCTTTGGAAGGGGAGGCCAAGAGGCACAACATTATGGATAATGTAACTCCCAACAAACGGGCAAGCGAATGGTTATAAGCCATTGCTATTGCAAGCTAGATCTAGTTTTGAAACGAAGAAATGAATATTGAAGAATATCTGGCTGAGTTGAGACTTGAGAAGCTTTGTGCTGTGTGAGTGTGCCTCTGGGAGAGGGATATATATATATATATATATATATATATATATATAAATTGAGAGTGGGGGAGAGAGTGCATTATTGGTTCAAAGATTCAAACTTGTCTGCGAAGAGTCTAAGACGCGGTTTTGCATGAGCTGCAGCAACTCGAAAAGAGAATATCCATATCTGGATATTACAAGATAAAGGAGGAACTAGGAAGTTTCTTCCTGAACAGATTAAGTATTTTAATTTAGTTGTAAAAAATTACATTTATAATAACTTAATCTTTTTTATCATTAATTAAATTGTAAAATTTGCTATTGTTGAATCTTAATTTTTTGTTTTTAAAAGTTACATTGCCAAATACGGGGACCAAAGTGATAAGACCACTACTTTGTAAGAATTAAATTGAAATTTTAATATTTTTAGGACTTTGTGACAACTATATATAATTTTTTTAGAAATTAAATTAGTGAAGGCTCTCGCTTTAGAGCAGTTGCCTCGCTCAGTATGACAAAACATGCAAAAGAACATGAAAGGTTCATTATTTCTCATTTTTGGTAAAAAGAGGGATTAGAAAATAAATTAACTCTTAACCAATACAGCAGACGCAGAAAGCATAAAAGGCAAACAAACTCAAAAGAAAATATAAGAGGAGAATCTTTCAAAATGCATACACAAGCCTGAAGACCCTAATTTAACATGAACATCTATATATTGGTTTTCTCTTAAGGATTTGAAGAAGATAAGATTTGAAGAGATTAATTAAAAAGAAAAATAGGATCCTTCTTCTGGGTCTATATATATATATATATATATATATATATGAATTAGTTGGAAAAACAGGTTCTTTGGTGGGTGACATTTTGATCTTCACGGGACGACTTAACAAAGTATGCATTCTTTGGTTAATTATATTTTTAATTTGCCAAAATGTCAAAGGAGGGTTTTTTTTTTTGAGCTTTAGTTATTAGCCACTTGTGGTACCAAAGAGTTAATGCTACTTAACTGAATCATATGAGGTAGAAATTTTCAATAGTGTAAGCTAATGAAATTGCATAAGACCTTAATTAACTTTTATCTTTGCCATTAGCTATTAAAGTTTTTGAAGAATTTTTTCTATATTGAACTGTCACATTTGTTGCTTTAAGCTTTATCAGGCAATAAATGAATAAACTAATAAATAGAAAATATAAACACATATAAATACTTCATTTAATTCTAAAAATTAGAAAAATTTTACCCTCAGGCATCTTTTGTCTTTTTGGTCCACTTTCTGATAATGGAGGCCATTTTACATCTAGACTTGTCACATCACATGCCTCCGATAGTTTTGAAAAGAATCATTGGGTGGAAGTAAGTAAGATGGTACATTTATATATATGAAGTGTTAATAATTTTATTTGAGTCAACTATAGTCAACTTTTGTATTAATTATTATTATTATATATATATATATATATATATTACTATTTATTAATTAACTTAAATTTATGATTTTTATAGGATATGTTTTTGAGTTGAACTTATTTGATATATTAAAAATTAGTTTGGGGTAATTGTAAATTGATGTTATTATATACGTATATATTTGACCGAATAATAATAGTGATGACTAATGAAGTATTATTAATAAATAAGATCAACTCATAAGTTTAATAAGTGGGTTATGGTTATCATGATTATATAGTTTAAGTCTTCCGTTTTGGGAATATATATGTGTGTGTATATGTTTGTGTGAGACCTAATATCTATCTAACTAAACCTATTTGAGACAATCACTTGATCTAAAAAATTTTTACTATAGATCAATGTACATTCTTTTCTATTATTATATGAATTACTATTGTTGTCAAATTGTCTATCAAAATTGATCTATAAATAACTAATTTATGATCAAAATAAATAATTTGTATTTTTTATTAAATTCTACATATAAGTGACTAAGGCTGTGTTTGATAAGGCAGTTTATAGCTTATTTGATTAGTTTATAAGCTTATTAAAAGTATTCAGTTAACAAGCTTATTTTAGTAGCTTATAGCTTATTCTGATAAGTTACTTTGACTAACTTATAACTTATATCTTATAGTTTAAAGTTTTTATTTCTATTTTGTCCTTATTATTTTTTTAAAATATCCATTATACCCTTCCTTTATTATATCCTATTTACTCATTTTTTATTATATTTATATTTATATATAATATATTATACATATATAATATTATATATAATAAAAATATATGTAAATATATTTTATTATATAAAATATAATATAATATATATATAAATATATTATATATGTGAAAATATATTATTCATATATAAAATATAATAAAATATATCAATATATATTTTTAATGAATTTTATATTTATAATAATTTAAATTAATTTAATTAAAAACAAAATAATATATTTATTTATATTATTTTAGAATTAAAAACTATATGCTCTTTTATGTCATTTTACACTTTTCAGCTGCTTCAACAGTTATATTTACCAAACACTTTTAATTCAAATAAGTTAACTTATAAACTATAAACTATCAGTTATAAGATACAAATTAATTTATAAGCTATCCGCTAGTTTATAAGCTAATTTTACCGAACAGAGCGAGATATGAGTATTGGTTGTTTGTTTTTATAATGTTGTGTTAAAACATCTTTCAGACCCAACCTTAAAGTAATTCCAAATTTTAGACTCTATGAGGTATAAATTTTAAAAGGATTATTTCTGGTTTTAGAAAATAAAAAGAATATTTGTAAAATTGAAGGGGTATATTTGTATTTTTCTTCTTAAAAAGAGTTGTTATTAAACTAATTTGTTGTATACTACTGTTGAAATTCATAAAGCTTTCATGGGAACTTCAAATAATGCAAAAGCTAAAGCTAAGCTTTCAAATAGAAAATTTTCACATGATTAAACTTTTGCTATACACATGATCATACCTTTGGTCTTTATTTATTTAATTAATCATTTCTAGGAAAAGAGATTATTGCTGTTACTTCACACGTCAGTACGTATAACAGAAGACTTTTAGCAGCAAATGAAACTCCGATTCATTTTAGAAAAAAGTGCTGCACAATCATACATATAACCATGCATGCCCTTGAATTTAAAAAATATTTTAAAACTCTTACTTTTATTAGTTGGATAAAAACTTCCTTGAACAGTCGAATCAGCCAATTTTTCTTATATCATTCATTTAATGAAATTGAAATATCGAGCTGGATTTTAATCAAGGCCGACAAGCGACAAGAGAATGGATAGAAATTGAAATTGAAAATTAAATGATTTGAAAATGAATCATGATTTGACATGAAAATCTGTAATCCACATTTTAGTAGTTTAATAAATATTGATTCTAGCTTGTCCTACTTGGAAGATATGGGGTGTAAGATATTGGACAAGGATAGGTCACACATGGCTGCTAGCCTGCTACCACCACATGCTAAGATAATGGACATATATATATATATATATATATATAACCATTTTAAGTCTTAAAAAAAAAAAGACACAAAAACAAATCGAACCATGAATATCAGAACTTTGACTCTTGATGATATCAAACTTAACCAAAAGAGGAAGGAGACCGTATTTATGGGCTAGACAATATCTATCATGTTTTTTAATTAATTAATCATATTTATTAATGAACTTGGCACACACATATATACATACTTAAAGGATACATTTATAATATATATATATATAGAGTATCAATTCTCATTCATTTATGAATAGTCAAATAATGTAATAGGATGCAATTTCTACTTTATACAAATTCAAAAAGAAATTGGTTAGAAAAAGCTTTAAAAAGAAAAAAAATAAAAGAAATTCATCTTTATACAGTTAGCATTTAATATAGCCAACTAAACCGAAGAATTAAGTACTAATTTAAAGAAGAAAAAAAAAGATCTTATACGTGTTGGAGATTTGTGAGTAATTAAGGGTAGGTAATCCCTAACTAATGACATTAATTGTTCATTGGCCACTTCTTCATTTACTATATTATTTCTCAAATTTAATATTCCACGATGGTTTCTTTCTTTTGAAAGAAAATTTAGAAATCGTCCGAATCTTTTCTTGTCAACATTCACAACATTCATTTTTATAAGATTTTCACTATATAAAAAGTAAAGAATATTAAGTGTTTATTATCAAGTATAGCTCAACAAAAAAGCATATAATATATGAAAATTCAAAAAAAAAATCATTTGACTTATTTTTATTAAACTATTTGATAACAAACACTAAATCAAAAATTATACTTAAGTTTTTTTAAAAAAATTAAAATAAGTAAAATATATCATTTTCATTTCTTATGGAGTGAGTAGTGTTTACATATACTTTTCTCACTTGTCGCTAATTGGCTAAATAAGTCAGCACATAATTAATACTACATACAATGAAATCTGTTATACACACTTACACACTTGTCCACTTGGTTGCAATTTTTCAACAATCGGTGTTGTGAATCTTAATTTTCTTTTCAGCAAGTAACTTCATAAAGTAAGCTTTACCTTCATAAATCATTTTGTTTAATAAGTTATTATACAAAGGATTCAAAATTTCTAGACCATGTCATGACAAAGACTAGTGTTTAGTCCATACAGTTATGAAGATGCAATGAAAGCAATTATTGAAGCTACTTAAAACGTGGAATTCCTATTCCTTTCCGCTATACAAGAAACTAATGGATTCTCTGCAATAATTACATAGTGCAATTTATTAATTTTTTGCTTGTTTTTAGCACTAAAATATTTTTATCTTCAATTATAACCGTTTAATTTTAATCAAATAGCTCATGTTTTACATTATGTTGACGTTAGATGTTTCGATGTCAGAGGATTTAGACTCATACAAAAAAAAAAAAAGGACTTAGTATCAAACAAATGTATAGGCTTTCTCGTATACAAAAATCTATATTGTAAAATTGGAATGAATTTTCTTCCCAAAATTTAAAGTCAACCAAACACGCCTCAGTACCTTTATAAAGTTGAATAAGGTGGAATAGTCTCCTTCAGCTTTTTCTGCTTTTTGCCAACTTGTGAATGTAAATGGTGGTCAAGTTGACTCACTATATGGTAATCCAAAATACAACAATGGGCGCCACCCAATAAGATAAAGCAAAGTTAAAGACAAACAAAGTCATGGACGGTGTCCAGGCGTGAAGAAGCTGTAATGTGTTTCCTTTCACATTTACAGAGCACCAAAAGAAAAAACATCTCCTGTTCAAATGTAAGTTTTCAACTCCAAGTGTGTGTTTAAATTAAACTTAGATAAATTTAATTTTAGATAAATGAAAGCTAAATAACTAATTTTGTCTCTATAAACACATTTTGAAATTCAAATGAACTTTTAGGGACTGTTTGGCATACTGATTTTGGCCGGAAAGGAAAGTTGTTTTCCACTACTGTATTTTTTTTTTCGTTGTTTGGTATGGCTTATTGTAAAGGCAAGAAATAAAATAGGGCATTCCCTCTTCCTTCAAAATTAGGATTTTGACTTCTCTCGCATTTCGGATAAAAAATCAGTCATCTTGATCGAAAGCAAAGTGAAATTACTTATTTGTCCATGCTCTATTCATTGAAATGTCGAGGATGCCCTGATGCGTTACAGAAATGTTGACGAAAGTCGTTTGTGGTTGTAGCTGCCGCTGTAAACTCTGATCTTCCCACTGTGAGTCCCAAGTAGTCATTGGAGCTTCCGAACTATTTTTCAAAATATTGAAATGCAATATGTCTATTTTATGGAGCAGAATCAGAATATTGAAAATAGAAATAGATAGATGACCTACACCTAGTCGACCGTCTACATCAAGCGGTCCTAGTGCTAGCCGGTCGACCGCCGGATAGGAGCCGGTGGATTGCCTGTCACCAGTTATACTTGGTGGTCGACTGGTTGGTACCAGCAGTCGATCGGCTGGCACAGACAAGCTTCGCTGAGTGGGAGGTCTGTTGACCCTATGGCTTTATGCCATAAGTTTTGATGATAACAAATGTATTTGAATTATAACATTAATATATATAAAGATTAATTATCATATATATGCTACAAGTACTTAAGCATGATTATGTTATTTAATATGTATGTTGCATATATTGAATCATGCTATTCAACTAACCATTGGGTTTGCAAGTAAGATACATTTTATAGGTTGGTTCAAAACAAGAAGAATAAGCATTATATTGAAGAACAAGGAAAAGTAATATCATGCTTCACTCAAGGAAGACAACATGCAAGGATAAAGATCCAAGAAATGAAGAATTAGAAGATTTGAAGTCTTGGAAGCTTGGATGCATCAAGTTAGCTTATGTGTTTACATTAAGTATATTTTATATAGGCTAGTATACTTGTGCAACTTAATGATTTAGATTTGCATACATTGGCTCAAGCATTTTAAACAAAAAGATAGTGAGATATGAAGTTTTACAAAAGTTAGTTTTTGACATTTGGTCACTCCTTATATCATATCTCATAAATGAAAAATCGGTTTTTCAAATATCTTAATCTCATTTGATAGTAGACTCAAAGATCTTTCCAACGGTATATTATTTATTCAAAACAGAGTCCAAATGAGAAATATATGACTATTTAAAATATAGTTTGAAAAACTGAAAGTTGATTTTACTGTACTCAAAAATTATTCTGTTCTGACCTATAGTTAGTGTTTTGATTATATATTTTAAACGAAAAATAATTTTTGATTAAAACTTAGCTCATTTGAAACTAGACTCCAAGAGCTTTCCAATGGTATATTATTTGTTTAAAACGGAGTACAAATGAGAGAGTTATGAATTTTTAAAGAAAGCTCAAAATCTGTATTTCGCTACTGCCAGCCGGTGGTCGACCAGGCAGCTTCCGACTGGTCGACCATGCAGCTTCCGACTGGTCGACCAGGCAGCTTCCGACTGGTCGACCAGTTGTCCTGAAAATGCTATATTTTGCTACTGTCAGTGGGTGGCCGACCAGGTGATCCCAACTGGTTGACCAATCGACATATGGACTGCATTATAAGTGCTGTAACGGCTATATAACGGCTAGTTTTTTAAAATCTGATATATATGACCTTAGATACACGATTTTGAGCTAGAACCAAGTACTACAATGACATATTAACATGTTCTATCATCTTTGAGAGAAATCCAAATATTCTTCAGCCAAATCTTGCATATTCTCTATCATTAGAGTTATTAGAGCTTCATTTGTATTCATGTACTCTTTAGAGAGAGTTTCTTTGCATTGTTGATTTTGATCAACACATATATTATTCCGAATTGAGGTTCGCAAGTACCAGTGTTGGAAGAACTTGCTTTGGGTTAAGGAGGAGCCCTGATTCATAAATTCTCCATTGTAGTTTCACAAATACCCGGATCAAATTTGCGTGGTTGTAGTGGTTTGCAAGTACCCGGATTAAACTTACAATTATAGTGGAAATATTCAAGTGGTCTCTTGAGAACTGGATGTAGGCTTGGATTAGCCGAACCAGTATAAATCTCCGAGTTTGTTTTCTTTATCCCTTACTCTTTAATTTGTGCATATTGATATCTATTCTTTAATTCCTTGATCTTTATAATTATTTATCTTGATAGCACATTGATTTTCTGTATTGTATTTATTATTTTAAGTATTACACTTCTACATAAAATCATTTTAACTTCCAATTAATTCTTGTGAAAAATTTATAAAACCCAATTCACCCCTCTCTTGGGTTCCAACCATTACTTTTAAGGTCGACTCGAGCTTCACTGGTTGAGTAGGAAATACATCAAAATGAAAGATTGGAATTTTTCTGAACAAATAAGACATGGGTAATTTAGTCATTTTGTTTTAATTTTTCCTTTTTTTTCTCTTAAAAAAATACATATCAAACACAAAAAATATTTTATTCCTACTCTATTTTCTATCTCATACCAAATATGTTTTTTTCATTTTCTTTTTCATCTTTCATTCTCTTTTCCTTTCCATTTTTCTATTTTTTTTTTCATTCATACTATTTCTTAAATACCAAACAATCCCTTAAAGAATCTAAACGTGAAACCAACATAGCCTGTGTATGATTGGATTGGAGTTAGATTAATTTAATTTTGGTTAGAATCAAATCAAAGTTACTTTAGACGGATGAAGTTTTGAAAAATAAAAAGTTTAATAGGTGAGTCAAATATTAAATAAAACAATTGTTTTCATGCCAAAAATATGCTTGGAAATTCAAATTGACTTTCAAGGAATTCAAAAACCAAACCAAGCCCATCTAAGTGTATTTGGTTTGATTCTTACTTTTAACTCACTTTTGTCTTTTAAACACTTCCTGTGTATCTTTGTGTTGAGACAAAAGTGAGCTACAGCTTAAAAATTAACCCTTAAACCAAACACACTTAAGTTTCTTTTCCTATTCTACTTTCTCGAAATTGAAATATAATGATAATTACACCCTACTTAAAATTAAATCATTTGCATTACATTTGGGAAGTAACAAGGTTTAAAGTGCACAGTATGCTATCCTAATAATATAGTACAAATAAAAAAAAATAAGGAAATCAAATTTCAGTCTACTTTGAAATCTGCTTTTATATGATACCCATAAACTATCAAAACTCTTCTCTTAATTGAGATATATATTGATCATGAAGACGCACATATTCAATTGATAATTAGTAACAATATGCACATCATTTAGATATCAAAAAGGTAGCCTATAACTAATAATTGGATGCGTGATAAAATAGTGCCAAGAATAATGATAGAAAACACCATGAGTCCCCCTTTACTCATCTTTTCTTTTTCCTATTCCTAGAGCCACAGGTTTTCGTTGACCGGTTGGCCTGCTTTTACATTTGTGGTCCCGCATGCCAAATTTTTCTTCTTTCATGGGCTACATTATTTAAATCGTTTTATATATTTAAAAATGAAAAAAAAAATTAATCCTAAAGTCTCAGGTCTATTAATATATATATATATATATATATATATAGCCCAAATTCTTAGGTTTATTCAACTTTAATTCTCAGAATTTCGTTCTTTTTATCAATAGATTAAAAAAAATCAAAAGGAAAAAAAAAAAGAGGGCAGCAAGTTAATTTCCTCAAACTGAATTCGTTTCCATCATTGTTGAATAGAACAGCCAAATTGTTTATTAAGAGCACTGTCAACGGCAATTCTTCCGTATCCTTAAAAATAAAAACTCGTTTATATTGAATTTTATTATAAGAGTGCGTCAACATAATTACTACATATAAAAATCGTTCTTCAAGTTGTGTTTGGTTGGGTTAATAAAATAAATTATAGTTTATTTGACTAGTTTATAAGCTTGTTAAAAATGTTGATAAATGAACTTATTTCAATAGCTTATAGTTTATTTTGAGATCTTATTTTGAGTAGCTTATATTTTAAATCTTATAACTTATATATTTTTCTTTCTATTTTATTTTTATTATTTTATCAAAATACTTATTATATCCTTATTATTAAAATACTCATTATATTCTTTTATTTTTTTTCATATAACTTTGGGTTTTCGTTGTTCTTTTTTTTTTGTATTTATATATTTTTATTATATTTTATTATATATAATAAAATGTATGTAAATATATAATAAAATATATTTATATGATATATTTATATATAAAATATAATATATATATATATATATATATTTAATTATATATATAACAATTTAAATAAATTTAATTAAAAAACAAAAAATATGTTTATTTGTGTTATTTTTAGATAATAAAATATATGTTTTTTATGTCATTTTATATTTTTCAACTAGTTCAATAATTACTTTTACTAAACACATCCTATAAGCAATCGATTCTTACAACAAAAGACCAATAAAAATATCTTAAGTAGTGCAGAGTTGTGAAACTCATTGTAAATGAAAGAGTAACTTGTGTCAATGGATAAGTTTTTTTTTAAAATTACACTACTAGAATTGAGAGCTAATTAAAATAATAGAGTTGCTTAGAGTAAAAAATGATGATGTGACAATATAAAACCCACAAAAAATAACTTAAACAACTCATTAGAATTACACCATTAAAAATGCTGTAATGTGAGTTTTTAAGAGTATCTCTAATAGTAAATCTCACTTGAAGTTCACTTTTGTTTTTAAACAACTCTTTACTACTTTTATTTCAATAGTACAACTCTTTAAAAATTTACAAATGAATCCTATAAATAACAAAATAATTAATACAGATATATTTAAAATTTATTTTTTGATTATTTTATTATTATTTTGTATAAAAATCGATTTTTATATAAGAATCATTCTTACGCATGACAATCAACGTAATAAAATCCAATGATAAATCTCAATAAGAACCGATTCTTAAATTTAAGAACTATTTAAAAACCTTCATTGAAAATGCTCTAACACGCTGGGGAATTGAAAATAGTTAAGCCTGACAAGCCAATATAACCAAACTGTTAATTCCCTCAAACAAATTCATTTTCGTCATTGTTCATCATAAAAACAGAAACCTCAAGGCAATATTCGTGTAACCTCGCTACGCATTGATTCAAATAACTGCGTTATATAAAATGCGTTTTTGCTATTGATTCCTATTAGTCATGAATAGAATCTAATCTTCATGCTATTTTCCGGAAACAAACATCATTAAACTAAGCATTATTTAAATGGAGCCTCTTGGTGCAAATTAAACTTAAACCAAGTCAGATCTCTCATCAACTTGAACTACATACGGATATTACAACCTATTTGTCTCCTAATAATATCGTTCAAGACTTCAACGAACACACAATCCTAAGTCAGATAAGCATATACTAACACTTCATGTTCATAACTGTTACTCATTTGCTCTAACTGAATCTTGAGCAGGCGATAGCTTATTGCAATGGAAACTAGAGCAGCTGCCTACCTTTGAGGTCGACCTGTGAGTTTTCACCAGTGGAACTAATGACTGAACAACATCTGCCATGAGTGGCCGGTAATCCGCCTCGGGTTGCACGCACATTGCAGCAATTGCAGCTACCTGGACAACCTCTTTCATTGAGTACTGACCCTCCAATGCAGGATCCATAATTTTTACCACCTTTTCTCTATCAGTCAAAAGGGGCAAAGCCTATATGCAAGTAGGGTAAAGAAGTTTGTGAGAGCAAATATTGAAATAATAATGTCACTAAAGATACCAATGTTCCTCCACAACTAAAAGCAAAGAGTGCAAAACTATTCAAAAGTAACAACCTATTAAAAACTTTTGGAGTGCAAGAATCAAGACAGTAAACTTGATAGGTGAAAAAAAAAAATACTAATAAACATACCCAAGAAACAAGAACGCCTTCTCCTGGCTGTCTCTTCATATCAACTGGCACACGGCCAGTCAGCAGCTCCAGAAGCACAACCCCATAACTGTAGACATCTGATTTTGTTGTTAAATGCCCTGTTAGTGCATATCTGCACACCAAAACAAAAATAATTTATCGGTTGTAATATAACATATAGCATTAACAGAATAACTCAATAGCAAATAAAAACTTCAGGTTCCATACTCGGGGGCAACATATCCCTGGGTTCCCAAAACTCGGGTGGAGACATGTCCACCAGCTTTATCAGATCCAAGCTTGGCCAATCCAAAATCAGAAACTTTTGCATGAAACTTTTTGTCCAGGAGAATGTTGCTGCTCTTAAAATCTCTGTGAATCACTGGGGGACTGACATGTTCATGGAGATATTCCAAACCCTTAGCAGCTTCAAGTGCTATTCGTAATCGGGTTTCCCAATCCAACTTCATGGATATAACATTAGAGTCTACATAAGTGGACAAAGGAAAAAAAAAACTAGTAACTCAACAAAAATAGAGCATTAAAAAAAATCCAAAGCATGTTTGAAAAATAGAACAGCCATCATGGGCGCAGAGCAGATGCAATGCAT
Organism: Biancaea sappan; assembly: GCA_037074585.1. Classification (NCBI taxonomy): domain Eukaryota; kingdom Viridiplantae; phylum Streptophyta; class Magnoliopsida; order Fabales; family Fabaceae; genus Biancaea; species Biancaea sappan. The sequence goes on from CM073491.1 coordinate 79,641,833, forward strand.
ATCTCATACTACATTGTCATCTTAAGAAATGTGCATGCAAATGGGAGAAGGTAAAGAAATATATAATGATCTTGTCAACGATCTTTCATTTCTATCTTTAATTTAGCCGTTTGATATTGCAGAAAGTATACAATTACACTGAAGAGCCAGAAATAAGGATTGAGACTTAAAATTAGCCTTCACACCCTCACATATTGTGTAAAATCAGTCATCAGCTCAACAGTGCCTAGACTTAAACTAGAAGATGACTGATTATATAAACCCAACAAAGAATTCTCCCACAAAAGCTCACATCGAAATTACTTATTGACCATCTAACAAGCATCATCTCAACTTTATTAAGCATCTAATGCATTTCAATGCTCAAAATTTGAAATAATTGGTTCTTGCTCATCAGATTCTTCAATTTAACCAGCCATGTATGTAACATGCAAGGGAGTGTAAAGCTCGACATGTCAACTCAAAAGTTAAAATCATAGTAAAATTTTGAAGGGAAGAAAGTGACATTCAGAGTGCAAAAGCTTCAAAGAAATAGTATGATTAATACATTCGTAGAAGGATTTCACTCATGTATATGTATATACTAATACTAAAGTTCTGAAAATCAGGAAGCATCTCTTTAAGTCACCAATTTAGTATGTGCCAAATTTAATCAACAGCTGAACTCAGTCCTTGCTAGTCGAATTTTTGTTATGGGGTTAACAGGAACAAGTGATCTCTAATCAAACCAAAAATAAAATTCAAACATAAAATTTAATCAATTATTTACAGAAACAAATTCCACTCTAATAATCCAAGCTTCAAGTACACAACCTCTAAATTTCAAGTGGTTATATGAGTGACCATAGACATTTCTGGAGGATCTGGGATATTGACCCTAGGGCTAGTGAAATTTTGGAACTTCATATTAACAATTAACTAAAGATCTATTTCACCAACTTTTATTTCAATTTTCAAATAATCCAATACTTACTGCTAATAGGATAAAGATGCTCCTGCAGACCACCATTTGCCATGAACTCATACACCAGCAGTTTATGATTATTATCCGAGCAGTACCCAAGCAATGCCAGCAAATATGGAGAACACAACCGACTTAGCAATTCAACCTGCAGTCAGTTGTCACCAAACAATTCAATTCTCAAAATGCATCAGCATGACCAACACAAGCCATTGGTTGCCATCTAAATCAAATTCATGGCAAAAGAAAAAAAAAAATAGAGACAATTCTAGGCCACACTGTAATTACAAAGGAAAACTATATATATAAACAATAACGCATCCTCTCCACCAACATTCCTAAAAGAGCAGACAGCAACAAATTAAAATTTCCATAAGGAACATACCTCTACTTTAAATTCTTCTTCTCCCTGCTTTCCTGCCTGATCCATGAATTTTATTGCAACTTTCCTGCCATCATTGAGCACTCCCCGGTAAACAAATCCAAATCCACCATGACCGATCACATTTGACTTGCTGAAGCCACCAGTTGCTGAATGCAACTGCTTGAAAGTGAACACCTGAAGTCCTTTTTCAGCAACAACTTGCAGATTTGCAAACTCACTTTTCTCGCTATGGTCAGCATCTTCAAATAACATTACATAAAGCACAATTTATCAGTAAGTAGGCTATCATTTTGCTGATGTATAGAATTTCAATACCAAACAACCAAATGACGCATAATTTTAGAACAGAGATATGTATTGATTAAAATTGGGTCTAGTTCAAGTGATGCATTTCTAGTTCAAGTGAAGCATTAGAATTTGGAATCTTAAACAGCATGAACCATTACAATAATTGCATCCTTATCCTCACTTTTCCTATATCTGAATATTTTCAGCTATAATACGAATTATAATGGGAAAAAAATCAACATGTAAATGAACAACTAGTACAAACATTGTCATAGGGAGAATTGTCTTTCATATTCTCTATTATTTATGAACTGAGGGTAAATTATTATTTAGAACAATGCTACGTGGAACTTGACCTCCTCAATATCTTTGAAACATGTGTAAAGTATTTCTTTATTATGCACTCAAATCTCAGCGTAATACATCCATGGATGGACTTCACTTCGAAGAAGTCAGAGCTCTCTTTAAAACCCTATTATTTGAAACTAACTACAAAAGAAACTATAACATCACAGCCAAGAAAAAGAAGGACAGGGAGAAAGAGAGAGAATTTCACTGACGAACCTCGCCATATTTTTGGACAATTTCCTAAAGAATTAAATACAAAATTTTGTACTTATGGTAAGCCTGCTGTCAGCGTAAAATGTGATTAGAGTCAACCAGGGGAAAAAAAAAACAGTTCTGCTGGACAAGCAAGGCAATACATTTTTGCTAAGAATTTGAAGAGAAAAATCCAGGGAAATTTTTCCACCGACCAAATCACCATTTCCTTTTGAGCATCATAGGAATCAATGCCACTAAATTTATGTGGTCGTTCCTTTAAGAGGAAGGGTTCAAACTTATATTCTCCACTTTCTTAGAGCTACTGAGCAACCAAACAGACCCTATAATCAGCAAAAGATCATAATTTATAAAATATAAAATGAAGCTCACTTTCATGGTTCTTGCGGCGCTTGGAGACTTTGTTGCGGATGTAGCAATAGTAGCTGAAAGCAACTAGCAAAGCAACCACGGCTATGGAAGCAAGCACCACAATGGCTACTAAAGCAATCTGCGCCTTCCTCTTATACTCATTATCTGCCTCCATTTTACAATGTTCGAAAGGAAATTTTTCCAACTAATCAGATAAAGAATGTGAGGAAGAAAACCCTAAACCCTTGAAGAATGAATGAGTGTAAGAGTAGAAATATCAGAGAGAGAGAGAGAGAGAGAGAGAGAGGCAGATTTTGCAACTTCGAAGTTCGAAGCCTCTTCCCTCTGCTTGTTTTGTGGCGCGGAGAATAGTAATATTAATATAAGAGCTTTTGGCATTTTGGTCCTAACATTATTACATATTGCATGCTGGAACTAGATAATTTTTGTTTTCTTCTTTCGCCCAAGTTAGATTATTTATTCTTTCCACTAATTCGTTAAATTTATATGTTTTCATGCAATATTCATGCAAAATGACTTCTGGAAACAGATCTTAGTGTTACGTGTTTTTAAAGGAAAAAATTTATATGATTTATATAAATTAACATACAGTTATTTATTTATTTCTTATCAAAATTTCTAATTAAAATATAATAAATATATAATTTCTTAATTAGAACATGACAAATATATAGTTTTTAAAAAATATTCATATAATTTTTATAACTTAATACGGTAAGATTAAATTTTTAGAACTTTTTTACACATATTTTATTTTTAAAAAACTTTAATAATAAAGATATAAAAAAATTACATAAGCATTATCCATTTTTAAATAAGTTTATTTTAAAATTTTTGGTCTGAAAAGAATCTTGTCAGTTTTCACGTTAACATGTGTTAAATATATAAATTTCAAAAAAGACAGTATTTTTATTTTGGTCGATATTATATCTCATTAACACTGATATTAGTATTAACATTTCAATTAATTTCTGCTATTCCTGTTTTGATTAAAGAAAATACTTTGTTCATCACTGCTAATTGAATTTAAAGGACATTAATGCATTAATAAACTATAATATTTTCAATAATGTTGATGCTTTGCTTTAAGGCATCTCTCTCTTTGATTTTATTTTTTTGAATTCATAATATCGAGCGAGTCAATTGTACCAACATTAATCACAAACACATACAGCTCTCCATGTTAAGTCAAATACATCCTTATGCGAATTAACTTATAAATAATTTGTTTTTTCAAAAAAAATTGGAACTTTCATTTAATGAATTTAGATTAAAGTTTGGGTTATTTAGAATATGCTTCAGATACAGGGGTGCTTTAAGAAATTAGAGAAAACGGAAGGGGCATGAATTGCAAACTAGCAATTAGAGCGGCACGTTTGTCAGTGATAATTAGGAGAGATTGGACGGAGTCGTCAGAGAAAGCAGTAAAAGTGGCCACTATTAGAATTATATTTATATCACCTCGACTCTAATACGACAAAACACAATAATATAATATTTGGATCTTAGTGACTTCAGAAAATAATATAGAGCCAGATTTTTGAAGGGGTTGAATTCTTTTTTATTACTATATAATCTTAATATTTGTATAATTATTTTTTAATTACTGCACGTATGAATGTCGAGGTTAACTTTTTGAAGGGGTTGAATTCTTCTTTATTACTATATAATCTTATATAATTATTTTTTATTACTATAGAGCTAGATTTTTGAAGGGGATGAATTCTTTTTGTTTACTTTTTTTTATTTTATTTTCTTATTTTCAGGTCAAAGATATTATTTTTAAAAAATATTTGTAAACAATATATCATATTGAAAATGTATTTGTATTGAAAAAATATTTAGTTGTTTGGATAAATTAAAAATATTAGTTGTTTGGATAAATTAATTTTTTTCATTCACATTATATTTAGATATTTTAAAATATTTGTCTCTTATATAAATTACTATATATTTACTATCAATCAATTATTATTTTTTTGTAAGTTATAAATTTTTAAAATTTATAAATTATTCGTGTATTGCATATGTCAAAATATTAATTATATTTATATCACGTCACCTCTAATACAACAAAACACAATAATATAATATTTGGATCTTAGTGACTTCAGAAAATAATGTAGAGCTAGATTTTTGAAGGGGTTGAATTCTTTTTTATTACTATATAATCTTAATATTTGTATAATTATTTTTTAATTACTGCACGTATGAATGTCGAGGTAATCAACAATAAACTCTAACAAAAAGTGTTTTTACTTTTTAACTTTTTCAAGCATACTGATAATATAGGGGTCGTTTGGTATCTAAGAAAAAATATGAATGGAATAGAAAAATGAAAAGGAAGAGAGAATGGAAAAAGGAGAAGAAAAAAGAAAAAAAAACTTGTTTGATATATTGGAAAAGAAAGAAAAAATAAGATTATTATATTTTTTTAAAGATAATAAAAAATAAATATAAAAATAATTTACTATTTTGCCATTAACTAGACTTCAAGAGCCTCAGCAAAGCCAGTCGACCGGTTGCCATGGCCTGGTAAGGTTGGTTGACCAACTCCTGGCAGCCGATCTACCGGCTGGCATGGTTTGGCATGGCCGGTCGACCGGCTGCTAGGGCGCCTGACCCCTCTGGTTCATCTTACTTCTCTTATATGCTCTTTCTCCCTCTCTCATTCTCCACTGGCTCTCTCTCTTGATCTCTTCTCCGCTAGTTCTCTCTCCCGATCTCCTCTTTGTGATTCTTTGCTTTTCTCTTACCATCGGCGTCTCAAACTTCCCCTCAGTCCATTAGCGTCTCCGAAGAGACGAGAACTACGCCAGTATAAAGATCTGAATTTTTTAGCAGAAATATTTTAAAAATGAAATTAAAGGAAATGCTTCAGTATATTTGTTAATTTGGTTAATGTTTCTCTGCATTTGGAAGCTTTCAACTTCTTCTATACCTTAAGCGGCAAAGCAGAAGCAAAGCAAGGTCGGGAATAAGGTGCACAAACCAGAAGATAGAAAGGAAATTGTAGGTGCACGGAAAAAGGGCAATTTTGGAAGTCACGCGTTCTTTCCATTCCCGAATGCGCTTTTCTATTGCTAAATCGATGGAAGCCTTTTCGTACAAAAATAATGGAAGAGAGAATTCTCAATTACGTTTTCCAGCAGCTACATTAAGCATACCAAACGACAGAAAAATGCTACAGTATAGGAAAGACACTTTATAATAATTTCATAATATACCTACTATTTATCATATTACATAGCATCTATCTAATATTTTTAAAAGAATAAAATTAGAGCAAAATCAAAATTTTGAATATTAAATACAAAAAAGTTTCAAAAAAATTATAACAATTTTAAATTTTTAATCAAAATATTTATAGCACACCTCAAAGTCTCAGACACTTAATCAAACTCTAGTCTCCGGGTCTGCATTTGATAGCATGGATGGAAATGTGGATTTGAGCTTTTTTTAATCTTCAATAAACTATTTGCGTGTGGAGAAGCTACGGTAACCTTTCACCACCAAGTACTATTATTGGTTGGCGATGGAAAATCAGTCATTAAATAATAAAGTGAAAAAATTCAAATGTATTTTCTTGTATTAAATTCTTTATAAGCATATAATTTTTTAATCATAAATCATGTGTTCAATTTTTAAAAATAATTGTATTATTTTGCAACCTAACATTGCTTAACTGGTTTTTTAAAAATTTATTTACACATTCTATTTTTAATAAAAAAATTTAATAACCATAAAATAAATAACTACACATAAGATTATTTCTTATGTATTGTTTGGTTGGAGGAGAATGAAGGGGAGGGGAAGGGAGGAAATTTTTTAATTTGACTTTGTTTGTTTCAATTAGTTGGAGGGGAGGCGAGGAAAAATGTAAATGAAAAATCCCTCCCCCTTCTTGTTTTCTCTCCCTCCAAAAGTAGGAGGATTTGGAGGGAAGGAAAATTGTAATAATATAAAGGACATAAATACCCTCAATAATTTTTCTTAATACCAAGATTACCTTTTAACTTATTTTATTTTACTTCTTAAATAATATATTATTAACATATTTTGCCAATATAAAAATTTATTATTATTATTATTATTATTATTATTATTAGTAAATAATATATTATATGTATAACTAAATAATAAAGAATAACAAAAAAAATAATTATAATAATAATAAACTAAGTAAATTAATAAGGACCAAAATATCATTTTGATCCCTCACAGATGTTTTTTTTCTCAAGTTAGTCACTCATAAATTTTCATTATCAATTTGGTCCCTTATAAATTGATATGTTATTAACTTAGTCCTTTGTAGATTTTCATTCTCAATATGTTGATATGTTATTAATTTAGTCCCTCACATATTTCAATTTGGTCCCTCATAGATTTTTATGTTATCAATTTAGTCCCTTTATCAAAAGTTGTTACCATCAAAAGTTATGGCCAGCAAAACAAGACTAACTTGATAATATATAAATTTGTTAGGGATAAAATTGAGAATAAAAATAAGTGAGGGACTAAATTGATAATATATTAATCTATGAGGGACCAAATTAAGAATATAAATTTTTTGAGAGACTGAATTAATAACATATCAATCTGTAAGGGACCAAATTAAAAATAAAAATCTATGAAGGACCATATTAGAAAAAAGGACATATATGAGGGACCAAAATAGGATTTTAATTAGTTAGTTAAATTTTACTTAATTATTTTTTTGTTTCTTCTAACAATAAAATTATTAGCTTCTTTTCTTATTACGGTAAGAATAAAATTAAAATTTTATATAATTTTTAAAAGACATATATTTGAGATGTTTTTTAGATGAATTAAATTGAAACTACTAAAATATTATATTATTTCACCATAATAAATGAGCTAACTTATTTAAATATAAGTGATAACAAATTTATCATGTTTTATTGGACATACAATCAAAGGTTATTATAGTCATTTTATTTTATTTTTCCTCCCCTCCCCTCTCCTCAAACTAAACCAAATAAAGAAATTTTATTTTTCCTCCCCTCCTTTCCCTTCCCTTCCCTTCTCCTTCATTAAAATCCCTCCCCTCCCCTCCGTTGAACCAAACAATCCCTTAAGGTATTGTTTGATTGAAGGAGAATAAAAGGAAGGAGAGGGGAGGGGAGGGGAAGAAAGGGAAGGAATTTTTTTCAATTTACTTTGTTTGTTTTAATTAGTTGGAGGGGAAGGGAGGAAAAATGTAAATGAAAAATCCCTCCTTCCCTCTTCTTTTCTTTCTGTCCAAAAGTGGGGAGATTTGGAAAAAAAATTATAACAATATAAAAAACATAAATGTACTCAACAATTTTTATTAATATCAAGATTACCCTCTAACTTACTTTATTTTACTTCTTAAAAAGATATTATTAGCATATTTGTATAACATATTTGGACTATATAAAATTATTATTATTATTATTATTATTTGTAAATAATATATTATATGTATAATTAAATAATAAAGGATAACCAAAAAGAATAAACATATTAAAAATAAACTAAGTAAATTAATAAGTTAATTAAATTTTACTTAATTATTTTTTTATTTCTTCTAATAATAAAATTATTTAGCTTCTTTTCTTAATACGATAAGAATAAAATTAAAATTTTATATGATTTTTAAAACACTATATATTTGAGATGTTATTTAAATAAATCAAATTAAAGCTATTAAAATATTATATTATTTTATCATAATAAATAAACTAACTTATTTAAATATAATTAATAATAAATTTATCATATTCTATTGGTTATACAATCAAAAGGTTATAATAGTTATTTTGTTTATTTTTTCTAATAGTTATTTTGTTTATTTTTTCTCTTCTCTATTTATAAACCAAACAAAAGAAGATTTATTTTTCCTTCCTTCTCTTCCTCTTCTCTCAAACTAAACCAAACAAAGAATTTTTATTTCCCCTCCCTGAGCTCAGATCAGCTGCTCGTCGATTGTTGCTTAAAGTGCTGCCAAAAAAAAAATTCACATCACTTTCAGCAATGATTTTTACTGCTGCTAAAACTTGCAGCAACAGTAAAAATGGCCACTGAAGGATTTTGCCACGATAAACTCTAAACCCTATTAGACAAACATCTAGAGCTCTAAACCCTATTAGACAAACAACTGCTCTAGAGTTCCCCTCCCCTCCATTAAAATCACTCCCCCATCCCCCCCCCCCCCCCCCAAAAACCAAATTTTCTGTTGAACCAAACAGCCTTAGACTACCAAATTTTCTGTTGAACCAAACAGCCTTAAACTAATATTGTCTATGTATAGTTTTCAAGTCTAGGGCCATTTAAAGGGAGACAAAAACACACATTGAAGGTTACATTAAATAATAAAATTTTGGCTCCAGATTATAGGCATCATACATTCATGTTAACTATTTTTTAATCGGATTACACAATAAATAAGTTATAAACCATTATATTAAAAGTAATAATATTTATCAAAGTCAACAAAAAAGACTAAAAGTAAAAAAGATGTGAAATTCACATGATTAAGGAGTTGGATACATACTAGTGAATACCACACATCATAAATCCTGAATGACATTCAAAATATCAAGACTAAAATATCGTGCCACACTACTAATAAATGTTATTATTTTTACTACTGATCTAATCCGTGCCTCAAATAAGTAGCTTATCAGTAAACCAGAACTGCAAGACTCAAAAGGTTAAACCTTGTCTCTTTTAATTGCTTCTAAACCAGACATTATAATTTATAAATCCAACGGGGTAATTCAGTAACTACCTTAGAAAGGCTCAAATGAAACTACAAAATGCGACCAAAATTTGAAGTAAATCAAGCTTACACAGGATGTCCAAAAAGATAAAGGTATTCTAACTGATTATTGCCACATATATCACAAGAAAACCTTATAGAATCAATGGTGATAAATAAAAAAGGGGGGAAAAAAAAATTCAACTATGTTGATCAAAACTAGGATTGATAAAAGCCTGCTATTGCCTCAGACCATATCATACTAGATTCACAGACTTGTAGTTATCTGCTGCTCTGGATAGCGATTGTATTGAAACAGGAAATCCTGGGCCCATCTGCAATATTAATATTTCACAGAATTACTCAAAAAGGAATGCAGGAATAAAATTGTTGACATTGTTCATAATTGCAGAAATAATCAGTCTTTTTCCATTAAAATTAAATCTTGAAGAATAAACAATACAATTTAAATCACATTAATATAAGTATATAATTAACTAAAGCAAAAGAAATTACATCAATAGTTTATAGTTGTCCTTTTAGAATCATTATATTTAATATTTAGGGGCACTTATCTTGAAGCACCATTAATCCTAAAATAACTTAGTGAGCAAATACAATAAACTGAAATCCATATAATGCCCCCAATTAATTTTTATGTACATGGTTTTTTAAACCTTACCCTGCATCACTATTGTACCAAAAACAAGACCAAAAAATAAAAAGCTGCATCACTAGGAATGATGAGAATGAAACCTCACTCTGCATTGTTCTAGCCTTTGTGCTATTCACCATATTTCACCGAGATTCCAAATGGAGATAATTGACATTTGCACATAATCTAATTGCATATCCTACTTCATCCATCCAACCAGCACTACTAATGAAGCAAGTTTGATGTGATAAAAAGTGGTGAAAATGGATATGTTTTTCCCATAGCAATGTGATGACCCAAAAAAAAAAAAAGGAAAAAGTTTCATCACAAGTCTTTCTGATAATGTTACCTGTATTATCTGTCATATTGGACAATACCAATAGCCTTAACACTTATTTCCAGTACTTAGAACACTCCATAAATAGGATCCATGCTTTACAACAATAATTTCTAGCAACGTTTATTTCAGTAGCATTACTAGGCGTGGTGAGAATGAAATAGTTAATTTATAACTTTAAACCCACAAATAAGCAAAATATAAGAATGAAAATAAGGTGAAAGTTTATGAGCTTACCGTGCTGCACATATGGACAGATAGCACGTACCCAGCATATTTTGAAGCTGCAAAACAAATAAGACAAATATAAGATCAGTAGATACAAGTAGACTTAAATACACTCGGTGATCATATTGACACCTTGTTATGTTGAACAGGAACAGAAACAACAATGATATGACAAAAACCTAAATAACTAGATATATCATAAGATAGGGGTAATTTTCCTAAATGAGTTCAGGCCTATTTATTTATTATTTATTGATAGAACTACGGGCCTTTAACCGAAGTCTTCATAAGTTGAGTCCCAGCTTGAGAGTCTCAAGCAAGATCAATTATAATATAAGCCAGATTGAGGCACTTGCCAATCCAAACCTTAGAGGGAAGGGGTCTGGGGGAGTTATTAATTATGGCCAGACAGAAATTTAACATTTTATAAGGAAAATTGTATCACTTACTCTTCTTTAAGCCAGCAGGCTTGGCAAGCAATAGAGAATTCATAAATGCACCTATGTTCTCGCGTAAATAATCCTCTGAGAAGCTTACCTGTGGATATCACTATAAGTATATGACAGATGGCATCTCATATAACACAACTATTCCGCATAATATGAAGTCTATCATGAGTTGGAAGAACAAAAATGCACCTTTCCAATTCCCACATGCACAATTGATTTACTTTCCATTTTAAACTCAACACGGCCCTTTCTTAGCTCTTTCAACTGCCCGGCAATATCACTGGTCAGAGTACCCAGCTGTGGAAAATATTAATACAATCACTCAATAAGTTAATTATAATCTATAATTAGCAGTTCAATGAAAAAAATTAAAGAGCAAATAAGTGTTAAGAAGCTTACTTTCTTGTCTGGCATCAATCTACGCTTTCTAAGATATTGTGCTATCTGCAAAACAGTTCACATAAGCTCCAGTAGAAAGTGAAAATTTACAGGTATAAGACCATTCTAAATTCAAAGCACCTTTCCAAGATGAGGTGCCATTCCTGGAGTTGAGAAGCACTTTTCAACTCTGAGCTTGTTATGACCATCTACAGAAAGCATAAGATCAATAAGACTGTTGCTTGTTAGACAAAAAAATAATCAAGACATTGATTTTTACTCAAAGGATCATATATCATAGGCATCAAGAGAACAAGTTACAAATGGTGAGGCACCCAAGACATGATTAGTATATCACCCCTGCACTATCAATGGTACTCAACGTGTCTCAAAATGAGCACAAAACCGGTCAATCAACAAAACTATTGTCATAAATTTTCTTTAATGGACACATACTAGTTGATTGTCATGTGTGCTCACCAGAAATAACCTGTGCATTCTCTTTTCAAAGATTTAGCGTCGTCAAAAGCAATCAATATAATGAATAAAATTACTAGGAGAAAGAGATTATTTTATTACTAGCAATCTCCTCAACGAGCTCTTTACCACCAACTATATCTGCCCCTGCAGCTCTAGCTTCCTCTGCTTCTGCCCCTTCTGCAAAAACAGCCACACTGACAGCCTGGAAAATGTGTTTAATTAGGTGCCAAACATACCATTATATGAATAAATAAACACACAAAAGTTACCTTAGGAGCACCATGAGGCAGAGTCACAGTACCACGAACTGCCTGCCACAGAGTTGTAATTGTTATCTTTTGAAGAAATGATTGACAAAATCGCTTATAATAATGTTGTAGGGCAGGTAAGCAAAAAATGTTTACAAAGGCACAAAAAGGAAATTTGTGTTATGTTTGGAGGCACTAATGGGAAAACTTACCAGATTTATTTATTCAACACAAAATAATAATAATAAAATACACAGAACCCTTAGAACTGGTTTGAAAGAGGATTGTGAAAGATATTATTAAGTACTTGTTAAAATCATCTCCTAAGAAAAATCTAATGTTATTCAGAAGTTTCTGAATAGACCATACTATATAGATTCTATAACTGTCAATTTTCAGAAGGAGTAAAGATACAGACAGGGAAAGTAATTTGGGGTGGGACAATTCAAAGTTATTACAGAAAGGGCAAAGTCTTGTAGCACATGGCAGTTGTATAGCATGCATGGGTGTGTGCGTGTGCTCAGTTGAAAGACGTCAAGAACTGCTAGATATCAATCCTCTAAAGCATATGTCTGCCAACTTTTTAGAGAGTCAGAGAGTCTACAACCTTTTTAATACATCACTGCCATCAAGCCTAAGTTGTTATCTATATCAAACTCTTATTTTAGATGGTATTCATAGAACAGCTCACACACAATGGATCAAAACAGAATAACAAGAGTTTAAGATATATTGGCACATACCAGCTCTGTTCGCTTTGATTCAATACCCAATCTTACATGCACTTCAACAGTTTCATCAAATCCTGCCTTGGCATTGGCCTGAACAATAATCCAACGTATCAAATGAAGTTACCAATGGACAACTTGAGCTTAAATTGAAAAACAAAACAAAAAAAAAAAGATGTGTTTGTTTATCTGGTACTGATTATCAGCAATCCTAAGTCCTAGTTAATCTAGCCCTATTTCTAAAACAGAAAATATTACAAGTCAGATCAAATGAACTGGTTCGACACTACGCTACAGCAGTTAAAATAGTATCAAGTTTCAAAAATGTAAGAAAGAAAATGCTTCAGAATACAAGCAGAGACATACTTGAATTTATATATTCATTTATCTACACAGGCATTGTTATACTTCCATCACAATATTCTTAGTCTCTAAATTGATCCCCATTACTAAGAAAAACAAAAAAAGACATAGGTAAAATTGATCCAGTCTTCCTGCTACAGATTTACAACTTGTTGGTGTAAATTTCAGACCTTCATTGCAATAGGTTTCAGGTTATAATACCAGGAAAACGCCAATGTTTATATACTATATGCAAAACTACAGGATATCTTTTGTTATACCACTCAAATATAGAAGTTTGCAGTAGATTGCTGTTGCATACAACAAAAGCCACCAAGTATTGTTTAGAATATAGTCTAATAAGGGCTGTTTCCTAAAAAGTTTTGAACAAGTCACAAATCAGATGTCCCATAGAAGTTGCTCCGAACAAAATCATATACATTTATCAAAGTTCAAATATAATATATCCTTCTTAACAGGTGATCAAAAACTTTTTTTTTTTTTCACCTCAATTTTCTAAGTCAGTGCCTTTTTCACATTACAAATAGCCAAACCATCTCATAGAACTGATAGGTAGACATATTGGTTCAAGTTAGTACGAGGAATTATCAGCCAAACAAAAGTCAAAATCCACTCAGACAAAAACTGAGTTTGGGACCTGAACTGCCACTCCAGTGTCCAGTTCATTGAAGAAGATCGAGCAAAAGAAATATCAACTCAACTCAACTTCTGCTTCTATTAGTGTGTACTACTAAGTTTAACTGCTTATCTCACAATTCAAAACTAATACAAGAAGTATATAATTTTAAAACTTCACATTTCTGATAATTTCTTAGCAATAAATAAAAGCTTTTAAGTTTTAAAAGTAGACGTTTCACCTGACCTTAACTTGACGAATTGCCTCCACCAAATCAAGAATTGGCGGCTTCTCCTTCTGCTTCGCCTTTATCAGAGTCGGAAAAGGAACCCGCACCTTCTCCACTTCCGCAGCTCTCATAAACTCCCTCTTCAAATGATCACCTGCCTCAATTTTCCTCCTCTCTTTCTCAATTTCTTCGTTCTCCTTCGCGCCTTCTTCAGCAGCAGTAGCAGGCTTAAATTCAGGAAGCGGCGCCACCCGCAAAGGATACGACACTGGCAATATCGAAGGAGCGTCCTTAACATACCGAATATCTTCTCGGGTCCAACCCCGGCGTGCTTCTTGGGCATCAGTCGCCAATGCAGGTCCATGTGGACGGCGAGGAGGCGTCGATGCCAGCGACTGATCTTGTGACTGAGCTTCGGAGGGTGCAACACTATCTGGTGGCGAGGGGTCTTTAGGTTTCAACGCGTACGAAACGGGCTGGATAGAAATGGATTGGGAGGGTCTCCTTGGAGGATCTGGAGGCGGAGGATTTGACTCTGATTCATCGGGTTGCGAAGATGAAGAAGAAGAAAGGGATCTCCAAGAAACAAGAAAAAGGGGAGAGTGGAAGGAAGGTGGGTGATTAGCGAGGCATTGGCGGCGAGCTTGAGAGAGAAGCAGCTTCAGGGCCGCCATGGGAGTGTGGGAGTGACGCTGTGAACGAGGGACCCAAAGGGCTTTTCGGAGGTTTAGACAGAAGTTCGCTGCTGCACTGACCACTGAGAGGCAAGATGAGGCCCATGGGTCCGGGTTTCGGAATACCCGCACTTATAAACATGGGTCGGGTCTCCAAAATATCGTAACTTTGTTTTACAAAGATATATATATATATATATATATATATATATATATATATATATATATAATTTATTAAGTATTCAGATTCCCATTTTGGATTATATTGACATATAGATTTGACTTTGTCGGGGCTACAATATACATATTCAGATTCCCATTTTGGATTATATTGACATATAGATTTGACTTTGTCGGGGCTACAATATACATATATATATATATATATATATATATTTTAATTTGAATAAATTTTAATTTGAGCTATGATTACGTGAGTGAGAATTTAAGTTAAAAAAATCATAACTTTGATTTTTCTTCTTACATCGAAAAAAAAAAATTCATAAGATTTTTTCTGTATATTAATTTCTTCGAATTTTATATATTTGTGTTAAATAAAAACAAATTCTTCTTAATTTCAATTGCTTAATTACTGCTTATGCTATATGAAGTTTGCATTTTTATTTTTTACAAAATAATAATGCATATAGATAACTCTAATGTTACTTGTTATATCAAAATGGGACAAGATCTATCAAGAGATTGATTTAAAAAAAAAAAATCTACCCAATAAACACCGTGGAGAAGAAAAATAATAATTAATATATAAACGGTTCACGTTAAGTAGAATTTGAACATAAACAACAAGATAACCATTGAAATGCTAGGCCTGATTGTTTTTATTTTCTGGAAATAGTTTTATATTTTAAAAAAAAGTCTTTGAAAAATGTGTTTTGTTTGCTTGTCTTTAAAAATAGAAAAATATAATAGATGTTTTAAAAATAATAAAATCAAAACAACTTTTTAATATTTTAAACTAGTATTTTTTGTTTTTATTAATGGCAAATTTATAATGTTGTGATGTGTTCTCACTTCTCCCTGTTCTCTCTCTCTCTTTATTCTCCTCCCTCTCTCTCCCCCTCCTTTCTCTCCTCTCTCTTCTCTTCTTTCTCTCTGACATATTTTTGTTTTTGTATTTTTGAATTTTTTTAAAACAAAATTTTCAAACAAATTCTTCTATTTGTTTTAAACTTATTTTTTAAAAAATTATTCAAACAAATTTTTTTACTCTTTTGTTCTCAAGACTTATTTTGGAAACATGTAAACAAAATTGCTCTAAAAACATAAAAACTATCACAATCAAACAAGCCCGTTATCATTTTTCTTCTGTAATTTAAACCAACCTGTCTTAACGTAGTGTTTTAATCTTTAACAACGAATGTGTGTATAGATATACACATTGATGTTTCAAAACATAATGATATTCAAATACATTATTACTTAGACAAATAAAAAAATTGACGAGACAAAATCTAGTATTGTTTCAAAACATAATGATATTCAAATATATTATTACTTTTTACTTAATCTATTCTTCTATTTTCACTCTAATCAAATATAACCTCCACAAGTAGACATGTAACAAAAAGCATAGCAAATAAAAGGTGTAATTTTTTTTTTTGGGGGGGGGGGGGGGGTTTTGGGATAGCATGTCCTTGAATCGTATGAAAAGAGGCCTCGTATGCAAGGAACAGCAATATGATGTTCTGATACCTGTTTATGAAGAAAGGAGAATAGAAGATACATGATCTTCCAACGACCAAAATTCCAGATCCAATGATACTTCGTATCAATCATGATCTAATTTGCATCTTTAACTTTCAGGGTGTCAAATTTGACTACAAAGAAATACTTTTTTTTTTTAATTGTGAAGAAATAAAGAATTTTAAGTTAGATACATCGTACAGGACTTGGAAAAGCAATTTTTTTCAATTAGACTCTTGTCTCTATTTTATATTGATGAATGGATCAAATCAAATGTAACTGGAGTCCCCCAATAGTAACCCAAGCATGTCATCAGGTGTAAGTAGAGTTGTTCCCCCAAGAAGCAATTCCATATCAGGTCTTCCGCTTTCAGACAAGGCTTCCTGAGCTTCACGTACCTTTTGGCATAAAACATAACACAAAACTGGATCAGGTTTTTATTTTTTATTTTTTAAAAAAAGACAAGTTTTAGTTAAAACTTCTTAATTGCTTGCTAGCAGATTTTCCGATAAAAATACAAAATATAAAGTAAATTTATTAGAAAATCCAATCATAAATTTACTTATATTCAAGGTTTTTGGAAGGGGACAATGAATATATAAGGACATGAGAAAAAAGCAACTACGATGTCATTTTTCCAGAAATACTTAAGTACATCAGAAGTACAAGAGGCCAACAAGAAGGAGGAGAACTAAAAATGAGGAATAGAGAGGTGACTAAGGCGTGTAAGAATTTCACCTCAAGCCCATTGATGCCTCCAATCACAAACACCAAAATGACGTTCTGATCAGCAAGACTAGGCTTTGCCTGCAGCATTTTCATGAGATAAATGAAAAGGGAAAAGAGAGAGAGAGAGAAAGAGAGAAGAGAGAGAGAGAGAGAGAGAGAGAGAGAGAGAGAGAATGGTCCACATATTTAAAGAAATGGACCGTTGAAGTAAATTTTCAGCAAAGGTTAAGAGACCATAATCACCTGACCAAGGCCAAATCTTCCAAACCCACTCTTCAAAAAACGCCCCACAGTGGAAGAATGATATTCTAACCCCGGTACATCAAACTTGCCCAACACCCTTGTTAGCAGTTTATAAAGTAATCCTTTCCCCATTGAGGCATCATCACTAAAATTAGCCTCCATGGTCAACGATCCATCCCTCGTTGGTATATTTTTTCTTTTCAAATTGGACAACTTATGAAGGAATTTAAAAAGGTGATCCACCCTATCACGCAACTCCAACTTCAGCTGCATGTCACCATACGCTTGCTCATTTTTATTATCATCCTCAACATCTTCATCGCCCCATTTGCCCCATTGGTCATCGTCAAGATCATCAATGTCTAGTTTTGGAGATTCTTTGGTTGTTTCTTCTGACTTTGACACACTTAGATTAGCTTCAAGCTCTTCCCTTAGTGCATCTAGAAACTTGAGTTTGGCTACCGATGGATTTTCAAGAATGGCATCCACAACAGCTTCTTTTAACAAATGTTCCTCTTGCCAAGAGAATGGGCCATCAGACCCAGATGTTGGAAAATTCTCCCCAGCCAATATATATCCAACAATCATCAATAACAAAGCATCTTGCAAAGATAGTACCCCTTCTGAGAGCTCCTTTTGAGCTTTATTTCCATGTGATCCCAATAAAGCACTCTTATTGATGAGATCACCAATTTGTGCAGCAAGACTTTGACTGGTTTCTCCAGAACTTACACTAAGAATCTTCTCAGCACTGATAAATGCATCCCATTTGGCACAAGTTGATTCCTCAAGGGTCAATAGAGTGGCAAAAGCTAATTGAATAATTCCTTTGTTTCTCACTAAAGACGATTGGCTCCTGCCCAATGCTTTGATCATAGCTTGCAACTCTGGTTTTGTTACATGACCAGGACGAGATTTCACATTCACATTTACATTATCCCTGCGCAAAGTTTCTTGTAACCATTTCTTTACTAGTATGGCTCCATCTTTTGTTCTTCTATCTAGTAAAGCTTCCAAGAATGGCATTCCACGGAAATTTTCAGATGATATTAAAGACCCAGTGAGCATCTCTACGACAGAGTGAAGAGGCTTTTCATGAATTCTCTGACTAAGATTGAATAAATCTGCAAGCTGAGAATCAGAGGAACAGGAATTCCATCCACAAAGAAAAGCTTCAACACTTTCTAAAAGACGAAAATGGTCCAGTTGGCAATCTTCTTCAATTAGTATCTTCCCAAGTGGTATTTGAACATCTAAGGGAGGGCGTTGCAGGTAGGAAGTGTGATGTTTGAGTTGGGTTCCTGAACCCTTAACTTGGGGATGGGGAGTTGTTCTACTCCTACGGGGCAAACATGAAAACATACGATCAACTAGAGAGTCCCCATGACAGCAAGGAGTAAGAAGATCAAGTGTGCGATCAATCAGTAACAGCCCTGCTGATTGTTTACGGCGGCCTACATCATACAGACTTGACATGCCTGTCAGAAGCTTCCCAACAGCTTTTGACATATCACCAAGGGAGAAAATTTCCAATTTCAAGTCCATCTACATGATTAAGGAAAGAACTAATGGTCAGTCATAGTATTAATAGCCACAAAAACAATTTCTAAAGTGAGGGTATATGGTACTGTTAATGCAATGGAATAATTAGTAATACTCTTTTAACATAATATTTAACCTAGTCAGTTTATCTAAATGGCCTTGTGCATGCTCTGCTATGATGGTATGATCGTATTAAATAACAGTTCTATTGTGCATCTTCTGTGCCATACAAGTTTCTAACAGGGGAGGAACCAAGAAGCATGGTTGAATATACTACAAGAATCAGGAGAAATTATACAATTTCTGACATAAGTTGCCAGAAGGAAGGTGACATCTCAGTAAAAGGATGCACATCACTAGTTACCTTGGATGCCAAATGGTAGAGAAAGTGTGCTGTAAGAGTTGCCCCTGGAGGCACCTCATCGAAATCAGAGAGTGCACCAGTGCTTAAGGGAGGCAACCCAGGACTAAGGGAATCTTCGTGTTCAGTGGATAAGTATGCTTCAGCTACCAACCCTTCTGAAGGTAAAACAAATACTTTTGGTGAAATGGGACATAAAATCATAGGAAAATGATTAACAGAAACAATCAATTTGGACCCTGCATCTTCAGTGTAGTCTAATGGATTATCTTCATATGAATTTCTTCCACTTGAACTAGCTTCAAAATGAGGAACATCTTTTCCACTGGAAAGAAATCGTGAGTGTCCTTCTTCAAAGTTCAAATTTCCCTGTAAGTTGCTGCCAAACAGCCTAGAATTTGACCCAGATTTCTTAATTAGTTCTTCATAATCTTGAACCAACAAGGATTCATATTCCTGATATGCATCTGGTCCCAAAGGTGAATCAGGAAATGCTGAATGAGCTACCTGCATTTTAATGAATATTAGAATGTCCCCAATGAAAAAGGAACATAAAAAAAGACAACTTAGGACATGGAATGAGATAACTCTAAACTTGCAACCTTAATAAAATATCATCCTTTGCTGATATTTTCTGCTCTATGGTGACTCCATGCCTTTACTCACTGAAAAAATATTTGCAATTATCCAAACTGACTTAACTTTATATGAGCTGCAATTGTCCATGCTAATTATAAAAAAACTATCTGACAGGATGGAATAGGGATATTGGGAATATTAGGACTATTGAGCAATACATTTAATATTTTACATGGATTGTTGTTGTTATTGTTGTTGTTATTATAAGGATAAATTCTAGTAAATTAAGGATTATCAATAATTTTAAATGATAAGGAATTGCTTTGTAGCATTGTCCTAAGCTTTTTATCAGACTAAAATTACTACTGAGATTGCAACTGCGTTCCTGTTCTGCCTCCATTCTTTCTCTCTCCACCAAATCCCTCTCTTTCCTTTTACTATTCTGTGTTTATAATCATCTTACATCACTATTTCGACTCTTTTTCATTACCTGGGATGACACAAAACTATATTACAGAGGTATGCTCCTAACAGGACAACAGCGCTTCATTCTCTGAACAACTATTGAAACTGTTTTTGCTTCAAGCCACCAGCTCACCACTAATACTATAACTAGGGGTGTCAAATGGGTCGGTTGGATTAAGATGGGTTTGAGTATGGTCAAAAATGGATGGGTCAAAAACCATTTAGGACCCATTTAAAACTTTATACGATTCATTGGTTGACCCATGAGATCAATCCAACCCAACCATTAACCCATCCTTTTTCTTAAAAAAAGTTTGTTTAATTTATTTTTAAATTAAAATTCCCAAGAACAATTTAATCCATTTTCATCCCTACATAAAAAATTCTTGCTATTTCAATTCTAGTAATATTTTAATCAGTACTTTTTTTGAATCAAACAAAGTGGATAAGTAAATAAATATATACATATCTAATACACACACACACATATATAAATATAAGACTTGGAACAATGACCCGGTGATGAGTTTGGGTCACTATTACTAGTCCAATTGGGCCACCGGATTATTAGTTAAATTGGAAGAATTATTAATGCGTGTATATATGTGCTCACAAACTTAGATAATATTTTATACTTAATTTTAATGAAATAGGTGCCAAAATAAATACCAAAAAATATTAAAGAATTCTAAACTTGGGAATATATATTTTTCTGTGTGTGCGTCTATAGGTGTGTGTGTGTGTGTGTGTGTCTGTATGAATGTACGTGTGTATGTGCATGCACGCATGCACATGCATGTGTGCATGGGTGTGTGTACATGCTTGTGGGTGTCAGTGGGCATGTATGTATATGCGTGCACGCAAGCATGTAAGTATGTGCATGCATGGGTGTGGGTGTGCACATGTGTGTGCACTTAAACAAATCTATATTAACTCTTGTAAGTCTGACCAACCATGTTAGTATTGCATAATTAATTGGATTTTGTGTTGAATAATCATACTCACCATTCAAGACTTTAAGTACACAAAAGCTAAGAATCACTACAATGGTTTGAAACAGTTCAAGTACTTCAATGCTCCAATCTCCAATAGTGCTCTAATCTTTAGTATGCATGCGTGTAAATGAGTTAAGTGGTTACCCATGGGTCAACCCACTTAGGAGCCATAATAAATGAGTCACCCATTTATGACCCAAGTCAAATTTGAATGGGTTGAATTGGGGTCTAAGAGTGGGTCGGTTGGGTAAATGATTTTGGGTCAATTTTGACACTTTGGTCTTCTAATAAGCAAAGTACTCATGATACCAACGAACAAACCATGAGTTATGAAGCCGCCAAAATTCATTAGTGAAACAAGTATAGCCCATTGTACAGTTGCGATAGACAAATAGAAGATAAAATATTGTGAGCGTCAAGTTAAAAAGATTACTGTCTCTACAGCTATTGCCTACATAATGCTAAAAATTTAGATAAACAGAAAATACTGCTTAATAGAAATACAACAATATGGCAAAAGTAACAGAACAAATTGAGATGACCTAACTTCATTACTAAATAGCATATAATATACCTCCTTCTCAAAGAAAAGGACCAACTTGCTTTCTTTTAGATAAGGTTATTACATAAATGTAAGGCCAAATGCCAAATGTCATAAACTTACAAAAAATCAAGTGCATAGGTGAACCCAACACTGAGTTTACAGAACAAGGAAACAAAATACTGAGAAATATAGAGCTGAAAAAAATAATTTAAAAAAACAAAGTCAAACAGCCAAGAGCAAAAACTGATAAGCACCTCTGAGATAGATGTAAATATAATACAGTGACGGACAGTTTGATGCGTGCTCAGGCAACGTAAAATATACCGATGTGCATTGCTTAGTAGACTTGATGTGATAACGACAAGCTTCCTCGCAGGATTAAAATAGGAGTTCCAATCAACCACCTGAACAACAAGCCATAAATTAAGAGTAGATTATGCTTGAGGTAGACTACCTAAATTAAAACATGAATTATTACAGTAAAAACAAATTTGGAAAAGAGGTAAAAAGCTGAATCAGTGAATGGGAAGCATCAATACACGTCATACCAACTGGGCATCTGATTCATGCAGTATTGACTATAGAAATAGCATGCTAGGGGATGGAAAAAATAAGCATCAACATGTAATTTATCATAACCAGTAGGCATTGAAACTTTTGACTTTTGTTGGTTCAAATACATGTCTCTGAGTCTCATGAGATCAAACTAAAAATATGAAACAGACTGGGAAAAAGAAAGATATTATGCAACCTTCAGTATTTAATCTTGTAGTGGCAGCTCTTGTCTTTCACCGAGAAGATAAGCAGACATAAGTCATACTGGCCCCATTCACTTAAAGAATGAAAATAAACCTACTACGTTATGCCGACTCTAATTATAGTCATATAAGACCCAATTTCATATTGTATGCAGGGATTACAATTTTGACAATTGAGATACATCAGGTAGTACTCATTAGCCAACTTAGTAATTGTCACTTCAGTCATATTATACAATTCTTTGGAATTTCCAGTTGATTTATATTTTCAGTTACATATAACAAAACCTAAATTCTAGACCAAGTATCTATTTACTAATAATTACTACCAAGTCAAATATAGATAAACATAAAACTATTTTTGAATTTGACTTAAGACAATAATTATCCTACCCCAATTCACCGATATGACCTACTTCAGAAAGCATCAATATTCAATGATTAGAAATTTTATTTTCTATCCACCTAAATCTTTTATTTAAGTTGGGACAACGCCAAAAGAAGTACCCTTGTGAAGTACAAATCCAATTCTCAAGTTCCTAAAACATTCATTCCTGTTGTGGCTTGCAATAAAATCTTCTTTTAAACCAAGAAATTAATAATATCCTCAAATTATCTACCTTTTGAACAAATACCAATCACTCAATGGTCATCAAATCTGTTTAGCTGGTAGGAAGCAACAAAGGACACCTCTAGCAACATATGACAACACTCACCGCATCAAGTGGACTCATGTTTTCCAAACTGCAAATAGCTCGTGCTCCAAGTTCTAGAAGTACAGGATATGCCCCACTAAACTGGAAACTCTCTGTAGTCCCAGCATCTAAGCAAACAATAGCACCTTCAACATGCTCTGATATCTGAAAAAGATACAAGATGCAGAACATTCATGTAGTAATCAACCGAAAAAGATCACATAGGTACAGCAGCTTCATATATAGTTAAATAGCATATGAAAATAAAATTCAAATTCAAAGGTGCAAAATAAGATGCATAACTGCAACTACATTGACTACAGATATTTCCAACAAGCCCTGGATAATCAAAAGAAAAATTCCTTATGAAAGCAGCAAGTTGTATATTGCCTAATTTTTATTTTATCTTATACCAAACAAATAAATGCATAAATATGTTCATTATAACTAAAGCAAGACAAAGTATTCAACTTGGACAATTAAATTAACTGAGGACCAAGAATGAAAAAGAAATAATGAAGTAAAGTAATTGGTTGAGATTAAAAAAAATGCAAGAATTCAGCAATTAGTTGGGATGCATCAATACAGAACGTATGCATTTAATCTTTCAAAATCAAATTGATGATTGTTACACTGCTTATTCATTTAAGGGTCCACCATCAAAATGCAAGTCCAATAGAAGTTCTGTAGTTTGACATAGTAAAAGAAACTATATTAGACTCTGAAGAACTATGACAAGTATGCAACTAGGATGCCATATTCCCTGCACTTAGAAACATGCTCAGAGATACCCTCTTATGCTCTCAATATAGAATTAGTATTGAGGCAACTCCATGCCTTTTGAGACTGCAAATTCTCACTAAGTGAGAGTCCACTCAGGTCCACTGTTGACACAAACTCCATGGACAATTGGACAGCTTGGTGGAATTACATGCCACATAACTAACCATAAGCTCGAAAAAGACGCCCTAAACCAGATGAAGATGGACCTGATCTTATTGACCTATGATCATAGTTAACTCATTTTTTCGTTCCAAAACAGTTATTTGTAAATCCCTATGGGACTAGGTGAATGATATGTGTATGCAGGATCCATCCAATCACTCCCATCTTGTAATTTGGCTCTTGAAGCCAAGACTAATTAGAGGAAAAGACAGATTCTTCTAGTAGCATTACTATTACTTCCAACGTCCAACAAGGAAGTCATGTCAAGCCCGTACCCCCTTATTCCTTGCTCCCTTGTCAAATGACCAGCTTTATATCGCTGAGATTTGAGTTTAACTTAAGAACAAACAAGATCTACGTAACCTGAAAAAGTGTGCAAAAAGCCTACGCATCTAATTGCAGAATCTTCAGACCCTCTGAAAGCTTTCAATGAAACAATAGAGACATCAAAAACTTCAATTCAGCATCCCACTTCACAAGGAACTTTGATTTCTTCACATGTTTTTGCAACCTTATGTTAGTACCAGCTTAAATGAGCCCGCAAGGAAAATTTAATTTTCCACTAGTCAGTAAACAACAAAATTGATCACGAAGCAAAAATACAGACTAACAAATGCTGCATCAAGAACAAGTTTGGACACAACAAGGACAAGAGATCATCATCAGAAAAGCAATTACCTGTCTAATGGAATCTATGCAAGATTTGGTTACATCAACCAGAGCCATGTCTGGAGCCACCTCAGTAGAAGGCACAATCAAATGAGATGACTTTCTTAAACAAAAAGCACCTCCTCCAAACTCAAAATTAAAGAAAACATTCGATCATAATTCGACACTCGCACGAATCATACAAAAGTCTACCGTTGAGCCATAACCTTGTATTTAGCTACACTTTTTGACGGTAGAATCATTCACACATCCTTAACGAAATCTGGTTCCTGTGTCACACACTCGCAGTTCCTCTTGATTTCACTGTATCTCTCTTTCCTTTCCCAGTTTCCTTCTTCGTGTCACTCGCCGTTCTTTTTTCTTTTTTTTCAGTGCGGGTAGTCAAGCTACTTCGGCTCTATAAAGTTTGGGTCGGTATAACAGTGGGCTAAGGCCAATTCCTGGTTGGCCTTTTATGTTTTTGGGTTTGGAAGGGCCTGAACTACTTCCCAAAAATTGATTTTTTGACAACATAAATCTTTCGGTCATTAATGATTTTTTTAACCCAAAAAGAAAAGACAACATAAATATGTTTTGCCCAAAAACCAAGGAAATAAGTATTATGATTTTTCTTGCTCACGTATATTAACGTCAATCAATTTTTATAAATAAGGATAAAGTTCGTAAAATGGTAGCATGGTTTGACTCATTTTTATTTTGATATCCTATAATGTTTTTTAGTTTGAATTATTACTATTTAAAAATTTATTAAGATCCAACTAATCTAGTACAAATTAGATTGTACTACAAAGATGTAAAGTTTTTCTAGTACTAACTTTTTCAATTTACAAGATTCAAACTCAGGATATTATTTAAGGAAAATAAATAACAAATCACTTGAACTAATTAACATTGATTGATGTCCTATAATTTAAAAGTTAACAAATGGATAATTTGTATTTTTATAGCATTAACACATAAGATATCTTAATTATTAATTTCGCTAAATATAGGACATACAGGGCAAAATGTACAATACCTCTTGAACTTAGGAATCATTGCATTTTACCCCCTTAACTTTTAAATTCGGCAAAATACTCCTTCTAACTTTCAGAGATGTGCAGAAAATCCTCTCAATTAAGTTTTCTAATCAGTTGAATTTTAGTCAACGATCTAGTCAACATTTTCATGTCTAATCAAATTAAATATATTCATGTGTGCATTGATTTGGTAGGGGTATTTTTAGAATTAAAAAAAAGAGCCATTTTTTAAATCAAGTGCAAGCAAAGGGAAAAAAAACTCCAAAAACTATCAAACCTTAAAACATTGAACCAATTGCACGCCATCAACCTTTGCAATCCCAACAATGAAGAAATGGCATTGTTCCAACTCAGGCATTGACTTGAACCTCACGTTGGAGTCCCATGGGAAATGGCCAGTTGGCCACACCTCAGGCTGAGGATCGTAGAGACTATAAACTATCACACATGCATCAACCCCATAAAGGATGAAAAGTTCACTTGCCTTCTTCATCATCCCCTTTTTTCCTTTCCTTGAATGTGGCCTTCCTCATAAAGTCATGGGCTATGAAAGCTAGGTTCACCTTCTTTTTGGTCATGGCTTTGCTCTACAAAGAAAAACTGAGAAAATTAGGAAGGACAGTGTTTGCTTTACATACACCAACTTGGGATATATGTAGATTGATATTTGAGGTACAAGTTTGAGATTGAAAATAAAAGTATGTGATGTGAATGAAAGGGGGATGTGTACAATGTTAGCTTTAAATCTCCTTCTATAAATGGAGGATACAAGAAATATGGGGCTTTAATTTTGAATTTCAATTTCAAAAACTAGCGATGAGTGTGAAATTTATTGGGTTGAGTTGTGGTGAAAAAACTTATTCTAAGAGCTTAATATTATTGGAATTTTGAAGAAATGGATAATTCTTACCAATGCTTTGACTATAATGAGCATTGAGGGGGTGTTAGCTTTATTTGTTTTATATATTATTATTATTATATTATTTATTTTATAAATAATGTTTAGTACTAACAATTTATTTAAATGGATTGACATATTAATGTTGTATATTTATGTACATTTTGGGACATATATATTTGGGGTTATCTTTAATTAGGTCCATGATAAGATCTTCTTGTATTTTATGTTGATAAACCTATTTGATATATTTTATAAATTGCTTTGGGGTGTTAGTGTAAATAATAAATATGTAGATGTTTGACCCTAAATAATAACAGTGATGTGGTGTTATTATAAAATGGGTCAATCTATGGGTTTACTTATGGATAGATGAATATAGATAGTAGTTCATAAGGTTATATGAGAAGATAAGTCTTTGGTAGAAACTACGTGTTCATTTGGATTTTCTATCAGACCAAAGGTGACAGAGAGTCTTTCATATCTCCCTAGAAAAGCCTACCCTTTTTGGGTCATGTTTGAGTTTGCGATGGATCAAGGTATACGCTCTTTTCATTCCTCATTTGTGTTCTTATTGCTTATAAATATCTATAAATAGTATATTCATAAATTGAAGTTTTCCGCATTACGTGATTTTGTGAATATTAACTGTCTGGCTTGTGATTATTCAAAATAATCTATCAATTGGTATCAGAGGCAGGTTCTGATAAGTAATAATAATCATTTTGTGTTTGAAAATCAAATTTGGGTTCATAAATTGAATTTTTTTGTGAAGAACTTATATGTGTAAAATTTCATTTTTGTTAAACTTAGGAAGTTTTAGGGTTCTTTTGTGTTAATTTCCTTTTTCCAGTGTAATTTGTTTCTGTTTATGTATGTTCCTTAAGGAACAAATCAAATTTGGGAGAAATTAGTGAAAATTAGGGATTTTTTTAATGAACCCCAAAAATTTGGGATTTCCTAATTGAAAGCAAATATGTGTGTCTTTGGGTGTTTTTCACTGATATTTTGAGGGTTTTAAT
This sequence comes from Biancaea sappan, assembly GCA_037074585.1. Classification (NCBI taxonomy): domain Eukaryota; kingdom Viridiplantae; phylum Streptophyta; class Magnoliopsida; order Fabales; family Fabaceae; genus Biancaea; species Biancaea sappan. Next base: position 79,669,698 of record CM073491.1, read on the forward strand.
TAATCTTATGTGTTTAGTTGTGTTAGACTTCATGAAATATGGGTTTTGGGGTGTGATTTAGGGTTTTTGGATGAAGAATAGCAGTTTTGGTAAAGAACGGTGATTTTTTGCAATTTTTCTAAATCGTCAGCGCTAAGTGCTATAGGGCCAATGCTCAGCGCTGGTCATCAGATGGCAATTTGTGTTTTGCCATCCCAGTGCTGAGCACTGGGCAGTTGCTCTGTGTGCTATTTTCTAACTTTGTACGTTGTTCTTATTTGAGGCTCCATGCTTAGCAGTCCTTGTCTTACTTGCACCATAAACTTCCATTTTTTTTCCATCAAAATTTTTCAAAACACACCATTGGGTTTTGCCATGAATTCTAATCAATTTGTGTTATGTTTTCTTGTTGAAATTAAGTTAATGTAAACAATTTGGTTACCAAAGTAGCTAATTTAGGTAAAGTTGGCATAGTTTCAATAGCAACAAAAAATGTGAAAAAACCTATACATGTTAAATATCCCAAAGGAGTTTAGTTGGTCAGGTTTAAGGTAGTCAATCATTGTATAACTTATTTGTGAAATTTGCTTAGTATGTGTTGGCCTAAAGAAAGATATATGCAGAGTAAGTGTGGTTGTTCTAAAATGATTAATTACATTTGTGTAGAAAGTGTCACTTATAAGTATTTATTTTGTCCAAAGACTAAAGGTGTAATTGTACTAGGCATATCTGAATATGATTAAGACCCTTCAGTGTGTACATGTGAATGATGTGTTATATCTCTAATTTGTATTAATAGAGCAATTGTATTTCACATGTACAAGTTGATATATATACTGTGTGTAATATATATATATATATATAATATGTGAGTTTCTGTATTATTAAATACACATATGTGTTGTCCTGAGTATATTATTTCTTGTTCTATTATAGTATCTATACTATAAACAAATCTACCTATTTTAATATTATTCTTATGCTTAATTGCACGAATAACAAAAGGATGAAATTAGCACATTATGATAGTGTTAGTTGCTTATATTAGACTATGAATTAAGGGTTGAACGCCCAGTAGAACTTATCAATAGTGGTATCACTATTTAAGAGAATTACATTTAAAAAATGTGAGCATTCAAATCACATGAGTCTACATATCATGCAACACACTACTTCAAAATCCATTCATGATGGGATTCTGAAATAGAGTGATGCTAAGAGTTTCTTGAAAGCGATATCTAACCGATTCGCTCCAAACAAAAAGGTCGAAACTAGCATTATTTTGACTTAAATAGTTTCAATGAGATATAAGGGCAAGGAAATGTAATGGAGTATATCATGAATATATCCAACCTTGTTACAGATTTGAGGGCACTTAAATTAGAGTTGTCGAAAGACATACTAATGCATTTGGTTCTAATGTTTCTTTCTCTTGTAGAGCTCACTGTGTGTAAGAGGAAGAGAGATTAAGATATAACAAGATTGAGAGTACTCACTTAACATCCTATTCTGGTACAAGGAGTATCTCTAACAAGAGAAAGAATACTCTAGAGAAAGACAATTCAGCTCAAAGGGATATCATAGCTTAAAAGGCAAACAAAAACAAGATGTGGGTGTCACTTTTTTTTTTCTTCACAAAAGCGATATGTATTTTAACTTCATCAGTTCTGAAGTTAATTTAGTTTCAGTGCCAATGATATTTGGTAGGTAGATTTGTGTACAACTACTCACACAAGTGTATCTGTACAATATTATGTAAGCAGCCGAACGCCAGTTGATGGTGAAAGATACATCTATAAGAGTAATGGTAATCGGGTGACTGTGGACACTATTAGCTTATTTAGCTTATTTAGATTATCTTTTAAGGAATGAACGGATATTAGATTTGGAAAATACTATTGTTGTACCATCTTTTAGACGGAATTTATTTTATGTTTTATGTTTGAACAAATATGGGTATTATTGTTCATTTTATAATGAAACATTAAGTGTTTTCTTAAATTCTAAATGATTATTTCTAGTTCATCGATTGATAATATTTATAGTTTAAAATGTGTCAAAACTGATAACTATATGAATATGCATTCTGTACAATTTGGTACTAAGCCTAGATTGACTGAAGATGACATAGGTGTTTAGGGCATATCTCTAAATAGAGTATGCAAATGTTTATGTCATATTACATTCTATAAGTATCCACTATTGAAAATATGGATGATTGTGATGAAAGTATTAAAGGTGAACTAGCTAAAGTTAAGAGAATAGATGCTACTAGAGCTTGTAAGACTTTGGAGTTGATACAATCAATATGTGGTTCATTCCTTATAGTTACTTGAAATGGACAACAGTATTCATCAACTTCATGAATGATTACTCTAAATTTGAGTACATGTATCTGTTACATGAGAAGTCATAGTCATTGGACGTGTTCAAAGTTTTCAAACCCAAAGTTGAGAGGAAATTAGGCAAGAAAATTAAGGCTATTATATCTAATAATGGAGGTGAGCTCTCCGGTATATACAATAGATTAGGTGAACAACGTTAGTATAATACCCGTAAAATTTGGAGTTATGTGTTTTTCAGTATTACGGTACATTATAGCATTATTTTAATACTTTTAATTTAGTTATTTTAATTTTTTTATATTTAATTAATTCTTTTGAATATTATTTAAGAAATTTGGGTGAAATGGGTAAACTGAGTATTTTTATGCTGTGTGATATATTTTCTTGGACTATGGAGTTATAAGAGAGGGATTTAATTTAATTAATTTAGAAATTAATTATGAATATATTTCATTGGTTGGACAAAGTGGGTTGGGTATTTAGGTATAGGTACCCATGGATCACCCATTAATGCATCTAACATAAAATAAGTCTTCATTTTTTCTCCCTCCCTATTTTTCACAAAGAGGCGTTATGGAGCAAGAAGAGGACGTGGTTTTCTCTCGACCTCTTCCATCTTTTCTTCCAATTTCTTCTATTAATCTTTGGTTCTCCCATTATTTTCTGGCTCACTGGAATTTCTAAAGCGAAAGGTAAGCTCCATCATCCATCTCTTTTTCATTTTTAGATTTAAAGCATTTTGCGTTGATTTGAGGTTCTAATGGATGAATTTAAGTATGGATATTAGTTTAAAACATTTCTACATGTTGGATAATAATTATAGAACAAGAAATTTGGAGAAAACTATGAGAAATTCTTAGTTTTGGGGTTAAAAGAGATAAAATTCAAAAAATAAGAAAAGTTAAAAGTTTTAAAGGAAAATTTGATGTTGTGACTTAAATTATTAGTTCAAATTGGGGGTGTTAATGTCAAAATAATCCTTAAACATCAAGGGTGAAAATCCATTGAAGAAATCAAGAGAAATGATGAAGATTTGACCCCAAAATTCATGAAAAACTAAGAGAAAAGTCACAAATTACTGTAGCAGTTGCAAATTTCCAGATTCGACACTATGCACTAATAAAATATTCAACTTACTATTCATGAAAATGACATTTCTAATAATGCAATTTACTGTGGAAAATGCGGCAGACGGTTTAGAATTGTTTTGTTACTATTGAAAACTTAAAGGGAAAACTATCCTTTCACCTTAAACCTTTAAGTTTCTTTTCAAATCAGTCCTTTCAATTTAGTCCCTGAGGGTATTTTTACACATAAAACGTCATTTTTTTCTACGAATTTCTTTCTAGTTTTCTCTTATGACCAAACCACATCTAGTACTTGACATTTTGATTGTATAAGTGCACAGTATCGTATACGTAAATAGTATTATACGGGTAAACAGTATTGTATACTAGCATAGTAACCATAGTTTGTAAATACACATTTATATTTTATTTTTCATGGGTATTACATTAAGGGATACCTCAGAGATATATCTTAGGTGTTATTCGTATAACTTATATGCCTAATTTTTGGGATGTAATAGTCAGGGGCCTTTTGCTAAGTATTTTGGCTGAGTGTCAGATAGTGTCATAGTACACCATGTTGGGAACTCTTAGTCAAAGTGGTATTGTTGAGCAGCATAACCCTATTCTTAAGGACATGGTGAGAAGTATGATTAGTCATTCTTCTCTACCACAATCACTTTGGAAGAGACTCTTAAGACTGCTATGTATATCCTTAATAGAGTACTCAGTAAAGCAGTAGACAAGACCTATATGAGTTGTGCATAAGAAAAAAGCCTAGTGTTAGGAACTTACATGTTAGGGGTTGTCCAGTTAAGACTAAGTCGTATAAGCCTAATAAGAGAAAATTGTACTTAAGGATTGTGAATTGCTAATTTGGGTGGTATGACCCTTAGATCAGCTTTTTCTTTGAGATCGATAATGCCAAGTTTATTGAGGATGTTGGTCATAGTAGGAATGATTAACTAAAAGACATTGTGTTTGAAGAGGAATACAAGAATATTTCTATTACAGTCATAGGAACACTTGATCATGTAACACTACCTGAGATAGTTGAATCTATGAATGAGGGAATAATTGAAAATACTATGGTCTTGAGAGAAAGATCACTCCTATTTAGGATCAAGAGATTCATTCTCCTAAACCTGAATAACAACAACAAACCTCAAGTTGAAGTGCTATAAAGGAGATCCACTAGAGAGAGTATAAGTGCTTATTCAAATGATTGTGTCATTTATTTGAAGGAGCATACATTTGACATAGGCATGCAAGATGATCTAGTCACTTGCATGGAGGCTATGTCATCCAATAACTCTCAAAAGTCAATTCATGCCATGAGGGATGAAGTGTAATCCAAGGTTAACAATAAAGTGCATATGGGAGCTAGTAAAGTTACCACATGGTGCGAGACCAATTAGTTGTAAATGTGTGTTTACAACCAAACAAGACTCGAGTGGTAATATCAAAGGATATAAGGTAACCAAGGGTTGTGCTTAGTAACTGGACGTTGACTTTAAGGAAGTCTTCTCTTCAGTTTTTGAAGGATTCTTTTAAAGTCATAATGGCACTTGTAGCTCATAGTGATTTCGAACTATATCAAATGGATATGAAAACAATGTTTTTTAATGGTAAGCTATATAACTCCATTTGTGGTCTTGAGCGGGTATCCTGTGTTGATTTCATCTTTTGGATTCAGAGAGAATCTGATTGTGTATGCATATACCTCAAGTTGAGTAGAGAAAACTTGTGATATTAGTTCTGTATATCAATGACATACTGTTAGCTAGCGACAATATATCTTTTTTGCATGAAACCGAGTCCTTTCTTTCAAACAAATTTAAAGTGGAAGACCTTGGTGAGGCATATTTTGTTTTGGGGATTCAGATCTGTAGGGATCGCACCAGGCATACTTTGGATTTATTGCAAAAGACATATATTTAGAGAATCTTGAGCTGATTTGGCATGCATTATTATGCACCGAATGACATACCTATAGCCAAAGGTGACATATTTAACTTGTTTCAATGTCCTAAATTGGACGTAGATATAAGGGAGATGGATAAAATTTCATATGCTTCGACTATGGGAAGTCTATTGTATGCATTGGTGTGTACGCGTTCTATTTTGCCATACATTATGGGAGTGTTGGGCAGATATCACAATAACCCAAGCATGGCTCATTAGGTAGGAGCTAAATGGGTCATGAGGCGCCTTCAAAGGATGAAGTTCTATATACTCACTAATCAGAGGTCATATCGATTTGAGATCATTGGTTACTCCAATGTTAATTTTGTGGAATGCATGTTAGGCTATGTGTTCATGTTGGCGAAAGAGCTATATTCTTGAAAAGTGTCAAACCGACACTCATAACTTCTTTAGTCATGTCACATCCCAAAAATTGAGCATGTGAAAAGATACTACTCCTTGGATAAAATTCTCAAACATACGTTATATACATATATTCTGTAAGGTTTTACATTCAACCTTAATCATTCATTCCACACTACAGAATTATATTCATCTGATAAGCAAATATAGACATACATAGTCTGATATTTCTATCTCATCGCAAGCCTAGGAGACCTATAGAAAGTACAGAGCGTTTCTAGTATCCACATTAATAAGTACTGGTATCCCACCAGACAGAAATAGAGAATAATCCCAAGGGGCTTCTAATCTTCAAACGGATACTCTTGTTCTTTATTTTCTGTATCTGAAAAAAAATAATCATAGGGAGTGTGAGTTTATTTAAAAACTCAGTAAGTAAATAACTGTACTATATAAAATATCAAAAGTACAAATACCACATTTACTCATATAATTAATTGTCTTATACATCGAGTAGTATGAGACTCTAACCCTTTCAAACTCATGAATAAGATTTCATAGATATACACCGAGTAGTATGGGACTCTAACCCTTTCAAACTCGTGAATAAGATCTTATAGGTATACACCGAGTAGTATGGGACTTTAACCCTTTCAACTCGTGTATAGATTTCATAGATATGCACTGAGTAGTATGGGACTTTAACCCTTTCAAACTCGTGTATAAGATTTCATAGATATGCACTGAGTAGTATGGGACTTTAACCCTTCACACTCGTGTATTAGATCCCGTAGATCTTTACTCATTAATAAGATAGTGAGAATTCATCACATAGTACAATTGTCATGAAATAAATAATTTCTACATACTCTTATTTCTACTGATCATCGTATACTCCCATATGAAAAATTAATTGCTTATTATCCAAATAATATTGTAAATGGGACTTATATTGTACTTTGACTAGTAATATCAAATTAGCTGAGCAAGGTTATTCACTCACCTTGATATTTGTCCAAGTTTACCTTGTTCCACACTAGAATTTGTGTAGGAAAATTTCCTAGTAAAATATATTACAAGGAAACATAAGAAAGGAAACAAAATCACGAAAATACGCAAAATTTTCTGACTGCTACAGTAACGGTTTGCTACAGTACGGTTCGCTACAGTAACGGTTCGCTACAGTAACGGTTCGCTACAGTAACGGTTCGCTACAGTGCCGGTTCGCTACAGTACGTTGACTGCTACAGTACCGTTGACTGCCGACACTACAGTACTGCTACAGTAACCCGAAGAAAATTTTTCAGAATTTTTCCGAAATCTCTGATCGCTACAGTAACTCGGTTTTTGTAGAAATTTCTAACAATTTCATTCTTTTCTTTCTTGTTTCAAAACCAGAATTTCAACTCTTTTAACCGATTATAACTCAAATATAACTTCTAAAACAACTGAGATTCATGAATTATCATCAAAATCTTCAAGAACAAAACCTCCTCTGATCTTCTACATAAACTGAAATTTAAGGAAAATAATCGGATTAAAGCTTACCTTTGATCCTTACAAAGCTTTTGAACCGAACAAATAATCGAAACTTTGAAGATCAAGGAAAGGATTTGAGAAGAAAATGAAGAACTGAGAGAGAAATGCTTTTCTGCCTTCCTTCGGCTGAGTGAAAAATGAGGGGGTACTATTGAAACTTTATATTAAATATTTCTAATGGGTTATTCAATAACCCATGGGTATCCATAACCCAACATCCAAATCCATCCAGTCAATTTACAATAAATGGACTAATTGACCATTCTGAAACCACTTTTCGATGAATTTCACCATTCTTAGAATATATCCCTCATTGTGCAAATATTTAGTCCAGTCATTTAACTCAATTTTCATAAATAATATTCAAAGAGAACAATTAAATATGAAAATTAAAAATGACCAAAATAAATAACTAAAGTAACGTTGTAGAATTCTAAAATACTCTTAAGCGAATTATATTATGAAATTAACGGGTATTACAAGTCAAGTGGGAAAATTTATAGCCTGTTTTCTGTAAGACATCCATTGAGGCAAAACAATCAAAGTTTGTTTAAGTATAATCATATAGACATTAAATTTCTAGTTATTAAAGACCGGTAAGAGTAATGTTTTGTAGTAGATCATGTGGGTACTAATCATATGACTGCAAAACATCAATTTAAAGGTTTACCACCTAAAGTTTTTCATGGGTATGTGACTCATATAGATGTGGTGAGACTTTTAGACAATTGAGTGTATTATACAATTTGTTATGTACATAATTTTTGGATATCTATTTGTGGTGTATCTTGATATATAAATGTGTTTTTCATATATATTTGTGTGTGTGGAGTACTGTGAACATATGAGTTTTGCTTTCTCATGTGATTTTGCACAAGCAGTTTAACATAAAGTTGAGAAATTGTAGAAATCAGTTGGAAATAGGTATGTATGAAGATCCTTGACGTGTAATTTTCATGTGACGCATCCAAGCTTAATCTATGTTATTAGCTACATTAGCATTGTGATCATTGTTGGGTTTAGTTTTAATTTAACTAGTTACGAAAGTCTCTTTGGTTCTATGCTAGTATAGTTGATGAACCAGATTGTTTATGATATATCTGTTTAGATAGTAAAAAAAATGTGCACTATGGGTTTATATATGTGTATAGTATATACATATACAATTTCAAAATCATATGTCGTCCAACTGAGAGAATTGTTAGCTTTATTTATTATATATATATATATATTATTTATTTTATAAATAATGTCTAGTGCTGACAATTTATTTAAGTGGATCGACATATTAATGTTGTATATTTACGTACATTTTGGGACATATATATGCTTGGGGCTATCTTTAATTAGGTCTGTGATAAGATCTACTTATACTTTGTGTTGAGAGACCTATTTAATATATTTTATAAGTTGATCTGGGGTGTTAGTGTAAATAATAAATGTGTAGGTGTCCGACCCTAAATAATAATAGTAATAGGGTGTTATAATAAAAGGAGTCAATCTATAGGTTGACCCATGAGTAGATGGATATGGATAGTGGTTCCTTGGGTTATATGAAAAGACAAGCCTTTAGTAGAAAATAAGTGTTCATTTGGGTTTTTCATCAGACCAAAAGTGAGAGACAATCTTTCATATCTTCCTAGAAGAGCCTACCCTTTTTGGTTTGTATATGGGTTTGTGATGGATCAAAGTACGCGCTCTTTTTATTCCTCATCTGTGTTCTTATTGCTTATCAAGATCTACAAACAGTAGATTCATAAATTGAAGTTTTCAGCATTTGTGATTTTGTGAATCTTGACTGTTTGGCTTGTAATTATTCAAAATAATCTATCAAGGGGTTTCTCACCAACACTTTGACAACAATTACTACAGTGCCCATGAATTTTACATATGGTAAATTTAAGTGTCTGTATGAGTAATAGATGTTTAATAGTGTGGGAAGGACCTAAGTGAAATAAGTCAGAAAACTTTGGGGTGATAGGGAAATAAATGTTATTTGAGCTATGTCTATGTACAATGATCTTAGGAATTTAATCAGACAAATATAACTATAAATTTTATCTATGAGAAAGTGTAAATGCTTCTTACGTATGAAAGGGTATGATGCAAGCGACCAAAATAAAAATGTGAAAATTGATGTTATTTTGTGGTTAAGTTGTACATGATGATCTTGTGATTTGGGATAATATTCTCTGGTAAATTTTATGTTAAGTGTTGTGAATGTGTTTGTGCATAGTAATGAAAATACCATTTTTGCCCGTGGTCAATTCCTCCTCTTTGCATAGTGAACCAAAGGCATAAGTATAATTTGGCCATCCATTCATCATTATACATCATCCTTTACTCTCCTCTTCATTCTTCTCATGCCATTCTTCCTCTTCCGCCACACTTCTCACTTTCTCCTCCATCCACCACCATCATCCTCCTCATATATAGCCCTTCTTGCTTGTCTCCAGTGAACCATTGAGCTCCAATGACCTTTTTCCACAGTGGAAAGTAAAGGCTTAAGTTAGAGTAACAATATTTTTCCTTCCTCCTTGAATTTTAGCACTCATAAACCCTAAGTCATAAAAATGAAAATTTATTAAGTAAAACCATGTGGTTTGGGCGTGAGTTACTTCCTTTATAATACTTGATGACTTATCTAAGTTACTCATGCTTGAATTTAGTGAAAATGTGTTGGAACAAGTGGGATTTTACAAGAACCCTAACTATGAGAATTGAGAAATTTGATAATTTTGAAGGGTATAGTATGTTTGATGATGATCCAACTTGTCTTTGATTTTTTTTTGAATGATTCTTAAGGTTGATTTTGAGTTTAGGAAGCTTGGGAATAAGTTTATGGATGACCTTTAGGGTGGATTGAGTTCTAGGGCTGGAATGTGAAGTTTTATCATAGATTAGAACAATTTTTCTCTCATCAGTACTCCATAGTGTGTAAAGGACAGTGCAGTCCCTACCTTGGACAACTAACTGTGCAAATGCACGCCTTGAGACACAAAGGACAATGTAGTCCCTGTTTTGCATGCCTAATATGAAAATGCACACCTTGGCATGCAGAAGGGAAGGCTCTTTACCTTCTGCATGCCCTTCTTTTCTGCATGCCAAGGCACATAGATGCACACCATGGCATGCGACCTAGCCCCTAAATTCACCTCTTTCTTCATTTTTTTTTTCACATTTTCACTCTATTTCTTTACAAGATTTCATCAAGCACGAGTCCATTAAGTTTCTTGCAACTCTCAAGAGGCAAGATCTTATAATTTGAAATCAAGGTGTGTAAATCGACCTTGATGAGTCTTCTATTTTGGTTAATTTTGTTTGCTTCTTTAGGGCTTTTTCCTCTCCTTGATTCCATTTTTGTTAGCTTTTTGCTTGCTTTGTCCTTTATTTTGGCTTTCCTCTTTGTACATAGTTGTTGCTTTGCTTTATCTTATTTTAGTCTTTTTCCTTGCCTTTTTATGCCTTTTTGTTGTACATTCTAGTAGGCTTTCCATTCTGGTCTAGAACATGGAGAATCTGAGATTCTGCTGCACATCTGATGGCTGGCGCCCAGGAGCCACGCAGGGCGCCTGGAGGCGCCACGCAGGGCGCCTGGAGGCGCCAGCCCCTCAACTCTCTGCCAAAGAGTCAGAACGTGGCGCCCAGGCGCCACCCAGGGCGCCCAGGCGCCAGCCCCATTTCCTCTTTGTTTTTGCTTGGCGCCTAGGCGCCCCGGTTCTGCACCTGCGAGCTTTCTTGTATATATTGCTCTTTTGCAGATGTTTTGTGGATCTTTAGGTTGGAGGGCAAGGGAGCTGTGCTAGGGCAAGGATGGAGGAGCTGGGAGACCTCTTCTCTACTGAGTTTGAAGCTTTTCTTCCTTTTTCTCCTTCCTATTGATCATATTTTGTTGTGTATTTGTTATGTATTTCTTCCTCTTGTGATAAACTCTAGGGTTAGGGGATTGATGTATATTGACTTCCTATGAAGCTTTGTTGTTGGATGCTTAAATACAATTGCTTTTCTGATTATTGGAGTAGTTGTTATTGGTTTAACTGGTTTTAGGTGATTGTGATCATTTCACTTAGATGCATTTGGGGTTTGTATTAATACTAGACATAGCTTGATATAAACATGCCCTTGTAACTTCTACCGTGAATCGGGTTAGTCTAGACATAGATAATCTTGTTTGCGTGGTCATATGAGTTCTTGAACTTAAACTCCGAACCAATTAATTGGACTAAGACATTAGCTAATTATTTTGGCTAGGAAGATTTGCTCACCAAGACATTGGGTTCAAATATTTTCGTGAACTCGACCAACATTAAATGGAATCTGTGAATGTTTCTAAGCATCCTTTAACGATTCAAAGATTGGTTTGTCTATGAATTAATCGGATTAGGAGTTAAGAAAGTCAATCCCCTACCCGTTGTGTTTTGGCGTAGTTCTTCGTTTGGTGTTTAGTTAATTCCTTGTTGTTAGTTTAATTTATTTTCGGTTTATCTTTACATTTTTCCTCTGTCCAAATATAATTTGATCTAGTGAAATTGGTAATTGTTAAAGTCAATCCCTGAGGACGATAACTTTTTCTCATCACTTTACTACTTGTGCGACCCGATACACTTGTCGGGAAATAGCGCATCAGACCTACTCTACTAAATTCCATATTTTATTTCTACTTGGATATTTAATAGTAACCATTCTAAAATTATGTACTAGCATGGTATGGAAATTATGTGCAAATTGTTAAACTTGATATGTGAACTTCCTTGATGGAACTACAACACATGAATGCAAGTTGAATTAAGTATTACCTCAAATTTGTAAACTTGCATGTTGGACTGGTATGAGATGGTACCCATGTATATAAATGTTGTTGGACATTACGAAATGTGAACACATGATATTTCCTTATGCATATAAGGATATGAATATATTCTCATTGATGTATTAACCACCAGATGAAAGCAAACATAATTGTTTGGTACCTTTTAGAGGAGTTGACATGATGCAAGGGAGTTTATCACTCCACCTACATAGCAACCTTGCTTATTTAGGTGCAATTAAATTCTTAGTTATTGACTTGCTTGATGTATGATTAACCCTTCGTGTGATGAAGGCCCTTGCTAAATCATGAGTAGATAAATCTAATTGCTATAACCTTAAGTTATGTTTTTTTAAATTAGTTTAGTGGATTCATTTGTCTATATTAGAGAGGGTTATTGTGAAAAGGACACGATGAAACTATAATATTAATTATGATATACTCATGATTAATGAGCCAAATCAAGTGAACTTAAAAGCTAGTCATGATCGTACATACAAGTGCACAAATATATCTATTTAATGTGCTCAAATATCGATGTGGTATTGAATCAAATTTCCTAGTTGTAAGAATACTTCCCTTTATTTATTAGTGTGTTTTGCATGAAATTAAAGTAGTAGAAAGGTATTTAAATCTAACAAAGGAATTGTTTTAAGTATTGAATCAAATGATGATTGAAGACTTGATATTTGTGTGGTCTCAGATGTAAGGATATATATACATGAATGCATGTGTGTGCACCTTGAGTATGTATAGTTGAATGTTATCAAGCTAAACTCATTATTGAAGCATACATGACTACATTATAATTCTTGCTAGCTGGATAATTGTGTTAATTATACCTTATATAAAATGTATGTTTATGCCCTTGAATGTGTTCTGGACTAGATTCATGATTGTAGCTTGCTTGATTGATCCTTGGATGTATCTGCTTGATATTTATGACTTATATCATGATAGCATAAAGGATTATATGAAAATGTTTGAGAAACGATGGCAATTGTGTTATGATGGGCGAGTTGGAGACAATAAAGGTGGATATCATTATTGGAGAGTTAAGATATCATTATTGGAGAGTTAAGGGAAAATGTGGTTGGGGTCGCAAGTAATGGACACAGTAATGTGGAGTCCCGCAAAATGTCAAGGAAATGCACTATTGAATATTCATGTGCCATGTTTGTTGTTGATGCTCAGCTATGATCTCAAGCATGCTCTTTTTATCTTTCTCACTTGTTTGGCTTGATAAATAATGAACTTGCATTTATTTGATAGTTTACATACATATTACTTTTTGTCAATTTTATAAATGATGATCATTATTTCTCTTGGACTAAAGGCATAGATTACCCTTGAAATTAGACTATAACTACTTGAGTAAATATGTCATATGCTAAGCAACAAATTCTCATATGCTTATACTATGAAATTTCTTTTACTTTTGCTTGGCCTTATATTTCAATGCCATGCTTATTGGATGTTGTCTTTAGAGTAGATTCACTTACTCACTGAGTATTTCTCTTTAACATTTTCAGATGATACCATAGTAGAATACTCTCCATAGTACATGTGGCAAATTAGTGGTGATTAGTGGTCATCGAGAAACCCCTACTTTCTTCAGGAGATTTTCCTAAGAGTATGGATCTCAAGTAGTTTATCAATCTAAAAGTCACTTTGTAATCTAGTAAGAGGGTCTTGAGGCATCATTTACATGTGTATGTATTGAATAGTGAGGGCTAAGCCCTTTAATTATATATATATATATATATATATATTGTCGATGTATAAAAATGATATATTGTATAAAATTTAATTGTTGATTAATAAAATGACTTGCTTATTGGAAATCTTGCGTGCTAATATATATAATGCTATGTATTGAATAACCTAGATTGTAAAAATAAATGAATAATTTGATGAGCATTGCATGTAGTCTTAGGTGTTAAGCTTACGAAGGCTTACGAAGATGAAAGAGATTCTCATCCTCCATGCTAGTCACATGCCCAAGTTTGGGGCATGACAATGATGAGTGTGTGTTGGGGTTCTCAGCAAAGTTTTGTTGGAAAATCAAAACAAAGGAGGGAGGTTCTTATTAGCAATTGATTATGACATAATATCTTCGTTGGGATTGTGAAAACCAATGGTGTGCGATGAGTTCAACATCTCATATTTGATAATTTTTTTTGGCATTTTCTTAATTTAAGAAATGGCCTATTTTTTCTTTCAAATATACCACTCCCAAATCAACACATACATGGCAATATTAAATCTAACTAGGTAGAAAAATGTTAATTGAAACGTTGACCATCATCTCTAAAAGTTAAAGAGTCTTTTGTCCGGCTTAAAAGTTAATGGAAGTAAAATGCAATGAATTTTAATTTAAAAAAGTTTTGTGCATTTTGTCCAACATATAAGTGTAATGCATATGACTAACAAAAAAAATGAAATTTGCCACAATTTCTGAATCTTAATTTAACAAAATAAGCTCTAAGGCCCTGTTTGAAAGAACTTATTTCAAGTTTATATGGCTTATCTTATGACATAAGTGTTTATACACGTGTTTGGGAGAGCTTATAAAAATAACTTATAACATGACCATAAGCTATTTTTAGCTTATTTTCATAAGCTCTCTAGAATAATTTATAAAAAAATTTACTCTCATAAACTTTTTAATTGTAAAAATAACTTATGTATAAACATTTATATGATAAGCGCTTATTATATAAATATTTATAAAATAAGCGCTTATTGTATAAGTACTTAATTAAATTATTTATCCAAATAGAACCTAAACCATTAATCATATTCATTAAAGATTAATGTGTTTAATCTGCTATTAAAAAAAATCTTTAAAACCATCAATACCAAAGGATGTGATAAAAAAAATTACGGAACATTAATTGTCTTTAATTTAAAGCGTGTACTTGTTAACAATATATAAAACAAAAAACGAAAAAAAAAAGAGAATGAGCAGCAAGATTCTTTTTTTTTTTTTAATTCATACATAATTAAAATACGTTGGCATTGTTGGTTTTGTTCTTCATTCTTACCTAACACAACGTAAATATATGAATTTTTTTGTTGGTCGAAAATAAATGAAATTACACGTGATCAATTAATGTTTGCCACTTAACTATATCAGTGGATCCCTCAAATGAACAGTATCTGGAGACACAAATTGGACCACGTCATGAGCCTCGAGGCAGAAATTTTATTCAAATTATCTTGACAAAATTATCATTTTCATCCATATATTTTTTTTAAAGCTTTAATTTTATTTTAAAACTTTATTTTATATTAATTTTATCTCACATCTTTTCAATTAGTTCTTTGTCTAATGCAGTTTAAATTGTTATAGATAAATGCTTATGTAGTCATTTTTATTACATGTATCAATGCCAACTTATCCAACTCAATATATATATGTCAAATATATATTTGAATGATAAAATTGAGAACGAAAGTGAGATAAACAATTCTATCATTTTAAGTGTACAATGTTGGCGTATCTATTAGATAAGTTTGAGTTAACTTGTATAATAGAAGTGATCATAATAACATTTGCTGTTAAGAATTTAAATAATGTTTGATTCAATGGTACATTTGAAACTAATTAAAAAATTTGAGACAAGGTTAGCACAAAATAAAGTCTAAAAATAAATTGAAATTTGAGTGAAAATTTAAGAATAAAAATAATTGCTTTACGGTTTTAGTTTTACACATTATTCACTATAATAATTTTAATAACTTGATCTCTCTTCTTCTAAAAAGCACTTTAATTATTCAACACTCTCCACTATTATGAAAATATAAGCAAACCTTCTGTAGTCAAAATATGGTTAAAATATTTTAAGGATAGCATTATTTTTTTTCATTAAAATTATAACTTATTAAAAGAAATAATTCATCTAAAATTTTATTTATATATTATTTATTTGGTGTTAAAAATCATATATTAATTTTTATTAATTTTAAAAATGTAATTATTTTATATTGATACATATATACAATTATTTCTTATAAGAAATTCTAATCTATTTTAATTTTAGCGGTGGAGCATAAAATTTTTCAAAATAGAAAATAGTTATATAAATTGAACATCTTTCAACATAGAAAAGTGAAATTTACTTTTAACAATTATTTACTTGTTAAAAAATAACCTCGTTGTGTCCTAATAAGTCACATTTTATATTTAATATTTTATACTAAAATATTAAATATAATAGCATAAATGTAATTAGCATAAATAGAGAATTTTAAAAAATTATGATCGTATATATCACTTACACTATAATGTTATAATGATCTATCTCAATAACAAAAATCACATTGAATAACTTGCCCCTAGTTGTATAATAAAAAATTAAAAATAAAAAAATACCTCCAATCATTGTTGATAGTAATAATCAAAGTATACATAAAATAAAGAAATTTATTTTTTTTTGAAAAAATAAAGAACTATAAACTACTATGCATTATTGGTGAATTTGTCACCCTTGCTTGTGTCTTGTCATGCTCAAAATCTTATCCATTAAAGGGTAATTTAGAAAAATAACATATAGATTTTTATTTTATGATTAAATTATAATTTTAAATTTAAATATAAAAATTCAATAATTTATTTTTCTTAACTATTATTAAAAAAAATACATATTAATTAAAATTAAAATTTGAAAATTATATAATTTTCTTAAAACACTTCATGCCTTTTTTTATTTTTTTTCTTTTCAATATATTTAATTTACAATTTTTTTTGACTTTGAGGTTATTAATTTTAATTTGCATATAATATTTTTTAACTTTTGTCAAAGACATATATTCCACAGTACCCTGTAAAATATTCAAAGCGTCAATGGCGCTCTCGAGTCTCCTTCCTCAAAGTCACTGGCATTATAAGTGGTGGGTCAGCCATGGCCGTCGTCATCAAAAGCACCTAGCTAGCCCCATTAAAATACCTCTTTTTCACTCACCCCACCACTCCATCTTCCCCTTTTTTCACTCACCACTTTCTCTGCAACTCCTCATACTACTCCCATGGCGGAAACTGATAATCAAACCCAAAACCCAACGTGGCCGGACCTCTTGGGCAGCAACGACTGGGATGGCTTGCTTCACCCTCTCGACCTCAACCTGCGCAAGCTTATCCTCCGATGCGGCGACCTCATTCAGGCCACCTACGACGCTTTCAACAACGACCCTCACTCCCGCTTCTGCGGTTCTAGCAGATACGGCAAGTCATCCTTCTTCCACAAGGTCATGCTCGACGCCGCCGACGACTACGCTGTCGCCGCCTTCCTCTACGCCACCGCCCGCGTCAGCGTCCCGGAGGCTTTTCTCCTCCGTTCGATGTCCAGGGAGGCCTGGGACCGCGAGTCCAACTGGATCGGCTACATCGCCATCACCTCCGACGAGGCCTCCGCCTCCCTGGGCCGCCGGGAGATCTACGTCGTGTGGCGGGGGACAACCCGGGATTACGAGTGGGTCGATGTCTTGGGCGCGAAAGCTGACTCTGCAAAAGCTCTGCTAAGCGCTCAAACACTCAAAGAAATCCAAATCGACCATGAAAATGATGGAGAATCTAGCAGCGACGATGAAGAAGACGAACACGGGAATTCGAAAATGCCGAAAGTGATGAGGGGTTGGCTAACGATCTACGAGTCCGACGACCCAAAATCCTCGTTCACAAAATCAAGTGTCAGAACCCAAATTCAGAGGAAAATCAACGAGCTGCTGAATCTCTACAAAGACGAAAATCCAAGCGTGATTTTGACAGGGCACAGTCTGGGAGCAAGCCTATCGATTCTAAGCGCGTTCGATTTGGTAGAAAACGGAATCACAAACATTCCCGTTTGTGCTTTCGTCTTCGGGTCCCCTAAGGTTGGGAACAGAGCGTTCAACGATCGATTCAAGAAATTCCCAAATCTGAAGGTCCTGCACATAAGGAACAAGATCGATCTCATACCGCATTACCCAGGAAGGTTAATGGGATACATAAACACTGGGACGGAGTTAGAGATTGATACTCGGAAATCGCCGTGCTTGAAGGAGTCGAAGAACCCTAGCGACTGGCATAATTTGCAGGCGATGCTGCACGTGGTGGCGGGGTGGAATGGGAGTGAGGGGGAGTTTGAGATGAAGGTAGAGAGAAGCGTGGCTTTGGTGAACAAGTCAAGTGAGTTCTTAAAGGATGAGTACGGGGTGCCTGGGTCGTGGTGGGTGGAGAAGAACAAAGGGATGGTGCGCCGGCACGACGGAGAGTGGGTTCTGGATTCGCCGGCCGACGAGGATCTCCCTGTTCCGGAGAATCTGTAGAGTGTCGGTAGTCTAATTGTGTATTGTGTTGGATACGCATGTATTATTCATTCATACGCGACTGTACATGTCGTTTTCATTGTATCGTACTGTATCTGTATTCTTCGTGAACTCTAGAAAGAGAAGTAGAGCGCTACAGACAACACAGTGTGCAGGACTACAGAAATTTATAATGGATTAATGTCCTGAATGGTGATATTTAAAAGTAGACTTAAACTGGTTTTTTTTTTTGGGTGCGGTTTTTCTGCTGGGCCTCAGCCAGTACTGTTTTGGCGTCTCAAAACAACGTCATTTCAGTGCTCTTTTTTTATTTTTTTTAAAACTGTATGAGATGACGCTGTTTCGTGCTAGATTTTTTTAAAAAAAGAAGTGCAAAAAGCACCATTTCACTAAAGAGGTTTTTTTTTTCTTTTGGTTTTAAAAAAATCAGGTGCTGACATGTGTTTGGGTAGGTGGCAATTTTGTGCAGCTGGACGAAGAGGGATTGAAATGAAGGAAACAATTAGAAAAAGCCCCAGAACTCAAATTTTCTTTCATATAGGTCCTCCACCTTCAGTGCAAACTCAACACGTGGCTTTTGCTTTTGTTCCAAGCACCAACTCACATGTTCATTCCCGCCATTTGCAGAAGACTATCATCCACCATTTTAGTGTATTCCTTGTTTTCTGCTTTTTCCAAATCGGTGCATTGTTCCCAGCATCTTCCTCTCAATCTCTGTAATATCTTCAGCACCGATGGCTTGTCTAGCTTATTGGTATGAAGTCCATTATTCATTTGAGATAAGATATAACATGTTTTAGCACTCTTGGCATTGCTTGTATGAAGTCCAGTACATGTGAGGGGTTTTGTCTGCATTTCTCCATCTCTGTCTTTGTTATTCTCTTGCCTTTGTTGTTTTTTTTTTTTGCTTGTATGAAGTCCAGTACATGTTTTATCACTCTTAGGGTTAAATACAATTGCAAGAGAAATTTTTAAAAAATTTAAGAGACCATTTCCTTACCTTGGAATGTTTTATGGAGTCTCGTGTGTTCAAAAAAATTTCATTTATGAAGCCACTTCACCAGTTGAAAAGTCAAGTAGGGTAAATTTTGAATATCGTCTAAGAATATGTTTCATTAAGGTGATGAATGTCAATAGACAATTGCACACAATTAGATAGCGGTCTTCTACTTCCCACTTAATATAATTTTGAAATATATACTTAAATTTTTAGAACTTCAATCCACTGTCCCACTTTTTTACATTTGTAACTATTTAATTGAAACAAAATAAATTAATAAGAAGGCTCTAGCAAGGAGAGTCTTGGATTCAAATTATAATGCCTCCTCAGGTTATTTATAAGAATCATATATGACACTTTTTTCTTCAAATTACTATTATAGCTTTCTAGTGGAAAACCAAATAGCATAATGTCTCAAGCTGCTATCATATTCTAATTAAACTGAGTTTGTTATACTTCAAGCTTTCCATGGCCAGAAACCAAAAGCTCAAAACTTGAGTGTGATTTTCATTTATTTATTTTCTTATGCAATTTTATAGGATAATAAAAGTATTATTTAGAACAGCATTGATAGTTAAAATGAATTTATATATCATTTATTCAACCTCTTAGTATTTGGTACAGTAGGATAATAAAAGTAATACAAATAAGATAAATAAGTCCATTGTTTAACTATTATTAAGAGACTAAATAAGTCCCATTTATACTGCCCTTATGTATGTTTTTCCAGATAAATACAATGGAGGAAGAATGGAAGCCGAAGATTAGGATGGAATTTGAAAATGTAGAGGAGGCATGGGAATTTTGGTGTGTATATGGAAGAAGAATGAGGTTCGGAGTGAGGAAAGATATGCATGTTAAAAGCAAAAAGAATAAAAATGTGTTTATGTCAATCAAGTATGTATGCTCCAAAGAGGGCTTTCGAGAGCCAGATAAAAGAGATGTAAATACAAATAATCCGTGTGATGAAACTAGAATCGGTTACCAAGTTAAACTACACTTGAAGCTTTTTGGAATGAAGTACAAAATACATAAATTCCACGATGAGCACAATCACGAGTTACATACTAAAGAAACAAGTCACATGTTGCGATTGCAACAAAGAATAACTGAAGTTCAAGTACATGAGATCGAGGTTGCAAAAGACTCTGGTCTTAGGCAAAAAACATCATTGGACTTGATGAACTTACATGTGAGGGGAAGAGCGAATATTGGATACACTCAACAAGATGTGAAAAATTATCTCAAGTCAAAGCGACAGAGGAATATGCTGTATGGTGAGGTCGGGGCATTATTGCAACATTTCCAGAATTAGCTGATAAAGAATCCCTCATTCTTCAATGTATACCAAATAGACTCTGATGAGCAAATCACGAATATGTTTTGGGCAGATGCGAGAATGCTCGTAGATTACGGGCTATTTGGAGATGTGGTGTCATTGGACACAACTTTTAGCACAAATAAAAATAATAGGCTTCTTGCTTTTTTTTTGTGGATTTAATCATCACCAAGGAATGATATTTTTGAAGTTAGGCTGATGTATGACGAGACTGTCGGGTCATTCACTTGGCTCTTTCAGACCTTTTTGGAAGCACATCGTCACAAGAAGCCCTTCACAGTGTTCACTGATCAGGATGCAGCTATGGTGAGGGTGTTGTTAGAGGTGATGCCGGACAGTGTGCATGGCTTATGCATATAGCATTTGATGCGAAATGCCGCTAAGCATCTAGGCCATATTCAGAGCGAGGAGAGAGACATCTTGAGGGAACTCTCCCAATGCATGTATGAAATTGATGACAAAGATCGGTTTGAAGCTATATGGTGTCGTATATTATTAAAACACAATCTTATAGATAATCAGAGTTAAAGATGACGTACGAAATAAAGGAAAAATGGGCAGCTTGCTATATGAAGAAAGCCTTTACTCTTGGTATGTGAAGCACGCAACTGAGTGAAAGCTTGAATTCAGACTTAAAGGACTTATTGAACCCGAAAGTGGACCTAGTGCAATTCTTCAAGCATTTTGAGAGAATTGTAGATGAGAAGAGGTACAATGAGTTTAAGTATGAGTTTGAATGTAGGGAGAAAGTGCCCCTGTTGAGGAACCCGATGTCTACTATATTGAGACAAATGTTTACGATTAATAGACCAGCTATTTTTGAGCTGTTTCAGATAGAGTATGAGAAGATATTAGGGACGAGCTTTAAGGAGAAGAATAAGAGTATACCGGTGTTCTAGTATGTAGTCTCTTTGATTAATGGGGAGAGAGATTACAGGTGTCTTTTGACCCCTCCACAAGCATTGTTACATGCAATTGTAAGAAGTTTGAAAATCTTGGCATCTTATGTTCCCATGCTTTGAAGGTTTACGACTGCAATGAAGTACACCTAGTCCTCGACTGATATATTATGTCTAAATGGACAAGGACAGCAAGAGCTAGTGTAATATGTGATGTCAGGGGGAAGAAGATTGAGGAAGACCCTAGGCGAGTGAGCACGAATCAATTTAGGGAGGTCAGTTGAGATTTGATCAGTTTGGTTGTTGAAGCCTCTAGGTCAGAGGAGGCATATTCCATCTTACAAACAATCATCATTGATACGAGGAAGCATATTTGTGAGCTTCATTCAACAGGAAAAGGATTAGATTCGATTGCCAATGCCACTATCATCTCCACATGTGAGCTCGCATCACAAGCGGCAGGGTTCAAGCAAAAAAAAAGGTGCAAACAATAAGAACTAGTATAAAAGTTGTATGAAGATTCAACGAAAGAAAAAGATAAGAGTAGCAACTACAGTGAGTAAATTTATTTGTGATTTTACAATTTCAAAGTAAGTAAATTGTGATAAGTAATTTGTGATTTTGACTGATAAATGCATATTTCATGTAGATGAATAAAGCACCAGCCGGAGTATCGTGCTCGGTACTTCTCGTACCCCAAGCACAAGTTTATGAAATGAGCTCCATCGATATGCTTATGGTTAATATTCTGAAAAGAGTGCAATACAATAATCTTGGTTACAACAATCTTAAAAATTGTATTGATCTATGATATTTCTTAACACAGGCACACATTGATCAGTCAATGCCATCACTTGATACATTGCAGTTTGGACCACATCTATAGATAGAAGAATGCTTGCAGTGCTCTTAAAGAGTATATCACTTGTAGACTTCATACCTTATATTTGTAGATGAATGTTCAGTGGTTTTGGAATTAATTTGGAGTTTTCATATTTCTTGTTACTGCTGATATGGAGTTGATTTGGAATTTATTGCTAATTCTGGATTTTGATAAGATTTGATAATGTTCTACTGGGATCTTTGTTTTAGTCCAAAAAAAAAAAAGCTAAGAGAAATAGTATAACAAAAAAAGCAAAAATTTTATTATACAAGGATCATTACAATGTTGTATCTTTACAATACTATACTTGGAAACAACATAACCTACACCTATACAATCAACTATACAAGGATCATTTTGCTCTTGCCCATACAAACCAATACAACCAACTATAGACATTTTTGAAACCAATACAGACCAATACAAAAAATGAGTCTAATGTAATCATCTTGTTCTTGCAAATTTGCTCCTCCATTTATAGATATCTGCATCAAATCATAAACAACAATTAGGTAGCAATTTTAGTCCAAACAGATAGCAATTTCAATTTGTTTTAGTTAAAAAAAAAAAGCTAAGAGAAAGACAGTGTATATATATATATATAAAAGCAATACAGCCAACTACAGACCAATCATCTTACTCTTGCCAATTTGCTCCTCCCATTTGCCAAACAAATATCTACATCAAATCAGAAATAGCAAGAAAAATAGAATCAGGTAGCAGTTTCAGTCCAAACAGATAGCAATTTCAATTAGGTAGCAAGTTCAATGAAGCTCGGTGTTTACATGGTGCAGCCCTTTTATTCTGAGTCATTTTCCAGAAACCATAACTACTTCTTCTGTTTCTAGTCAACAAGTCCATCATTTTCCAGTGACAGTGACCTTTCTCTTTCTAGCTTTACATCTTCATTTTATTTTCCTTTATGTAGAGAAATCAGAAGAAGCAAGCCTTCTCCTTCTTTTGCTAGCTTTTTTGTTCTATTCCCCAGTTTTATATTCATAGCCTCATATCTTTTGTTTTCCTTGCTATTTTAGTTTCATATTGATTTTGACTGATTTTCATCTCTGCATTAACTCATTATCTGAATTTGATTTTTAGTTCAACTAGGACCAGAGAAAGGAT
Organism: Biancaea sappan; assembly: GCA_037074585.1. Lineage (NCBI taxonomy): Eukaryota > Viridiplantae > Streptophyta > Magnoliopsida > Fabales > Fabaceae > Biancaea > Biancaea sappan. The sequence continues at coordinate 79,693,315 of CM073491.1, forward strand.
AACTATGACAATAAAAATGCCAAACACCAATTTCAGTCCAAACAGATAAACCAGATTGCATTTTAGATCATCAGCTGCCATCACCAAAATCAGAATGCAACCAAACCTCAATCATTCAAAATAAAGACCATCTGATTCTTATGAACTACTAATATTAAAATTTATACAACAACAACAATGCCACCATTTAACGAAACAGTAATGATTTAGCTAACAAAGCATTATTCAAATAAGAAAAATGCCAAACATAATCAGATAGCTATCTAATAGCAATTTGAATTTCAGTATTTCTCTAACAGATAGCAATTTGAATCAGATGCCAAATAGTGAAGTATTTCTTTAATAGATAGCAATCTAATAGCAATTTGAATTTCAATTCTAGTGAAGTATAAGCACAAAGTCATTTTGAATCTCACGATCGAAGCTAAGTATTTTTCTACTTTTAAAAAAAATACACTGAAAGAACCAAAAAAAAATCCCAAACACCTACCTTGGCATCCTCCATGGCCGAAGCTTCTTCAGCTCAGAACCTTGGCATCTTCTACAGCTGGACTTCTTCAAATCAGAGCATAAGGCATCCTCCAAGGTCTAAGATAGGAAAAGCGTGGTCAGATCCCATGGCGGAGAGAAGAAAAGGGAGCACGAGGGGAACAGAGCTTCTTGGGAGAAATTCAGGGAGAGAGAGTGAGGGGAGAGGATATGGTGGAGCGAAGAAAGGAATGAAGAGGACGGAATCGAAGAAGGAAGGAGAACGACATCGGTCGAAGTACAGACCATGAAACGACGAAGGAATGAAGGGAAGCCATCAGATGGTATTATGTGATATTTGGGATTTCAGGACTTTATATATATATATATATATAGCATGGAACTACGTCGTTTCATGCAATCCAAAAAAAAGGCACAATACGGCGTCGTTTTGAGACGTCAAAATGACGCCATTTAAGGCCAAGTAAGCCTTTGCTTGTATTAAGACAAGCAGAGGAGCTGCACCGGTTTTTTTGACAAACAACTTCATGGTATGGAGGACTCAAGTAGACTTTAAAGTTTCTCACATACTGACTTTTTCGACAATTGTTCACATAACTGCTTCTTTTTCAGTGTGGCTACAGTAGGAGCCGCTTGAGAATAGCCTCCACCCCCTCTTCTTTTCCTTCTTTGTTCTCCTCTTTGTCTTTTCTTGGGAATTTTTGTTTTCTTGCTGTAGAAGTTTTCATCTCTTCTTGAGAGCTTGGGATCTACCTGTCATTTTGGAAAAAAATGAAACTCATTATCTGTCAGAATGTGCTAACACTTGTCGATAAAATCCGAGAATAGATAGATGAAACGACTTAAGAAGTTCTAATAGTATATTTTGGTTTGTCTCCTTTGATTGATAAGTCGTTGTATCTTTTTCTCTAGATCCCTTGTTAGGTTTCAATGTTTTTTGAGTGATTTTTCTCTTTTTTGTTTTTGTGTTTTAGTTTTCTTTTGGGGCCTCTGTTGCAGCTAGCCAACACAGTCTTCTGATTTTTTCTTAATATGATCTAGTTTGGGCCTTATTGACTATTATAAAAAAAAAGAAAAATAGACTTAAACAAAAAAAAAAGTTGAGTAAATTGTTTTTTAGCATAATTAATTTTTAAAATTGGTTTTGGATAAATCTCAATATGTGATTTACATTTAAAAATTGTTATATTGTGAGAAATAAATTTTAGATTTTGTTAATATGTTACTTATTAAAATCATTTTTAGATATGTAATTATTAGAATAGGTGAAATTTATATATTATTTTATTGATATATTATTATTTAGTTATTTAATTTCACTAATTTTTAAATATAATTTACTGAATTATATGAAATGTTATATTAATATTTTTTTTAACTATTGGTATTGAATACTAGTATTTGATTTTATATATATATATATATATATATATATATATGATCTAAACAAAACATTTAGAATTTAAAAAAAAACTGTGATAAATAATTAATCAAATCCATTTGCTACAAAAGAACTGGGAATCAATCTGAATAGTTAAAAGCTGTTGAAATACATTAATCAAATTATCAAATCAATTTGCTACGATGCAGATCTCATTCCACGCCATCCAAAAAGAAAAAAAAAATTAAATAACTAGTCCTGTTTAGTTTTGTTTTTGTGTTTTTTGTTTTAAAAACAAATTTTGTAAAATTATTATGAAAACAAAACAAACTCATTTCAATAATTTGTTTTTGAAAATAATTTTAAAATTTTTAAAAAAATTACATTTGGAAAATTTGTTTTTAAAAACAAACTTTAAAACAATATGACACAAGTATTTTTGGTAACATTATGATAAATGGAATACAATTGAACTTAAAAATATTTAAATAAATACAATAACTACAAAAATTAAATAGAAAACACGTTTCCCTATAGAAATTAGAATAAAACCCTTGACGCTAGGCTTAGCACCTTGGTGTAACGTCCTTAATTTTATTATTTTTTTAAATTTTATTTTGAATATTTAGATTAATAGAGAAAATTTTCTTCCCTAATTAAGCTATTATATAGATAAACAATGGTATTTTTAACAAAATAATTTACGTCTAAAATTACGTAACCTCAATTTTAGACCAAAGGTTGTATTCTCATATTCTCCTAGAGTGAACTTTTCTCCGCTACTTAGCAAATACCATGTTTTCTCTCTAATTTAATGCAGCCCTTTCTTTAAGTTGGAAACCATGGAATGGTCAGTTAAAAACATGGAAAAGTAAGATTGATATCTCAGTAGCTAACATTGTAATTTAGTCAAACATTTTCAAAAAAATTATCCCAGTCATAAAAACATTATAAGTTCATAAGCTCATTCATGAATATGTAGATAAATGTACATCACAGATCAACCGGTTTACTTTAATTCTCTACCGTGGAATTTGAAGCTATAATCAAAACTTCGGGATCTCAAATACTTGTGCTTTGTTCACTACTTTGGGAACACGTGAGTATTCGGTTCACTACTTTGGGAACCACTTAACCTTCTATTCTCTACTTCTGATATACAATCTCATTGCTATATAATTCATACTTGTTCATGGAAGTTCATAATATTCATAGGAAAATCTTTCAATAAAGAAACTTGGGGAAAATTTGCTTTTATAAGTGCTAGAACTACCTGGCTACAGAAAATCATTCCTAGCTCGTTCACCTGTTCAATCTCTCTTGAGACAATCTTTGAATTTTGGCTTAGTCAAATAAATTTATGTAATCTTTATAAAAATTGTAGGCTATAATAAAGATTCTAAAATACTACTCATTTAAATTAACTCAATGCTTTAACTTATTTAAATTCCCAATTTTGATTAAAATTCTTGGGTCATTTCTCTAATTAAATTATTAGAATAATATATATATATATATATATAAATACATAATATAACTTGAAAACTTTTTGGTTTAGTCCTTGTCATGCATATAACTGTCTAACTTTCGGTTTTGCTTTCCAAACCTATCCAAAAGTTCATCTTAGATGTTTTTAGAACATGTTTGATCATTTCCAACCCAAATCAAGGCAATCAATAAATTAAAACCAAGTTTTAGAAATTTTCAAGCTTATGCGATGAACATCACATTAACTTCCTCTGTTTTGCAATTTTTCTAGTTTTCTTACTGGTTTGGTCTCTTTCTTATCCCCTTTAAGCTTTGATTCAACTTAGGCTATTGTCGTGTAATATGAAAAAGACTAAAGCATAAAGAAAAACTCACTTTCATGTTTATACACTATTTTTTGCTTTCCTCCTTCTCCTCTCAGTTTTGGTTGGAAAAACAGTTGAAACTTCACCTTTCAACAACAAAATTCTATTCCTCAAATGCCTCGAAGATTTTCGAGCATCCTCACTGCTAAAACTACCTCTCGATTGAACTCAAAGATGCTAAAATCTTTCCCTATTTTCTTACTTGAAAACAGAGTCCTCTCACTCTCTCTATTTCTCTCTCGACTACGAGTGTGCAAGAAAAGGGAAGGCATAGGCTGTATTTATAGCCAAGAGTGGGGGTGTAGGAGACGTTGTTAAAGGGACTAAAACATCTTATTTTTTCTGTTGCCATGAGAAAAAGATAAGAGCAAGTGCATGGTGAAAATAATGGAGTTTAGCATTCACGGGTAAGGAGGGAAGTCTTGGTTGGTGAATGGAGACAGAAAAATGGAACTAGTTGCATGCTTCCTACGTGTCCTAGACCAAGTTGCAAAGAGATGGGTTCCTCTTAATTACTAAATTACCTGATAGGCAATTAGTAGGAATATTTTATTTATTATTTAATCATTTTTCTTTTATAATTTATAATTCTCTAGGAATTCCTTAATAAAATTTTTCTTAACTTTAATTTATTTAAATATTAACGAAATATTAAAATTTTGGGATGTTACATTGGGTGCCATAGGCTGGGCAGGCTGCCCTCCCAATGCAAACATGTCCCTCGCTACACTTTGGTCCTAAAACTCTCCATTCAAGGATCTAGCTACTAGTTTGGGTCATCAAAACACACAATTTAACAACCAAAAACCCTTCAAAAACTCAAAAGTAATATTAATTCAAGAATTCATCACATTTCCCAAGTTTTCTTAAAAACTTTCATCACATCACACATGAGATCAAGAAAAAAACAATCTCTCCTTCCAAACTCATCCCCAAACAAGCTTCAAGATACCACAAATGATCAAGAAAGAGATTCGGATGGCCCAACCATTACCAAAAGGATTTCTAACATAATCTACCTAAGGTGTACTATTCACAAAATTATAGTGTTTTGGGGATTTTTCCATGTTACTTCCCTTGAATCATGAGGTTTCTGGCAAGGAAAAACGCTGGTAGAGATGGGAAATTGTCGGAGACAATAAATCTGAAATCTATGAAAGATCTTTGTATTGCAAAGATGATTTTACATTTAAGAAGAAAACACACTATCATCATTGTTCTACACAGAATTTATAGACTCTAAAAGAAACCCAAAAGAAAAAATATAATATACAATAACTAACTTAACTACCAAGCTTTCAAGAAACACTGCCAGTGGTTTTGCAGCACTGAGTGCCAAACACTCATCACTTGGCATCCACTAAAGTTTGGCTTTCCTTTACAAACCCTTCCTTCACATCGCTCAGCATCCTATAACAAACACTAATATGTTCAATGCTCATTACATAACAACAACATTGAGCCTTGGAGCACAACTTCCAATATACCCTCATCATTTTGTACACCTCCTCCTCAAGTTGGAGGTTGGTGTATGTTTGAACTAGGTTCTACTTATTCTCTGAAATTAGGAATAGGGATAGAAGGAAATTTAAATCTGGATATAGGGCTGGAATTTGATAGTGTAGATGCAACTTCGAATTTTGGAGGATGTATAGTGGAAAAATGAGATTTAGGGTGAGGAAGGATAATCATAACTACAATAAGAAGGATATCAAAATGATAACATCAATGATTTATGTTTGTTCAAAGAAGGGCTTTAAAAGGTCCGATAAGAGGGATGTAAATACAAAAAATCCTCGTGAAGAGACTAGGATGAGGTGCAAAGCTCGTATAAACTTTAAACTTCTTTCAGTAAAGTATCGAGTGAAAGAATTTATAGGGGATCATAATCATGAACAGATAAGCTACACACGTCAGTGATAATTCACATGATTCCTTCACAACGACAAATTTTTGAAGTTTAGGTGTAAGAGATTGAATTAGCAGAAGATTTTGGCATTAGAAAAAAGGCCTCTTTTGATTTGATGAGCTTACATTTGGGAGGAAGAGCGAACATTGGATTTACTCCTGGCAATGCAAAAGATTACCTCAAGTCAAGAAGAGCAAGGAACATGGCTTATGGGGAAGCGAGTACCTTAATGCAATACTTTCAGAAGCAATCATCGAAAAATTCATCATTCTTCCATGCTTATCAGTTGGACGCGGAAGAACAAATTACAAATATTTTTTTGCGTAGATGCAAGAATGTTAATCGACTATGGATTGTTCGGTGATGTTTCACTTGACAACACATTTGGTACGAATAAAAAAAAATAGGTCACTTGCGTTGTTTTGTGGTTTAAATCACCATATAGGGATAGTGATATATGAGATGGCGTTATTATATGATAAGACCACAAAATCATTTAATTAGCTTTTTCAAACATTCCTTCAGGCTCATAGGCGCAAAAAGCCCTTCACTATTTACTGACCAACATGCGACAATGGAAAGAGCATTGTCTAAGGTTATGCTAGACACTGTGCATAGGCTTTGTACATGGCATCTAATGCTGAATGCCATAAAACACCTAGCTCGATTGCCTAGGGGGAGTCCTAAATATTGACGAAGATTAGCCATTATATATACGGAATCATTGATGAAGATATGTTCGAGGTGAGATGGACTAAAATGGTGACAGACCATGATGTTAAAGAAAATCAATAGATATTATTGGCATACTAGTTGAAGAAAAAATGGGTAGCGTATTATATGAAATTGTGCTTTGGCAAGAGATTTGGTGAAGATATCAGCCAGCTGGTTTCATGAGGTGATAAAATGAGGACCTATGAGACCTTTCTGATATCTCTCACTAACAACATGGCAATTTATCTCCACATGCTTAGTTCGCTCATGGAAGATTGGATTCGCTGTAATATACAGTTCTACTTGGTTGTTGCACCATATATCAATAGGTTGACTATAATTTACGTGTAGGTCTTTTAGGAGGTAGGTAAGCCATTGAACCTCACAGACCGCTGAAGCCATACTCCTGTACTCTGCTTCAGTTGATGAACGCGTAACTGTGTTCTGTTTCTTTGTATGTCGACTCATCAATGCTGGACCCAATGAAATATAAAATCCCATAAGCAAACATCTACTCTTTGAGCAAGTAGCCCAACCTGCATCACAGTAAACAACTGGCTGTAAAGAATTATTTACAGGTATAAATAAACCTTTAGAAGGTGAACCCTTCAAGTATCTCAACACATGGATAGCAGAATCCTAATGCTGCTAGCAAGAGGAGGAAACTAATTGGCTCAATTGCTGTACCGAAAAGGAGATATTTGGTATGGTAAAATTTAAGTATAAAAGTCTCCCAATAAGTCTCCTATTCTTATCCGACTTAGATAAAAGGTTGCTCTGGCTAGCTATTAATTTGCAATCAGATAGTATATCTAACACATATTTACGTTGGTTAAAATGAGTACCATCCTCCTCTTCTACAATTTCAATGCCCAAGAAGTAATATGCAAAACCCAAATCTTTAATGGAGAAGGCTTTGTTCAAAAAATCCTTTACTTTTATAATCTCCTCCTCGCTTGTCCCTGTAATCAAAATATCATCAACATATACAAGACGGGCTATAAAAGATGTGCAAGTGGTTTTAATAAAAAGGCAGTGATCATATTAGAATTGGGAAAACCCAAAATCTTGAAGTTTGCAACAGAGTTTCTCATTCCATTGGTGCCCTGCTTGCTTCAAACCATATAAAGATCTAATTAATTTGCAGACTTGGCCAGGCTTTACTTTGGTGTATCCTTGAGGTCGAACCATGTACACTTATTCATCCAAAAATTCGTGAAGAAAAGCGTTGTTTATGTCTACTTGGTGAATCGGCCAATTCCTTACAACTGCCACAATAAGCAAAATATGCACACTCACCAATTTTGCTACAAGCTAGAAAGATTTTGTATAGTTAATTCCTTTGATCTGATGGAAGCCCTTGGCTACTAATCTGGCCTTGTACCTGTCCATGCTACCATCAGGACGTCTCTTTACCTTAAAAAAACCCATTTTTTTACCAATTACAATTTTAACAAGAGGTAAATCAATAACAACCCAAGTCTTATTTTCCTCCAACACATTTATTTCATGCTGCATAGCTTCCATCCACTCATTGCTCTTCCTAGCCTAATCAAAATTATGAGGCTCATAAACAACATATATGTTAGTAAGAAAATTCACATAAGTAATGTTTAAAGATTTTG